>CM019236.1:16315812-16360871 GCA_009741485.1 Malurus cyaneus samueli
CTTATTCTAAAAGAGCACAGAGGTTGACCAGAGAAGTAACTGTCCTCTCAAGCCAGAGTCAAGTCAGGCCTCTGACAGCTAGCTTATTTTAGATTTTAAGTGCTCCATTGTAAATCTTCCAAGCCTAAACAGAAGCTGAGAAATCACATAACAAATAATGAAATATTAATGTGCATTATGTATTTCCTTCAGAGAAAGAAGATCTTATAAAATGATGTTAACGGTTGAATTATATTGGGTTTTGGCTTAACACATGCCCTTTAATGGGCAGATGCAACTACCATAATGCCTTCTTCTGTTCATTTATTTTTCAGAATAAAATAATTGCAAAACACAGCACAGATGGTCCAACGTCATCTGATGCATTTAATTCCAGGCAAAAATCCAGGAGGCCATTTAGGAAACAATGGACAAACTTTGTTCACATTGCAGGTCTTTGAAGATGTGCAAATGTCTAGTTAAGTAGTGTACTTAATAATTTTTAATAATATAAAAATAGATTTAAAAGAAAAAATCTTTGATCTGGAGAGAACTGAGTACTACATTTGAATCAAAATTAGAGATCAGATTTAGCTCTGAGTAACAAATTATCTCACCTGTCCTTTAAAATACTTCTGTAAGCAACTTTTTTTCAATTTTTAATTTTCATATTTGGCCAACCAATAAGTAAAAACTTTGTCTCCCAAGCAGAGGTGAGGTCATGCAGATACTGAGCAGAGCTGGGAGTCTGAATGAGCCGGTTATGTCAGCCAGTTAATAACTTCACTGTTGTCATTTATTTGTCATTCATCCAGAAGAATCCAAAAGTGCTTTGCATTCTTTACAATCAGATTGCAAGCTCTTCTTGCCTCATGCCCCACCGAGAGCCTGTCACCCCTTGGGAGCAGTGCAGAGCTCCTCAGTGGTGCCTTTCCACTCTGCTCTGAGGCAAAGACTTAGCGGGGGAGTTTGGTGATCTGCCCAGGTGACCACTTCGGAATTGTCCTGCAGCTTTGGGAAGGAAGGTAAGGATTCCCATCAGGACAGAGCACTGTAGCAATGGACCATGTTGTCAGG
This sequence comes from Malurus cyaneus samueli, assembly GCA_009741485.1. NCBI lineage: Eukaryota > Metazoa > Chordata > Aves > Passeriformes > Maluridae > Malurus > Malurus cyaneus. Next base: position 16,316,869 of record CM019236.1, read on the forward strand.
ACCACCACATCTATGAGACAGTGCCCTCTGATACTGCCAGGGACCCTGACCTGCACTGCCCGGGCTTCTCAGTAACAAGGGCAGGCACTTAGGGACTTAGCTGTTTCTCTGTGATATTATGAAAAACATTACATAGAAATTCAGCCCCCAGCATCACTTCCTTCTCTTGGTAAACAGGGAGAATATCACTGGCTGGCATGTCTCAGAAACAGTTTGTATAGAGGAATTAATTCAGCTTTGCATGGTGCTCAGAGAAAGACTCAGAAAGAAACAGAGCGTGCCCTGCCTGGCGCCTGTTGCTACCCTGTGCTGAGAGAAGCTGCACTGAGTGAGTGCATGGTACAGCAACCTCCCAACTCAAATCCCATCATAGAGCTGCTCAATGAATTTTGTGTCCCTCCCTGCTGGCACATCTGCACCAGGAATGGGCTGCAATATTTTCAGATGGGTTGCCAGTCCAAGCCCATGTTTCTTTTCAACATTTGATTAACCACAGTCTTTTCTGGGACATACACTGTTTGGGGTTTTGTTGGTTTTTCCCTCTTTCCCAATGTCTTATTTAGTGAAACAAAGTGGTGAGCTCTTGTCTGAGTTATATCTCACACTGCTTGTTGTTTCTATGTGCAGGCAAATTGTTCAGTACAGCTCATGGGGCATTTGTGTGAGAGGGCTTGTGTTCCTTGGAGGCCAGGGGGAAAAAGGATGTTGAAGGGAGGAAGAGGGACATGCCGTTTCCCCCTGCATTCTCTGAGGTCAGGCTGACCCTTTCGGAGAAGCTTCCCACCCAGCAAAGAGCCTTCTTTGACATGGTCAGTGACCCATCTTAGCTTTTCTCATGTCCTCATACATGTTCCAGCTCACTACCCCTTCTTCCCCTCTCCTTGTCCCTGGGAAATTCTCTGATGCTGCAGCACTCACTCCAGCTCTCCCAAGTTTTCTCACAATCCTCTCATCAAGGCACCCATCCTGTCGCTGCCTCCAAAAGCAGTTTCAATCACACTGCTGCGAACTTCCCAGTCTGAAATTCCTTAATAATTTAATAACTGAAATTTCTCCCCCACTCCTATTAAATTCAGAGTGACTTGCAAGTGTAAATACCCCCACACAACAGAACTCAGATGAGTGAGCTGCCTGTGTATCTGCAGTTCATGGAAGGCAAATCAAAGTCCTCTGTAATCTAGGACAAAATATCCAGAAAGTCTCAAAGCAAATTTAGAAACCACCTGCTCACACTTTTCCTAGTGATTCCTTCCTGAAGGAAGGCCTTAGTAAAAAGATGAGTGATGAAATTAGTCATGCCTAAGGAACTACAATTACCTTAGGTCTCTCTTTCTTCTCTTTTTTTTTTTTTTTTTTTTTTTTTTTTTCCACTTTGTGTGCAAGGAAGAGCCTAGATATATAAATATTTTGCTGTGGTCTCTCTGAATATGAAAATGTGAATACAGACATTTTTTGGCTGACAGAAAATTTTGCTTTTACAGCTGGGACTCTCTTGCCACACTGTATTTCCTGTGCAGCCTCTACTGTTGTCTGAAGGGAAATGAGCTGGTATGATGGGATCACAGTTGTAAGGGAGATAGGAGATGATCTGTGATATAACAGATATTTTTCTTGGTAGAAGTACCTTTGATCAAAGTACTTCTCCATGAAAATATATCTTCAAAAGGCCACTTAGAAATTTGTAACTAAGTAATTAATCCCATGGGTTTTGTTTCCCTTTCTGGAAGCAGCTGGGAAAGAGCAAGTGTTACTTTGAGCTTCTTCACTGGGTTAGTAATTACTTGGGGTAAAATAGCTAATGCCCAGGGATGTAGGAATTAGGATTAGGAAAAATTTTGGTAAAGTGGAAAACATGTAGATGATTCCTATTGCTACAGTCACCACTGCTTCATTTCCATTTCCTGTTCTGTTGCTGCCAGTCTCTAACACAAGAGCACATGGATGAGACACACTGATGCCCACAGATCTGAGAGGAATCCATCTCAGTCCTGTCCTCTGGGTTCCACCACCCATCTGTCTCAGCCAGTCAAGGTGACATTCAACTTCTCTCCATTAATTGTGCTGCAATGAAGAATAAAGCTATTGCTGGGGCTCATGGTATTGGTCATCATTTCCCTCTTGCCCAATATATCTATTGTGGTTTAATCTGAAGGGAGAATGCCCAACCTCAGCACACATTTCAGCTATGCTCTGTTGTAGGGTTTTGGTTTCTTTTCAGAGCAACTGCTGAAATTACAGCTACTTCCCAAACTTGCTGCTAAAAGCCGCCTTAGGTGGTTACCAATGGCAGTGTGGCTTCCAGCTCTCTGAGATGGGTTATCTGCACTCAGGACACCAAATGGCTATTCCTCCTCGCTGAAGGGGACAAGCAACATCTTGGCAGCTTGTTGCAGGCAGAGTGCCCTGGAGGCTGATCCTAGGACCATTATTGTTCCATGTCTTTACCAGTGACCTGGGAAAGAGCAGATCCTCTGCAGCTGGAGATGACACGAGTCCTGGAGTATGGCTGAAATACTGAGAGACAGAACTTCACCTCACAGACACCTGCGTAAATATTTCACTGCAGCCTTGTGAATTCAGCAAGGAGAAACACAAAGCTCTGGAGCCGGGATGGAATAATCTGATGTCAATATAGGCTGGGCAGTGACAGGCTGAACAACACCAGGATGAAAAGGAAAAAGGTGTTAGGGTGAATGTCAGTCAATAGCCAGCCAGATGTGCTCCTGTCATGGATAAGGCAAGTTGGGCCTTTCGTTCAAGGAGGATGTAGAAAAACTGGAGAATATTCAGTGGGTAGCTCCAAGACCTTGGAATCTAAAGTACAGAACCTGTAAAGGAGCTGAGGGAGCTGGATTTGCTTAATCTGCTGAAAAGGAGGTGAAGAACTGACCTTTTGGCAGCCTACAAGTTTTTAAAAGGCAATTAACAAGAGCATGAATCCAAGGAAGTTAGTAAGACTATGAATCCGAATTATTCCTAGCTATTATAGATTATAAGACAAAGGGCAAGGGCAACAACTTGTAGCACAGATTGCAGAGGAAGAGCATTAAGAAAAGCACTTTCACCAGGAGGTTGTAGCCTCACTGGAGCAGGTTACCTGGGAAGGTTTTCAAACAGCCCTTGAAGGTTTCTACAACCTCGCTAGATAAAGCTGCAGTTGACATGGTCTCATGCTGGGGATAGACCTCTTTCAGATTAACATCAGGCTAGAGACCTGCCCAAAGGTCTAACTGACATTTCTATGGCTCTTATTCCTTCAAAAAATCAGGTTTGAAGGCAAAAATCCATATGCCCACACACACATATGGGAGAAGTCTCTGGGGTTCCCTTCCTTCCTCTGTAGCAGCATCCCCCTGGTCCTGCCCTGGACAAACATCACCCGAATGATGCACCACATAGGGTCTATGAATAACTTGGGGTCAAAATCAGTTTGGTGACAGTCATCAGCTGCACCCACAATTTGCTACCTACAAAGTTTTCTCTTTCCTAGGTCTCTTACGCATCCTTGCTTAGTGGAAATGGGCAGCTTATTTCTCTTAGCTCCTGTTTCAGGCCTGGCTTTCCAAACTGAGTGTGAGCTTCACTGAGTGATCAGCAGATAATAGCTGCTGGCTGCAGGTGTAGCAATCTCCAAACTGTCTGAAGCAGGTGAGACAAGTTTTGTGTGAATGCAGTTTAATGCAGGAAAATGTTGAAGACTTCTTGTTCCATCTGGTCTGTGATTAATGTGAAGTTGATGCACAATGAATGCACAAAAGGGCAACATCACTCTAAAATACTCCCAAAAATAAAACCTGTATACCCATTGATTTTTTCTTCTTAATATTTCAAAGATGTTTTTAACGTCTGGAAGCCACCTGTGCCTATCCATTATCAGAAAATCTGCTTTTGATAGTGCCCTGTCACTGGTCTTTAATATATGAAAAGGGCATTCTGATATATATTTTTTAATTTAAAGAGATAATACTTCTAACGTCTCTTCCAGATGACCTGCAGACGCTGCAGCCTTGGCAGATTTCCTCATGTGCTTTGCTAGGACTGATATTTACCTGCACTGCTGACAAAAGCCCCACTTCCAAATTGTTGTTAGTTAGCCTTTAAATCCCTGCCAAGAGCTGCTATTGAAAGCCGCCTTTCTGTGACCTCTCTCTTGGCATACCCAAGAATAATGAATAAAAAAGTCTTTTACTTCAGCTGCTAAAACCCAGGAACTGCACTTTCTTTATAAATTAAATCAAAGTCCAGCATCTCAATAATAAAATTTGTGGTTTTCAGCATCCCACATACACGCCATTTCATATTTTATTATCAGCAAATTAAAACTTAGTGCCTAATTTCGAGAAACAGCAGTGTAATTTACTTCAAAGGTATAGGTCCTGAATTTACTCTGAGTATGACTTACCATGTGAAAAGAGGTTAATTATAACAAACACTTTCTGCATATGAAAATTCCACACATGATACACTTTCCTTCCCAGGTTTAATGTATTTTCAATCTAATTTTGGAAAATAGAGACTATGAATACTGATTTTTTTGATGGGATGGAAAAAAATCATAATATCCATCCTGGTCTGAGAGATCTAATTCTGCTTCCATTTAACTCCAGGAGTAAATAGAACACACTCATCAATACACAAAAGCCAAAATCAGATAGTAGACTGCTTTATCCAGTTTGGTGTGTAGCCGGATGGACTTATTTGAGACTTTATTCCTTGTCTGTAATAAATATCTAAAGCCTTATTGAGGGATGAAACAAACCAAGAGAACTACTACTCTCATTTCATTAGATAGTTGCATCTGTGAACAGCGACTGAGTGGCCTTTTTTATTTTTAACCCTGAATATCTGGTGTCAGATGTAATACAGGGCACAAATTGAGAATTATTCTTGTAAACCAGTTGTCAAAGGTTTTGCATTAATCCCCTTCCTCTGTTTTGTGCAATAATTGTGCTTGCCCTCCTCAGGCTGAGCGGTGGCTCAGTGCCTCGATGCCAGGGTGGGAGGGAGATCCTCGCCCTGCTCCTGTCCAATATCCACAGTTAGGCCAGCCAGCTGGTCCTTGGCTAGGCTAAGGTGTGGCTGTAATCAATGAATAGGCACGAGTTTTCGTCAGTCTATCAGCTGTTAGCATGAGGTAAAGAAGCACAAAATGAACTTATTTTTGTGTAATGCTGTAGAAGAATGAGAGCTAGAAAAGCAGCTCTTCCCCGTGCATCTTTTCAAACAGAAGGTGCTTTACATGTGGCAAAGTGTGGCTCGAGGAACAAGGAGAATGCACATTACTGGGCAAAACATCGTTGCTGAGAAGACTCCTTTGCTTTTTATTCTGGTTACACTGCTGTGCAAGAAGATAACTACAATTAGCTGCTACCACTTTCTTTTCAAAAATTGTAAGAAGTACACAAAAGAAACGAGCTGAAAGGGAACAACCTTGACTATGAAAAGAACTAAATGTAGCTAAAACAAGCAAGGGAAAAGAGCACTTTCATCACATCACTAAGCTTGTTAACGAAAGGTGGAATTTGGATCTTAGTCTTTTGTTCAGTTCCCAAAGTTTGTAGAGGTAGGTGGTTTCAGTAATTGAATTGAGCTTTGCTCCCTCTCAAGCCCTTGGTGGTGTTTGTTTAGCAGAATCATGTCAGGCTGAGGTTTGCCTTTCAAACAAGTCAATAACAATGGTAATAAAACACTTTTCACTTCTAAATGCCCTTTCATCTGAGATGCCAAAGCACTTTGCACCAATTGAATGCTTCTCACTATACCAAAATGAAGGTATGGATTATTATCCCAGTGGCAGCAAACTCAGAACATAGGATCACAGTGAGAAAATGGTTTGCTCATGCTGGGGATGAAAAAAAAAAGAAACATAATCTCAGCACAAGTTGCTGCACAAACCAACTGTGGTTCACTTGCAGATCTACTGTCCTCTGTGTCAGTGTTAAGATGACACTTGGCTTTTTTCCTGTCTCAACCATTACACCGGTTGTGGTTTTAAAGTTATTTTTGTGATGTTGAGTATTCAAGGGCAAATACAATTTTCTTAAGAGCTGTCTCCTCTCCAAACAGGAAACACACATACTCAACGGTGGAGGAAAGAATAAAAATATTGATGACTAACAAAAATGGTCTTGAAGAGGCAAATGCATCTTTTCCTAATAAGCAAGGACACCCATGCTCCAGTCATTTAGCATAGCTGCATCCAAGCTGGGTAAGAAGCTACTTGAAAAGAAAAGGCATATTTTCTCTCTCGTCTTCCACCCACTTCTACCTCTCATGAGAATTGCAGCTGTCCAAGTGCCTAGAATCATCTACAGCTGGGATTTTAGACTAGTGAAATGTCAAAAGAGTTGTCACAGCCCTAACCGGTATTGCAGTCACTGCATAAACTGTGTCTTTCAATGCAAATCAAGGCAAACTGAACATACCCTAAAGGACTTAATCTACTGAGACTGGGTAGAGTGAGCCGAAGCCTTTCTGCAAACACCCTCATTATTGTGTGCTGCTTTGATCGTGGTGCTCGAGCACAGGGTGCAACCAAGCCCAGCAAGAACAATCAGGCAGCACACGTCATGTGGCTCCACACTGTGAGGGAAGGGGCATCCCCAGGCCACATATCCTGCTGTCCCTAATGCCCATGCTGTCTGTCCACGTTAGTGCTTACAGCCAGGGTGCAGGCAGGGCTCAAAGCCTGCAGGGATGGCGTGTGTCTTTGGCTGAGTCTTGCATCCACACAGATTGTGTGAAGAGGCAGATTGGAGCCTACGAGATGCAGGAGATACTGTGCTTCAGTGTCTCCTGAGCCTGCTGGAGTTTACACCATGGTGGACTCTTATATTGTGTTTGAAGAGAGGGATCACAGAGAGTGAGCAAGCCCAGTATTGAGACAAGCCTCACTTTAAAGTGCCGAGTGAGAAATTTGCTGTGTCACTCTATCTGGAAGTAACTGAGAGCACAGCTCTGAAAGTGCAGCTGATACCAGTGTCTTTATTTCAGGTTAAGCTTTGCATTTCTCAGTCTGCACTTCAGTTGCTTGGAGTCCAGGAACAGGCCACCAGCAGACATGAATGAGTGATGGAAGGTCATTGATTAGTGCAAGGTTTTGAGAGTCCTAAGCTTTCCTGTAGCCTGTCCAAACCTTCAGATTATTTTCTGATATTTTTTGTGTTGGTGATTTTTTTCTTTGTTTAATTACTTTTGGCTGGGGGGGATTTGTGTGCTTGTTTTTATTTGTTTTGGTAGTTAAAATTTTTTTTTTAGTATTTAACAGGAAAAGGTAGGAGAAGTGGAGCAGAGCTTAAGTACTCAGTCACCTTTTTGCTATTACTGTTCAGCAGGTATTAAGAAACCCACTTGGGCTTCCTACTGACTGAAAAATGCTCTGTTTCCCAGTGTCATCGGGATACTTTCAGGTTTTCTATCCAGCAGTTATCTCACTGGAACAGCAGTTTTCCCTCCTCCCATCTGTGCTCTGCACTGAAACAAAGAGGAAACTCGTATCTGCTTGTTTTACACAGCTTGACCCCCAGCCTGCAATTTTTATGATTTGTGTGGCAGTGAAAGGCAAAGAAAAGGGAAAAAAGCAAGAGCACAGGAAAGACAAGGAGAAAGAAGCTTCGCTTTTCCCAAGCTGCCCTAGGACTGACCGCAGCTCAGCTAGGGCTGATTTGTGGCCATCGAGTAAGCGAACACAAAAGCACCAGGGAAAAAGCACAAAAGGCTCTCCTTAGAGATTGACAGCTTGTTAAGGACCATTATTAATACAAGTTCAACTTAAATGACAGGGTCACCTATATGATGCTGTTTGGGCTCCCTGCCCTGGTCAGATAGCATTTTGCTACATTTTATTCAGCATGTTTTTCTGATAGGCGCAGAACCCTAAATTAACCAAACTTTCTCATCAGTTACCTGATTTTAACTCCGTAGTAGCTTAGCACTGAGTGAAAGGACATCACACTCATCATCATCCTCCCTCATTTTTAGTGGAGAGAAATCACTTGGGAAAGAATATGTTTTTTGAACTTTAAAAGCCACATTTTTGTTAAGCAAATAAAATAAATTAGTGGCAAAGGACTGCATGAGAAGTATTACAGTAGTCAGTTATTTAAAGGCATTTTTGCAGACTTCTAATACAGCAGCTGTGTCGTAGGGATCCTACAATTCAGGATGATGACTGGTGTTTTGAAGAAACTGACAAATGGAAGAGCCATTCCTCATCTCTGAAATAGTAAGACCATGGTTTAAGAGAAGGCAGCTTACCAAGAGAAAGCTAAATAGTTCAGTTTAATGTTTGCTGGTGTTAATTTGTTCCTTACAAGACTGAAATCTAACTGTCCTTATTGTATTATCTCCTTTTTGCGACACAATTAATGAGAAAATTTAAGAGAAGCTTCAATTAAATTAGATATCAATGTTTCTAAATATTATAGATGCTATTTGAAGAGCATCCTATGTATGGGAAAGAGAAGGCAAAAATGCATGTTTTTCAAGCAGTATAATTGGTTTGGTTATCAGATACCTCTCTTCTGACAATTCCTATTAAAGAGCAAGATATTAAGACTTTTTCTTTTTTTCCTGCCACAAATGACTGAAAAAGAATTACTTAACTGAGAATCCACTGTCAACATCTAGCAGTCCATGCTTCTCTGCTGTTTCCCAGGAGCATCCAGGAAATGAAAGGTAAGGATAAGGTGATCTATTTCATGTTTGTCCCAATTTTCCTTTCCTTTCCTGTGCAAAGTCTGTGGATCCCTCACATCAGTAGCAGCAGTGCTTAACTTAACTAGCCTGTCCTGACTCTCACATTTGGCATGAAAGTAAGCCCTCGTTTTGGAAACCCACTTATTTTGTCCTTTAGAAATCAATAGTAATTTGAATATATTGTAAAAAACAGTGGCAGAACAAAGACAAAAAGAAGTAAAAGGCTCAGCAGGTGGAAATTAGCATGAATGTATTAACTTTGGTGGAGCCACACCAGTGTGGGCAACCTGAGGTTTCATCACACTTATTACTGAGTACATGGCATAGTATTCTCTTCTTGGGAGAAGATATATTTGTAAGTTTATTTGATTACCTTTTTCCCTGCCTAGCCTATACTTGCTTTTCACTGTTTTGTCATCGCCTCTGTAATAATCAGCATTTTTCTCTTTTAGGTCCTGAAGTTAAGCATTGTGCAGCTTTAACAGTGGTCAGAGTCAGAGAAGAGGCCACCTACATGGTGTGACTCTTCCATGATGTTTGCACATTAGAAGAAAATCTAAGAAACTAGGACAATTTGCTTAAAAAAAAAGAAAAAGGTTGTGTGAGCTTAAGGCTGCTCAAGGGCAACCTTAATTTATGTGCCAATAAGTTACACAAATATTTTCTCTACTATTCAATTAAGAACAAGTAGTTTCCTTGGCAACGGCCACATTACATGGAACTTACCCGAGCTCTGAGTTCCAGCAGAGTACTTTCCCTAAGAAAGGAACATACTCATCTATCATGTAAATGTCTAATTTGTACACGGTTTTGAGAGAGAGGGGAGAAAATGGAATTTCCGGCAAATTAACACAGCCCTTCTCTTTTACTGGAGTCAGATCCATGCTCTTTTCTGTAGTTTTCTCCTGCTTTTCATTTATATCTGAATGACAACTTGTCTATTAAAACAGTAAAAGAGTAGAACTGAGAGTGGGTGTGTTAAAAAAACTGCGAAAGGAGGGCAGGCTGCTGGGGAAGTGTAGCTGGGAGGGTCTGGTTTAGGAACAGGAAGGTGGCACTCTTCTTCCATGCAGAGTTGCCACTGAAAGTGTGCTCTCTGGTTCGGTTATGATGGTGGTGATTAGTCCTTTTGTGGGCAAAAATTATGGCTCTCAGCCTGATTACACACCAGATTGTTATCTCCTTTTAAATTATCACCTTTCTGGGGGATGCGTTGTATGGTCCCACAGCCATTGCCAGGCTCCTGGTTCTGCATGCAGGTCCTTGTGTGTGTGCAGCATGTACCTGGAGGTGACCTGGGAATCTCTGTGGCTGTTGCTGTGCTAGGAGCCCTCCTACCCTCCTGAGGCATTCCCAAAACAAACTGAACAGCTGGAGTCCAAGCCAAGCCTGAACATCATCTCTGGGTGTGGAAACATGCAGCTCTGCAGCAAGGGGAACAGCCTGCCCCACCTCCACCTTGTTCAGTTTCCACAAGGCCTCTTCCCAATGAAGGCTGTGGCCAGCTTCCCTAGGAAAGTCCTGGCTTCGCGCTTCCATTTGTGTAACCCTGCCATGGAAAATGGATTTGGTGTTGTCAGATTTAATCCTCAAGGGACTTTTTCTGCAAAACTGGAATGGAGTATGTCCCACTGCTTCCATCTTCTGGCTTACATTCAATCCATAAGTCAATTGTAGGTTTTTAAGATGTTATTCTATGCTTTTTCCACCATTCCTGTGCCTGTTGACACTGAAGCTGGAGACCATTATTTTGAACAGTTTGCAGCTTTTTGCTTTTGGAAAAAGACTCTCAATAGACACTCTTCAAAATTATAGACTCTTTGAAATCACAGGGACACTTTGTATGTGAAGATCTCTCACAGGAAGACAGGATTGTTTCCATTCTCTCCATATTAGTGGGAATATTGCTGTGGTGGCAGAATGCTGCAATCCATGTGTCTATTCCACTTTCCTTCCATCAGTCTATTTGTTTTATTTCCATTAATACTAAAACCAAAAGAATCCGTTTTAATTCTGCCTTGTATCTCTCGCACATCTGAGCTCATGTGGGATTACTTAAGAGACTTGCTGTGGCAGTACTTTTCTGTTGTACTGCATTCTGCTCTGAAGGAACTGCAATTCTGAGCAGCTTTGCAAAACCTGTTTCTTGCAGTTAGCAATTAGGTTAGTTCCTGTTTAGCAAGTCCCCAAGGTACCAAACCCCAGAAATAAAATGTAATTACAATTCTCCAAGTCCAGGTCAGTGTGAAGCTGTGATTGTGGTAAATCAGATCTTTCTTCTTACTTGATAAAACTTTTGGAGTTGGCTGTTCAGTGGTTAACATCAGGATTAAGGACTCTGTCATAATTTATTTCCCTTAAGTGCCTGAGCAGTGTAAATGATGTGACAGATAAACACAGTCTCATCATGAAGTGGCCTTATCTAGATCTGCTCCCCTCCCTTTCAGCATTTAATTGTGCTCAGCCTTCAGTTTGCCTATCTCCCCCTGAATCACACTCTGTAACACACGAATTTCTGTAGCTGCTTTGGAGGCTGGGAAATGAAAAGTCACTGCAAAGTCACCTCATCTGTGAGTAGACAGTGTGGGGTGAGACAGGAAACACAGGTCACTGCCTGTTGCTGTGTGTGCAGACAAGGTCTGATTTTTCTTTTGTCCAGTGGCAGCTGACACATTTTTGCTAACTTTGGGGTATTTTTTCCTTGCCCTGTTAGCTCTAGTGAGAAGCTGCTGCAAACTGCGATTTTGCTAGCTCAGGAGGTGTGTGGATCTTTCCCTCATTATCTGGGGATGAGGTAAAAGCAGGATTGGTATGATGACTTGCAATTACCCTGTTTGCTTGAAAGTGTTAGTGTGTGTCCTGATGTGATTTTCTTTTTCTTTTATTCCCTCCTTGTCCCTTCTTTCTCCCTTCTCCTCAGTATAATAATGGTGCTAATTATCTTGTCTATTTGTCAAAAGCTGTACTATGATGCTGTGCCCAAAAGAAATCACTTCTAAGGCTTGATTTGAAATGGATACTATTGTCTTGACTTCTAATTAGATTGTTTGCAGCATCACTGGTAACTCATAAAAAATCTGGAGTTTCTTCAACTCCAAAACTAAACATAACCTTCCATGAAGCTCTGAACAATTTAGCCATGCCATTCTCATCAATCTGGACATATTTTTAATGAAAATTTCTGTGACATATTGTTACTTCTCCTTCCATCAGGTCACATAATATTCCAGGCCACAAAACTGAGCATATTGAGCAATATGCTAGAAAATGCTTTCCATATCTCTTTCATTAATTTCTACTTTAAAAAGGAAATTTATAGTTGGGTAGGAAAACGATGTGACAGAAACAACCATTGTTTATAATGAGTTCACTAAAATGGCACATACACAAAATAAAAATCCATTTGAACTTTCCCATCAAAGAAAGCCCAATTTAAGAATTTGGGAGATGAACTGAAGTATTTTCTTAAATGCCAGAAGAACACCTAATATGTCTTTTCCTGCAGGCAGTGTAAGGTCTGCTCTCCTCTGATCAAATTACATCCAGCTAGGCCAGCACCTCTTATGGTGTTTTAGGGCAGTGGACAACAGATCAACACATCCAGGTGTATAATAATATTCAGTAATTATTTGGTGCTGGAGAGCTAAACCTCCATTTGCAGTGGAAATAACCACTCCTCCATGAACTTCATCAAAAAACAATACTTGATTTGAATGACAGCAAAAGAATAATTCACTTTTTTCTCCCCCACCATGGTGTATGAAGCCTCTCCTACGAAAAGTTTGGAGTTTGGAAAAGTGTAAAGGATGAGGGAACATAAGGTAGCTCTGTACTAAGCTAAGGGCCACTTACACCAAAATTGTTTTTTAAAAGATGACCTTCGATCTCTAATCTTGAGCCCTCTGCTGCCGATTGGACTCTCCCTTGTTTTGGAGCATTTTAACAGATATGTGTGCCACAGGCATAAAAGCAGTTTGTACCATTCATAGTTTTCTCTTAAACATTTCTTTCTGAGGAAGGGAAGTTGCATGTAATTACTTATTTTTGCTAGATAGAGTTAAATAGGTGACTTAACATGCTTGTTGTGCATTATTCAGCAGCCTGATACACAACATCTCTCTATTTTCGAGACAGCTTACAGTGCCAATTCTTTTTGATGCGGTGTTTATGAATACTGAAAGCCCATACAGCAACACTCATCTTGTAAATGGAAACTTTTTGGAACAAGTTCTGTAAGGCTGACAATGACTGCATTGATCATAATATTGAGACAGGAGTCTAGTCTTTCACATTCACAGAAATGATGGGGAAATAGTGCGTAGGTAAGAAGTTACACGCAGAAATAGAGACACACTTTTAACTCGCTTCTCTTCAGGAGCAAGGCACAGCTATTTCCTCCACACAAATAACATAGGAAATGCATGTGCCACTGACACACTACTGCATTTTTTGATGCAGTGGCAAAGATGTAACTGAGAGCTGAGAATGGTACTATGTGCTTTGTTCAGCCATCTGCCAAATTTAATGAAGTGATAGGGGATCTTTTAAGCTGGATTTGGCCTGCATCATATGATTAAATGGGGGAAGTGCCCCTATTATGTGTTAGATGTGCTTTTGGGTAAAGATCAGATTTGTATGGTTGCATGAATTCAGGATATTTAACCTTTCTTACTTCAGAGCCAATAACTATTTAGTGCCCCTTAACATTTGATGGCTATCTTTCATTTTGATGGCATGAAGCCAGTTTTCTGCACAACCCCACTAACTTTTACCTAATGTTCTTTATCTTTTGACTTCTCCTGATTTCTATCATTCTGAATTGGCCTCTTTTGATTTCATAGGAAAGACTATTTGCTCCAGAAAGCAACAGACTGTGTGAAGATCTATGCCTGTGCTAGCCACCTGGGACTGGTAGAAACAGGTTTCTCACTGGAATTTCCTCTTGCAATAGGCAAGTCAATACATTTAATCTGGATGCTGTTGCTTCAGAGGCTTGTGGAGGCAAAGGTACAAAATTAACAATTTTTCTCACTTTTGGGTGACAGCTCAGAACAGCCCCTGGGCAGAAAACCATTCCTACTTCAGCAATACTGGAAGAAAAGTGTGGTGAAGGAAAACCTCAGACACTAGGAAGAACATTCTGCATTGCATTATTATGATGATAGGGTCTGAAATCCTCAGCTGAGATCACATCCCATCTGTTTTCATAGACGTTGTAGAAACAGTGAGTAAAAGATATAACCTTCAGCGGTTCACTTTTTGACCGGGAGAGAAATGGAAAGGAAATGTGGATTCAGATCCAGTTTCAGTTTCATGCCAGATGCATGGCATAGACACAGCTGGGAAGATGAAAGCTTTTATTTGTTGCATCATGGAAGTCTCTGACAAAGTGAGGAGCATTTCTTGGAGGTCCATACATCCAGCATGCTGTATGGCCAAGAAGTTTGTCCCTGCTGCTGTGGGGATGCCAGCACCACTGTCCTTGGGAGAGCTGGTGGTGGGCAGAGCTATAGAACTGCTTGTGCCAAATGAAGCAGGTTGCACTGCAAGCTCTGTTGGCAGCTCCATTTCATTTCTTGAGGGAGGGACTGGGGAATATTTTATCCAGGGGCAGACAATGCAATGAGCTCTGGTCACTGAGTTCATGACAAACTTTGGTTGTGCAATACAGGAGTGCAACCGGTATGACACGACTTCAGTGTCATGGGAACACTGCCAGCAGTGTTGCTTGTTTAGGGTTACACTGCTGGGACAAGTGGGTCTTTGGTCATTTTGGGAGTCTCAGATGCGTACAGGCTGAACCAAAACCATATTCTTTTCACTTAGGAGGTGAAAGAAACACGAATTGATTCCAAATAAAACAAGGTCAGTGAGTTCCTTTGCGACACCATTTTTTCACTGGCAAAAATGTACTTTTACCTTCACATCTTCCCACGATTTTGAGCAACTACGTTAATATTGATGCATTCTGGGTGATCTGCAAAAACTGTCCTAAGCTAGTGCCGTGGGAAGGATGGTGTATCCCCTGGGAATGCACCTTGGGAGTGGCGTGGTGGAGGAGGCAAAGCACTCTGGGGCGCCCCGGCACTGAGGCAGTGGGAAGGAAAGGGGACCAGCAGAACTGATGACACAGGCACTGTTGGGGGGCCCTGCCCACACACACACAAAGACATTAGACTGGGCTGCTTACAGGGAGACAAGGATGTGCCAGCCAAGACTCCTGGCAAGGATGAAACATAGTGAGCTGTCATGATTGATAATAGAGTTTAATCCGACACTGTGAGGCATAAAATATATTCAGAGCCCACCATGTTACTGACACGCTGGAAACTCCTGGCGGAGATGTGTGCCGAGCTGCCAGACAGTGAACTGGGAGAAGCATAAACATTTCTGTACCCTGCTTCCTGTGATGCAGGGTTTGAAGGCTGTGCTGCTTTTGGACCCAGACTTTTGCATGTCCCATGCATGTTGCCCAAAGTCACAGAGTGACAGAACTCCTGGGCTCAGCAGCTGACTGCACTGATGCCATCACTGACCCTGTTGCAGCAGGAAAACCCCATAGCTGGAAGAGCTGAGGTTCATACACAGCTGATACACACAATGATATCAACTCTGTAAAACCTTTTTCTTTTTTTTAGCTATTTTCTCTTGACCTGGAACATTTTAGAGCCTTGCAATGTATCTGACCCCAGAACTTATCTTCCAGCTTAGTCTTAAACCCACAAAAGCCACAAAGAAAGTAAGAAATAAACCTTTTGTAAACAATGAATTGAAGTATTTCAGGTCTAGATTACTGAATCAGAAACTAGTTTTTGCACCCAAAAGATATCAATTTTGTTGCCTTTTGCTTTCATGCAAAAAGAATGACCCTGTATTACACACAGGCAGGACCCAGAAGAACGGAAAATGGCTGCAAAACTTTGTTGTGAACTCAGATGTAAAAGACTGGAGAATTTCTGTGAAATCTCTCAGAAACCAGCTTTTACCAACATATTCCCAATTATCTGACAGCAAAACATTTTCCTGTTGATATTACACTCCAACATATATGCTTTATCACATATGGCCCAGACTGATTAAACACATTTATTGTTCCACTTATCCATTCCCATCTTCATTGTTAATCCAATACTTTTCTATTCCCATTCTCCAAATAGAGAGTTTGTATTTGGGCCCATTACAGGTACCATAATCCCAGTGTTCTGAAATGAGAGCATGTGAGCATAGATAGACTCTGAATTAAGGTCTCCTGACCACAGATATAATACCAATTCTGGCAGTAAATGGTTTATAAGACTATTTTTCTACTGCAATATTTTTATCTAATTTACTTAATAAAAAATACTTAATTAAATTTAAATAAATTAATTTACTTAGTTTGCTCATTTTACTTAATTTTGTGAGGTGTAGCCCACAAGATTTTGAGTTGTGATGAACTTCTCTAAAAGCACTTGGACAGATGTTTAAAGTCATCTTTGATATCAGATGGAGAACTCTGGGAGTAAGTTGTGTCATATTTCTTTCATAGAATAAAACTTATAAAGTAAACTTCTCTCAGAAGAATTCTCATTACACCTTGGAGCTACATCCATGCTGCATAAAATAAGATGCCAAAGTGGAGAGATGGGAAAAGATAAGCTCTGGGAAAATTCCCCCCATGAGTTGTCTACATTTAACTATAAACCTGTACTGCTGATGGTTCCGGTGGGAGTTTTTGTTTGTTTGGTTTTTTTGGTCTTGTTTGCTTGTTTAAAAATGATTAATCATTAGTGTATAAAAATATACTGCTTTGTGATTCATTACAAGTCACAAGAAAAGTCAGAGACCTTTGGCATTGATATAGTTGAGCATATAAACCTACAGTAAAGTGACTTTTTCTTACCCCAAAGATTAATAATGGAACTTTGGAAAAAAGAGGCTTTTTTCTCCTCTGAAATGTTAACATATATTTGTTATACTTTAAGTGTGAGATTGGAAAATAGATCTCTCTTAATCTGCATTCCTATGAAAGGCATGTATGTATATGCTTAGTCTCTTAGGAGGGAAAAGTTACTTTACAAGTACAGTCACATTCTGTATGTTGATATGTCCAAAGATTTTTACTGTTAATCATGATCAGAGGTTTAAGGCTACCTTAGAGAAAGAACACTGTAAATTATTCCAGTTCAGGGCAACATCTGAGCTCAAAGAACTTGGAGGTTTCATTTAATTTCTATGTTGTTAGTTTAATTTAAAGTTTGTTTCTACTAATTTTAGGTGCACCCAAAACTAAATATCAGCCCAGAGTATTTTTTTTACAAGGAGAAGATAAAGATGATCTTTCACAGAGAAAGAACCATCTAAGTGGGAGGTAGGGAAGCAAAACAGGAAAACACAACTCTGAGCTGTGCTTTTGGTATTTTCCCAAATACCAAATTTTCATGGATAACCCCTTGGAGTGCTGCAAAAATTTGTTCGTGATGGTGAAACTTCCATGACTCCACAAAGCGGTTACATGCTTCAGTCCCAGGGACCATAATACAGATTAGACATTTAAATCCTTGTAGAGCTTTTGAGAAACTGATCCCGAAATGTGTGAAAAGGATACAAGTTCAACTCCTTTGCGAGCACAGAGCAGGCACAGTTCCGATGTCCACTGCTAGAAATCTCATGAGTAATATTCTGACAATTGTCACTTGCACCACCAGTGCCACCTGTGTCGCAACAAAGACCCTGCCCCTTCCTGATGGAGGCTGATGTGTGCTCTGCGCGCCTTCTGCTTGGGCGCCACATTTCCCATTATGAGTTTTTTTTTTGGATAGAAAGAGTCAAGTATGAAATTCAGAGAGATTTATCAAACTCCGTGGGTGGTACCCAGGTCTGAAACAAATCGTTGTCACACAGACAGGTTGAGAAAGAGAACAGCTGTGTGTAACCTTTTGAACTTCCTGAGAAAGTCAAGTATTGCCTCACAGCATAATGTTTCTGTTTGTCCCCTTGGTAGCTGTTTGTATTCTTCTCTATGGAAAAAGCAAGATGTTTCAACCTAGAGGACTTTTTATATGTGCTTCCATGTTGCCCCAGTGCACAAATAAACTGTGTAGGTGCTTTGTGATCAGAATAATCTCACATGATCAGTCATACATTGTTCTCTTGTCAACAGCAGCCATCTAGGACCGGCCTTGTGTCCTGGACTAAATCCAGAATAAACAAGCACCCTGATGGAAATGCTCCATAAACACCCAGAATCTGGAGACATTCTTAACTTGCAGGATGCCAAGTTTTTTCTGTCAAGAAAAAACCCCCAAACTATTATATTTGACAGAGGCCATTTTTTTCCTCCCTGAAATATTTAGATACAGAAAATTTCAAGAAGATTAATTTATAAAGAAAGTTTGGGCGTTGAGCAGAAATGTTTAAAAATATTTTTTTTAAAAAAACGCCACCATTCTGTTCTGTACTGGATAAGATATACGTAAAGCCAAATATCTAGTAGTATAAATAAGAAAATTTACTGAAGCTAATGAACTTGCTACTCACTCACATCGCTAGATATTACAGTCCCTTCACATTGCTAATGGCACTATAGAAAATCATGACATTAGCAGTGCACCCTCTTCCTCACAGTTCTTGGGAGGCACATTGCTCCTTGTCCCATAAAGCCAGATCACAATATTCCCCTTCCTGTCAGTCATGTTAACAGCAGATAAAGATAAAACTGCTCATCTGACAGTTGTGCCCCAGGAAACTGACTTTTCATATGAAATTATCTCTAACAACTTGCTGTTTCAATTTTAAAAAATAGCATTAATAGTTGTGGGACTCCTACCTTGCAAGTGAGGATCTGATAGGATTTTGAAGAAGATTGCTGGTTGTAGGGGTTTTTCACTGATTTGCAGGCTCCTAGTGGAGATGCTGAAGATCTTTCCCAGCAGATACTGTAGGCTGCTACTTTTTTTAGTGCCCCAGACAGGATAACCAGGGCTGACTCAGGACCTCTGCAGGGCAGGTTAACTTAACTCGTGTTAAATTGAACAACACCAGAGCTACATAATGCAACATTGACAAGCATATTATAATCTGCACCAGAAGCTGTAGGTTAGTGACTTTCTGGGATATAATGAAATACATTATTTAAAAGGTTTTAAGGAGCAAACTGAAGCTGTAAAAACATCCTTTGGTGCTGACCTAATGAAGGCAGGTCCTGACATTACAGAAATTAGTATAATATTGCACATGGTGTTTCTTATGATCTCTGTGCTTCTACCAAGGCTTTGCACTAGATAGTGCCAGCATTTAACAGCGTGGGTTCATATCTGACAAAGGGATCTCTAATTACTCTCCAGTATTATCCCATTTACGGAAATTGCTGCTCCTCCATAAAATCGGTAGCATGAATACTTCCTCTGAGAAAAACATTTCCATTCTCAAACTGCCCAAGGGAGGAATTAGAGCAAAACGTATATACATCACAACAGGATGTACTCCAGTGTGTTACTGCTATTTCAGTATGCAGACCTTTATCTCCATTCCTGCCTTTCACTCCTCACTGTTCATTATCTTTCCCTTCCAATGAAGCTTCAAGGCTTTCCACACTCTCTCTGCAGCTGGGAAAGAAGAAGTGCTGGCAAAGAACTAGATTAGTGTGTGGAAGGGAGAATTCTCCTACTTCGGGTTATGCCCTTAGCGAGCTGTATCACAACATCTGTATACTATTATATTGCAAAGTCTGTCATTCTACCCCTAAGAAAACCTCCCAGCTGCCCTGCAAATCTGCCGGTTTTATATGAAGAAGTAATTGTCGAAGCATTTGCATGTGTTATAAAGGGGCCAGGAGAGCACCAGGAGAGCACCAGGAGAGTAGCAGAAAACAACAAATGGATAAGAAGGAAAAGAAACAAGAGCATTGCACCCTTCCCTTGTTTCCTTCTTTCTGAGCTCTGATTGTAGATGGAAAAGGAGCAGCTAGGATTATTATGATTGAGTCAGGTCCTGGTCTGAGAACAGAGTGTGGGTTGAGACAGTTGTGGTGCCCCACAAGTGGCAGGAACTCCTGTGTGAGTGTGAGCCATTTTGTCCTTCTCCCTTTCCTCTGCCCACATAAATACGCACCTGGATCAGGTGCAGCTACAAAGGCACAAACATTTCTCAGCGAAGGGTGCAAAGATGGGCGTGTACGATTACCTGGTTTTAGATGAACTGTAGTACTGCCAACATTCGCTCCTTGCCGAAAATTAATTTCTTTTCTTCCAGCCTCGAGTTTGGGGGTGGGTAGGGTAAAATGCTTTATAAAATCTCAGGCTGAAATTTCCTTGCCGTTTGCAATCAGGGCTGGCAAGTGCGTGACACGCTGCGGTCTGGCAGGGACGCACACGGTGCCGGGTGTCAGCCTGGAGGCTCAGAGGGCATCATGACACCGAACGCGGCACCAGCGCCGGCAGCCTCCTCCATCCCTGTTCCATACCGGCAATCGGCAGCAAGGAGGCATTTGGCACGAGCCACATGCCGATTAAATGCAATAACAACCCAGAGCATGGTATGTGAGAACTGACTCCAAATGTTTTCAGGCTAGTGTGCCGTTGCTGTAAATGGGCAGGGTTGGAGATCGCTGTTTTATCAGCGGTTTCGGCTGGGCCTGAAATGCCGTGTTTTTAAACTACAGATATATCAGAGAAAAGAAAGACATAATTCAGGAGCAAGGAAGTTAGAAGTAATGATACATAAGAATCATAGAATTGTTTAGGTTGGAAAAGGCCTTTAAGGTTATCAAGGCCTACTTTTAACCTAGCAATGCCAAGCCTACCACTAAACCATGTCTTCAAGTGTTACACCTACATTTCTTTTAAATAACTCCAGGGATGGTGGCCCAACCTCTTATGGCCCTTGGAAACCTGGTCTAATGCTTCACAACTCTTTTGGTGAAGAAATTTTTCATTAAAACCATTAAAAGGTCTAAACCTCAACAGGTGCTGCTTAAAGCTATTTCCTCTTTTGGATACGAGAGATCAAGACAAAAAGACAGTAGGCACATCCACTGTCTGGGATAAAGACGGTAAGAGGAATGAGTGCTGTGGGTTTCAAGAAGATTTTGAAAGCAGGAAAGAATAGTTAATTAGAAGGATATTTATGATCTGGAACGGAAAGACTAGACACACAAATTAAAGCATCCAAACCAGAAGTTAATCCGAGTCCAGAGATATCTCCCACATCTCTGGGATTCCCTGCAGAAATCCTCCTTGCTCAAGTAGTTTAGGATGAAATCAGCATGGCCTTTGGGGACATACATGTGGGAAGGGGGTCCTTGAGGAAGCAGGAATATCAGGGTTGACCAGTCTCAGCTCCTGCATTGCTGGAAAGAATTCCAGCAGGACTATCCTTCCACTTTGCAGGACCAGCAGCAGGGGAGCCCAGCTAGCCCAGTGGGTCTGGGTTAACCCCAGGAGTAAGGGAACCAAAGCCACCAGTGCTGACCAGACCGCCCTGGCTGGGCCCATCCAAGGCCATCTGATTCCTATGGAAGACTCCCAGATGTCTGTTACCCCACATCCCAAGCTCCCTGAGCAACATCCTAGACATCCTTACTTTCTAACCACTCAAAGGTTTTGGCATGTGGATTGTAGGATGAAAAGCATTGTCCAGCCGGCACAGGGTAATCCTTTATGTTTCTCATGGCTCTGAAAACTGTGAAAACAGCTTCTAACCCAGAAATCTGAATACAGTGATGAATCCAGTAATAAGTCAAGGGTGAGTGAGATGGTGAAATGAAAATAGTATCTCTGCCTTGAGCCTTGTCCCTTTTGTATAAGAGTATTCATGCTAAAGGCTTATTAGATGCCAGATGTACCCAAGGCTCTGTTGTACATTTATTTATAGTGACATAACATTAAGACAGCAGTGAAATGAGTCAATAGGAAAATTTAAATATTATCTGAAAAAGAAGAAAAATGACAGTGCAATGATGCTGGGAATTGACATGCTTGCAAACACAAACAGATTTAGAGGTGGCATTTTTACTTCCATCAGATCACTTTTTTGTTTTGCTTAAGGACTTCAACATTGCAAACTTCCTAAGTACTTTCCAGCAACTGGGAATAATCTCCAAAACAGTTAATAATATTTTGTAGTTGTGTTTTTTTCATTAAAATCCTCATCCTAAAAACTGATCCCTCAACAAAATTTATGGTCCATTGCATAGGTTCTGTGAAGATAGAGTACAAACTCCATGTTCTGACTTCTTGGGAGCTTTAATTGCCTGGTGGACTGCAGCTGCTCACTTATCCCCCAGCTCTTTCAACTTTCCCAACCTCCCACACAGACCACCCTAATTCTCCCAGCCTCTTTCTGCTCTTTCTGCTGGGTCCTTCCCCTACGCATCCTTGAGATGTCATTCTGACATGATTCACACAGCTCAGACACATGCAGGAGATGAAAGAAGGATCCTGGAGACAAAGATAAGGAAAATCAAGACTTCAAGCTATGCTTTTGGTTTTGCTACCTTCCTGTTTGGCTTGCTTTTGCAATGACTGACAAATACATCTGTAGAGCATCAATCCCTAATATTTAATTATGTATTTTATATATGGTGACAGATAGAGATAGAAAATAGAGATAACAATCTCTCACATTCCAGTCTCGGAGCCCTTTCTACCTATCAGCATAACCTCTTTGTAGAAGTCATCCAGCAGAATGATATTACTTTAAATCCCTGTAAAAAAACCTTGCATAATTCTTCAGGATGTGAGGACAGTGTCAACTGCCATATTCCGAGGGTTCATCCATTTTTTATATCAGCTGAGGGATTAGCATTGAACCTCTTGCCTTCCAGGTGAAACTGAGGATATCTCTGCCCAATGCAGACCCAGCAGACCACAGTGAGAGCAGTCAGACCAGTCCTGAAAGATGAGCTTTTTGAATACCATGGCAGAGGAAGGCCTGGGCTGTTGAGAACTGGGTCATACTCAGTGTCACTAAATACACACATGATCACATCCTGCCCTGTCTCCCATGCAGTCATGAGAAGAAGGTCTAGAAACCCACCAGAGCAAATGGAGAAAAGTTAGTCCTGGAAGTCCTCTAACCTTAACAGAGTCTTGTCAGTTATGAAGTGTGAGCTGCCACAGCCCTTCTGCAAAGGATTTTTTATTAGAATATTTCACATTCTTGCTAGTGTTTAAAGATCCACCTCTTCTCTGAATCTCGGTAAGTGTAAAACATTTGTATTGGAAATTATATCGACTCCCTCTCTTACAAGCAAGACTCCAGTATGCATGACTGCAGCAAGAGATGCAAGAATGGTCTTAAAAAAAGCATCTCCTGGATCTGACAGGCCCATTGAGCTCTCAGCTGCCGTGGGCAGTTTTTCACTTCACTGTTCACAATTAACATTAACCTAATTCATCTACTTTTGTAGAAGTTAATTAACTTTAGCAAAATACGTTGTGAGACCTCATGATTTCTTCATTCAGTTCACTATGAATTTGCTCATGTATTGATCTGGAAACTGTCAGGGATTCATCTGTTTTATAATTTAACCAAACTACTAGACTAGTTAGTGAAAAAAAAAAAAAAAAACAAACCAAAACCATAGTTATGACTTTTTTTTCTCTCTTTTTGTAGGATGACAAAATAAATAAACAAAAAAATTCTACCCTTGAGACGTTTTCCGAGCTGTTACTTGTGCAGAGGAAAGGAGAACAGAGAAAGGGAGGAGAGGCAGATAAGGGAGGGGAAGACTATGGAGAGGAAGTACAGTTAGCTCTATTTTGTAGGACTTTCAGAACGACCTTATGTCAAAATTTCAAATGTAAGGCCAAATTTGTTTCTGGTGCTGCTTCATCAGCATCTCTGAAGTGCTGCCAGAAAGGGCTTTAGCCTGGTGTTATACAGCAGGAAAGTGGGAAGCTTGTTCTTCCACAGAGAAACATGTGAAAATAAAGGCTTACCCAGGAGCCATAAATCCAGTTTTCATAACGGATAAAAGATAAAATGCCACATGGGCAGCCCTGCATTGGCTGTGTGCGCACCCATGGCTGTCCCCCTGCAGCCCGAGCTGCAGTGGCTTGGCAAACAGCACAGCTATGATGGAGCCCTGGTCACGGCTGGGACAGACAGGCTTTGCTCCCAGCTGGCAGTGCCTACAGCACACGGAGGAGCCTGTGCCTCCCACGGTTCAGCAGCGCCACATCCTCTGCCTCTCCAGCCAGCTCGCTGAAAGGTCAGCACAGACCCCAGCAAGGACGTTCCCTCCATCTGTGCTTCTCCGGGTGTGAGTGGGATGCATTGACAACTGAAGGCTGAGAAACATATTGAACAATAACCTTTGCTGCAAAGAGGCACTCGGTTTGCCATTGCACTCTATGTGTTCATATAAGAACCTTGAATTTAAAGCTGTGGGTTAAGAAGCAGTAACAAACCATAAAACCTGAAAAGTGGCAGACATGCCGGAAAAAAAGGCATCATATTATGTGAAACTTGCAAATTTCAAAAATATTTTGCCAGTACTACTGACAATAAAAAAGAAATCCATATTCCTAAAGCAATATGTAGTTAATTAGAGAATTTGATTCCTTTTTTACAGGGTTTGGAAATGATAAAAATCCCCAAAACCTGCACAAAGACAAAGCTGTTTAGGCCTTTCTTGACTTTAAAGAGCAAAGGCATCCCCTCCCTGCTGGATTTTGTAGGATTTTACTGAAAGGTTGCTAAGATAATAGTAGCAGTGAATTACTGTAAAGTCAAAATTGTTGTGTTGTTCACATGCCTGCCTCAGGCCCTGTGGTTTGCTTCACTTGTTCCTGCTTCTGAATAAAGACTGCTGCTTGCAAAAAGTGCTATTATTAACCACATTTCTCCCTGGTGCAATGACTTCTGCAATAAGAAGTGACCCCTTGGCATATGACCTGAACAAATGTACATAAGCTTTATCTATAAACTTCCAGAGTCTTTTTTTATGAAGTTTTCATTAAACCAGATAACAACAAAAGAAACCATCACCAGTGGAATAAGCAAACTCTTCATCTAGTGCCAACAGAATTATTGCCAGGTCTTTTTATTGAAAAAAAAGAATGAGATTCTTTGTTGAAATACAAACAGGGTTGCTTCTTAGATGTAGGCTGGCAAGTGGCAAATTAAAGAGTTCAAACCAAACCCCATTCGTGTAATAACAAACCTCAGAAGGATTCTGCCTCTTCATTTGCCTCCCATTTCAGCTTTGTGATAATTCTCTCTTAAATACTCCAATTTAGATTTAATATAACTATGACTTTACCAAATCATGTAGAATAAACTGAGCAAGTTTTTTTACAAGTATTTTTTTTTGTACTGCCAGAACAATCCCATACTCTTGGTATTATAAAATGCCATTTTCATGTTTTAGGGCTATATTCTGAAAGTCATGAAGGGGTTTTATAAACATTTACTAAAAATTGTAAGAGATTGGTTTCTAAGCTAGTGTGGAGAATATCCAGTTAGCTACTGACAAGGTCCAGTATACATTCAGCTGCCAGAATTCAATAAAGCAACATTGTTTGAGAATAAACATGGTGTATCTGTAATACTTTCACATATCTCTTTCTCTATATATCTGTTTTATATTACAAGCATGATGATTAACATATGTAAGAGAACTTAATGCATAAAAATATACCAAAACTTGTTTCAACTTCTGTAGCAGTTGTGGTTCTGAATGTAGGATTTAAAATCAGGATATGAAGTATTTTCAGAGAGACATTGACTTTGAAAAACTAAAGAAAAAAAGCTAGGAAAGACGGATTCATGTCACAGGTAGTGAAAATGCTGTGGGAATAGTGATGTGAGTCCTGATCCTGCCTTAAAACTGCAACTTAAACAGGCTTGTAAATGAGACTGGATCTTTGCTGAGACTGTTTTCAGATCCTTCTCTCCTCTGGATTATTATAGGAGCTTGAAAACTCTTAGCACCAGAGAACAAAGGTTTTCTGTATAAAGGTATGCAAAACCAGATGAAAAAAATCTAACCTGATAAATGTTGTAAAAAAATTGGTGGATATTACCAAATATTAGTAGCTGTTTTCCTGTGCAATGCAGCTTTGCAGTCCAGGAAACAGGGTCATTTAAAAACTAGCAAATTTATTCTGCCACATGCTGTTGCTTGCTAAATTAAACAGCACTGTTTAGATGAGGGGAGCATTGGAGGGTTATTTTAGCTTTACACATGTAGAAAAAGAGAACACAATTAAAGCTGCCACCATATATACTTTGGAGTCAGGATGTTTCCCTTCAAATGTTACTCAATGAATGGCATTATTCAATAAATATAATCCTTCCGAGATTAAGAATAATTAGCTAATAAGATATGCCTTAGTGCATCTGTAACATCTGCAGTTTCCTGGTCACAGAATGCATTTGTGACAGTGAGCATGGGGAGGAACAGGCAACCATTCCCCAGCTGAAAACCTTATGAAAGCAGGAACCTCTCAAAGGAGGCTGGGTGGGGAGGGAGACAGCTCTGCACGCTGCTTGCCCCCTTGCACAGAAAGAGCAGAGCTTATTAAAAAAAAAAAAAATCCTCAGACATCTGGGACTTTAAAAGACAAAACCAGAAAAACCCAGATCCAACAAAACTAAATACTCGTGGTTCTTCAAAGGAGCAGGCTCGAAAGAAAACGCCTCGAAAGCAGAGGAGGCTGCTGGGCTCTTTGCTGCTCTTAGCATCCGTGTAAGTAACTCTCTCCACAATTATCAGCTGAGTCTATTTCACCACAACGGATTTAATTGTGCATTGACGCTGAGAGGGAGGGAGGGAGATGACAGGCAGCCTCAAGGAAGAGATTTATCCCGGCCTGTCAGGCAGTTTGATAAGGGATGTGGACTCTGCGATGTCTCACAATGGCTTTTTTATTTGTTTGCTTAATACTGGGCTGTTTCAGAAACGCACACAGCTGAGCTGACAGGAGATGCAAACAGAGCACACTCGTTTGGGAATTACGGGGGTGGCGGTACACAGGAAAATAGCCTCAGTCTTCTTCACAGGAAAGTCAGCTGATAAACTGATCTTAAGACAACCTATCTTCCTTCCTGTAAAATGCAATAACAGGCAGATCTTGTGACCTCGATGACCTTCTGCCGAGTTTGCTCCTAACCAGGGAGGGACTGGGGGAAGCTTTCCTTGGCAGAAACAGTGCACAGCTCCTATGTGAATCATGTGGCTGTGCTTAAAGCGAGAGCCAACAATACCAGCATAGTGGGCCACATATCTTTCAAAGCAAGCGAGTTCACAAAGAAGTCCCCTGCTCACGGAGATAAGCCGCAGCAGCCCTTTCATTAAACATCCGCTGTGTACTTCCCGTCGGAGACCGGGCTGGCCCAGGGGACGGCCGGCTGACGAGAGCCAGCAGACACTCTCATGGCTTCTCGCTTGGCTATTTAGGACAGATTTTCCCTGCAGCACTCGGCAGGCGGCAAAGAGAAACACACCATTTGTGTCACCCTATTAAACACACACAGCTTTTGCAGCCCCGCATCATGCTGCAGCCTTTCTCATCCCTCTCTTGGCTCTGCGCAACAGAGTAAACATCATAAAGAACATTAAAAGGAGTTTTCCTGAATTTTCCCTGACCTTCCCTGGCAACAGAAAGCTTTAACGGGGTGAGGTTTTTTCCCCCTCGAGAAAACATGCCTCCCGCCCTCCTTCCTCCTCAAATAAATTTGGCAAAAACCCAGAGTCTTGTGCTTGAGGGTCATGCTCAGGGGTCCTTCCAGGAAACTCCATTCAGAGGAGTTAATGCAGCAGCTGACTTGCCTGCTTTGAATCATACTGTGCCTGTGCTCGCTTTTCCTCCCCTCGAATTATGTTTGCTTTGTGGACCCCAGATTGTTACAGCTCACTCCTGCTCTACAGGTTGACAGCAATAAGCATCAGGCCAGGCTTTCCCCTGCCTTGCCCTATGGATCACATTTGCTGCATGCTGTAAAACTTAGTGTAAAATACAATCCATCTCAGGTTTATTGGTATTGTATTCCCACCCTATTGCTTCTAGAAGCCACATACCCTTCTCTAAACGATCCAAGAAGTGCTTCCATTTAGTCCTTTCAGCATTTACAGCTGTTAAAAGTTTGTGCTGGTGCAGAACCAAGAGCCTAGGGCAGGACCTAATTTTATGAGGTGCTGTATGTGAGTCCTGACTCAGGACCTTGCAAGCCAAAAAGAAGTAGAGGAGGCAAGCAAGTCAGGATTGGGTACAGGCAGGATGCATGCACTCTAAATAGTGTGCATACATGTCTTAAGTCAATATAATGTCTTAAGTTGGTATATAATTGTCCTTATTGTTATGAGGAAGAAAATGGTATTTAAATTAAAGTGTCTGAGTTATTCCCCAAGGGAGGCACTGTGTCAGAGGTGGTGTTGTGGCTATGCAGTGATTGAAAATAGGATCAGAATTTTTCAGAATAGGTCTGAGGTCTATAGTTGGATTATTGTCCCAAAATATGATAAATAATGATATTTAAACCCCAGTAAGACTGTCTGTGGGTTTGCAGGGAGCTGATAGCTACTGCCACCAGAAATGGTACTGGTTCCCACTGCCAGCATTTGGTGGCAGGAGTTTGTGGATCTTAGCCTGAGTTGTGATCCTTTTAAGGAGGTTTGCATTAAAAAGGAAGGCAAAGATTTTTGATCATAGCTAATGACATCTCTTTCTCAGATGTCCTGTTTGAGGGTGATCTGCTTGAAATGGACATGGGCATACGAGCTGCTTGCTGACAAGATGATTCCCACCCCCTTCCTTTTCTGGTTCCCTGGACTGAGGCTTGGCACCCCGTTACTTGGCATTTGCTGACCATGTAGCACCGTCCAAGTCAGACACAATAAAAGGCAAAGTTCAAGGCATGATTATCATCCCCCTACTCTGCTTTTTCACCTGAGGTGCTAGAACCAATCTGCATTTTGTGGCCCACCTGCAAGTGCTGTTCACTACTTGGAAACCATCCTAGATGTACAATATCACTTTAAATGGAGAAATAAACATGTTGCAAATTCTACAAACACTGCCGGCTATCGGGCAGCATGCCCTGCAGCAGTGGAAGTTGAGGTTCAAAATTCTGTCTCCTAAAACAGGCTCAATTAACAGAAAAAGTAATCTGTTGCCAGACGTATGCTCCTTAAGTAAGTTTTGTCATTTTCCTCTCTTTTTGTCCATCTGGAAGGATGAAAATCTCATACATGGTGCCTACAGGGCATTTCTTAGGAGATGGAGGCACCTCCTTCCCCTTCTGCACAGTTTAGCTCATGCAAACACAAAACCAGGCGATGTCTGACCCCAAAGAAGTCTCTGTGCAACTAAAGGGTTATTTTTGGCAGAAACTTTGATTATGGATTTTCTACATGAATTCTGAAAGTTACTTGATCTATCCGATGTGGGTCAAATGCAGTGGCAGGAACGTGCAAACAACCAAATCTGTTAAAAGAAAAAAAAAAAAAAAAAAAAAAAAAAAAAAACGCAGAGCTGGTGCCTGATTCTGTTTTTGGTGTCTCAGGCTTTGCAGAACATAATCTAAATGGAATGCATTACTGATACAAAAAAGCATGTTGCAAAAACATCACCCCAACCTTTGTTTCAAATTTTAATGCACCTGGTGCAAATGCTTAGCAGTTTGCAATTACTTAGCTTGATGTCACTCTACATTTTCCACTTTGGAACACAGTGAATTTCTTCTTAAGATTAAGTTCTATATTAAATGGAGTGCCAGCAAATGATAACTCATGAAAGTTTTGCTGAATGCACGTCTAGTTTGAGGCAATACTATTATCCATGAGGCAAAGACACACAAGAAGAATAAGAAGGTGTTTTTTATTAGTGCCAAAACAGACAAAGAGGGAGAATGGAGGGAGTCTTCTCTCCACCTTCTTAAATACAGCATAGCTGGGAAGGTTAGAGCCTGAACTCTTTAAACTTCCATAAAATTTCATGTGAAAGAACAAAATCATTTAAGATCATCTTCCTGTTTGTTTCTTCAGCTATAATAGAATTACTAAAATGGCCCAAAAGCACATGTTTTGAGGGAAGAACATAAACATATTGGTGGGTAATATTTGTGTAGACTTGTCTTTCATTAGAACACTATGCCCCACTGAGAGTGGAAGACAACTCTAGTCACATTCAGTGGCTCCCACTTACTTACCCAGACCAGGTTATTGGGAAAGTTTTATGCAATAATACATGAAATAACATGAAAGGGAATGGTATTTGACAGTACACAGATTTTGTGAGCTTTTGTTAGGTGATCAAGGCTGGCCTTTAGGATGAAAGGTCAGTTTGTGACACAATACTGCAGTGTGGAATAGCCACAAACCCTGCACAGTGCTGAGCTGGGCTCTGTTGCAGACTGTGTGGCGCAGGGGAACACATGTCACTTCAGTGCATCTGATAGCCTCAGCTGTAAGGGAAGATGGCACTTCCTCTTCCTGAGTCTCTATTCAGAGTGCCTTTGCTCCGTGAGAGGGACTGTGCAGCTGTTTGCTGCACATTCTCTGGGGCCCAGCTCTAAGTGTCTGCCTCAGCTGCACTGCCTTGAAATGATATTTTAATACCAACACTGCAGTGAGAACAGCAGCTCTCCCACCTCAGAAATGGGGTGTGCAGGTGTAAGTTCTTCCTTTAGATCTCCTCTGAAAGGGAATGAATTGGAGCAATTATATCAAGTCTTCCTGCTTCCCTTTCTAACATCTACCCTCTCTCTTGACTGTGGATCATTAGACACTCCAGACATCTTACACAGCCCCTGTATCGCAACACTCATGAGGTCTCTCATCAAGCTAACGAGCAAATTACCCGTGACAGTCCTGGCCAAACTCCTGATAAAGGTTCTGAAACACAATGACACCCTCACTCCTTCTTTCTCTCTTGTAAAATCAATCAGACTTGCACTTTAAATAGGCAAGTGGCCTAAAGCAGAAATTTTCCCAGACTGTCAGGGTCCTGGGAAAGGGAGCTGAGGAGGTTCTTTCTGCTCATCATTTATTGTTGAAAGAAAGTGTGTTACATTGAAATTATAAATCTTCAAATGGAGACAAATATTTGTAAATAGTCCATAAATGACTGGCAACCTCTTTACCCTCCTGGCTGTATTTCGCATCCTGCAGTTTCTCAAGTCAGACCTTTCTGATTTTGCTAAGGTGACAAGTCATTGTTAGAATGTGTTAAGCTCAGTTAGAGGAGTATGTGAGATGATTGATATAATTAAACACCATGCTTTGGGGGTGCCTGGGAAATTCTAAAAAGCTCCCACAGTTTGCAAAAACCCATGGCTAACTGGGCCACATATTAAAAAGTGGCTAGTAACCCTATAAAAGAAGTTACATTAAATGTTATGTCTCCAATTTGCAGGGTATTAGTTGACATGGCATATAAATTGTGCATTGTGCCTGCTTGCAGATCCTAGTTCTGAAAGGTTCCACCAGTTTTGCAGTATTGCACAGAGCTTTCTCAGCACGAGTTTGCCTATCTCAAGAGCTTTACAAAGTTGATAACATTTTTGCAGGTAAATCGTAATTGTTTGTGCTGTTATTCAATGTCCTTTCCAAAGTTTGCTCATTAATCTGTTAATTCACAAAATGTTTGCTAGAGGCTTCCTATTTGGTGAAGGCAAATTAAATGAAGTTTGTCTATAGAGGTTAATTGATTACTAGTCAGAACTGCCAATACAAAACATTTGAGGATGTTGAGCAAGGCCCCCACTTTGTGTGACTGAAACATAACAAGCATGCTCCAACCACCATCCCCCCTACACCGCCCACCCCACCTCCTGCTTCTTTTTATGTGCCTTTTGGATTCTGAAACTTCGGGGTCACGTTTTTAAGCCTCTCTTCGCGACAATGTGATGCTCTTGCAGAAAAGACAAATGTCACTCTGAGATATATAGCAGGGGTGCTGGGTATAAGACAAGAGAGGTAATTATTCTGCTCTACTGTCACTGGTGCAACCTCAGCTGAAGTATTGCATCCAGATTTGGGTGCTGCATTTTATGATAACTGCAACAAGATGATAAGGGGTTTAGAAAACATGAACCTCTGAGAAAGGTTAAGAGAACTGGGATTGTTTAGTCTAGGAAGTAGGGACAGAAGGAAGACGTTAAAACTTGCAAACACATAAATTTACTTTA
Organism: Malurus cyaneus samueli; assembly: GCA_009741485.1. NCBI lineage: Eukaryota > Metazoa > Chordata > Aves > Passeriformes > Maluridae > Malurus > Malurus cyaneus. Next base: position 16,348,681 of record CM019236.1, read on the forward strand.
AAGAAGGCAGAAATCAGTTTTCCCCTTTTCCACAAGGGGTAAGATACGCAGTCATAGTGACAGAACTGTTTAGATTGTAAAAGACTTCTAAGATCATTGACTTCAACATTAACTCGACACTTCCAAGTCCACCACTAAAGCCTGTGGCAAGTGCCAACATCTTCATGCCTTTTAGGTGCCTTCAGAGATTGTGACTCCACCATGCTTCTGGACAGCTGGTACAATGTTTGACAGTATTTTGAGGAAGGGATCTTTCTGAATATGCAATTTAAACATCTCCTGGTGCAGCTTAAGCCATTTCCTTGTGCCCTGTCACTGGTGCTGAGAAAAAGAGGCCAACCCACACCTGGCCGTGGCTCCTCTCAGGCAGTTCAGAGAGCCATGAGGTCACTCTGAGCTCCTTTTCTCCAGGCTAAGCACCCCAGCTCTCAGCTGCTCCTCACAGATTTGTCTCCAGCCCTTCCCCAGCTCCGTTGCCCTTCCTGGACTCGCTCCAGCCCTTCAGTCTCTCCTGCAGGAGGCCCAGAACTGGCCAGCCCTCGAGGTGTGGCCTCAGCAGTGCCAGGACAGGGGACAATCCTGCCCTGTCCTGCTGGCCACACCATTGCTGATCCAGGCCAGGATGCCATTGGCCTTGCTCAATCTTGTTCAGCTGCTGTTGACCAATATTTTCTATCACTGGCTCACACACGCTAGCTGTGTGAGGAAGTTGTCTTCCACACACTCCAGGAACTTCCCAGGCTGTTTCCTCTCCACTGAACTGAACTTTCAGCAGACGTGGTAAACTGAAGCCCCCTCACAAGGACAAGGTCCAGCAATCGTGAGACTTCTCCCAGCTGTTTATAGAATATTTCATTTGCCTCTTCAAGTAATTGCCCAATGCACCACTTAAATTTAGAACAAATTTTAGCAAAAGTAGTCCGATTGCAAATGCATTTTAACACTGGAATCAGCTTTTCAGAAGCATGTAGTTGTCCTGTACAGGAATTTTTGAAGAATGAATCAGGCAAACATCAAGGGCACATCATACACTCTGTGGTGCAGTCCTGCTCCCCTGACCTGTGGGAATAACCTGCTGATGTTTCTTCCAGTTCCTTATTTCTAGAATGTGGTGGTTCTAAGAGTGTAGGCAAGAATAAACATGTAAAAAGAAAAGAAGTAAGTTGGAACTACACCACACTGTCCTTTCAGGCCTTGTTTTTGTGTGTGAAACTTGAGGTCTGTGAGAATCATGGTAAAATCCCCAAAGTCCAAAATACTCTGGCTGACATGTTCCTTAACGTGCCTTCAGACATGAGGCTACTGATATCCTTTCTTGGATTTCTCACTGAGCCCCATGATTTCTGAATGATTAAACAGATTAGAAATATATCCAGATTATCTCTAAAATAACTTTGTTTCTTTCTCTAGAAAAAAAAAAAACAAAAACCAAAAAAAAAACCCCAACAAACTTCCACTACATTGTTTTCTGTGCTTCTCAGAAGGTTAGTTGCCTTAATGGTCAGGAATCTGCATTTTATTCCTGTATATCCAGCTTTATCTGACCTCTACTCAACCTCATTAAGGTTGCTTCTGCCAGCAGATGTTACTCGTATTTAGAGACTTAAAGAAGGTCAGGTTGCCACATGGCCTGCTGATCAATAAGCTGAATAAAACTTGTGCAACTCTTCTGTCATGGTAAGGCTGTTTTCTTATTTCTCAAAAGACTCTCAGCGTTCATACGTGACCTCCAAAGTTTGATTCACATTTGTGCATAAAGCCTTGACCACAAAAATGCGGCAAGGAAAATAGGCTGGTGTGTGACATGTTATCATGCAGGCACTCCTACCTGTCTGTCCCACGACCACGAACTGGAATGTAAAAACAAATTACCCATTACAAGTAACTCATTAGTACCATGTTACCAACCATCTCCTGCTGTTTTTCTCTCTGCTTTCCACATATGCACATATACATTCGTTTTGGTTACAGACACCAGATTGAAATAGGGTTTCTCCCTGGTCAGGCCACACTTAAGACAAATATGAACATTTGTTTATACCCACAATTAAGTGGTACAATATACAGACTTGCTGACTGTTTGCTCCTGCAAATAAAGCAAGAACGGGTATTTGGAATTACTGAGAATCAAGCTACTCAAATTTATGAGCATTGATTTGAGAGATGAACTTTAAAACATTGAAGCTCTGTTCCATATATCCTTTCAGGACAATGTAACAGTCCTAACCACCCTATTTTACTCAGAAGCTGTCTTTCTCTTGTGCACTCTGATATTCAAACTAAAATCTTTCTTCCATGTTCTTGTAAATAAATCTTAACCCAGAAGGAACCCTTTAATAAGGATCACAAGGCACTTTATTGTCTTTGCTGATTAAGGCCCTGGACAGAAGGTGAGGTGACTAACTAGGGCTAGTACCGGGAGTAATTTTTCTGCTGACACTTGTCCACTGTCTACGAAATAAGACCACCACAGCATTTTAGGAAGTCTGCTGAGATGCTATTAGACAATCATGCCTTTCAGTGTCTACAATCAGCCTTTGCCAGATTTGAACTAATTATCTTCAGTCAGAATTTGTTAGGAGTAGGTTTTGTCCAAATGGGCTTTTTAACCTGGTTCCTGGTTTCTCACCTGAATTAACTAGCTCTTACTGAATGGCATGTTAAATGAAAGGAAATGTTTTGTTGGATGCACTATTAATGCAGTACACTTCTTCACTTTGCTGGATAAAGATAACTTTTAGACTCAATTCCTGCTTCTGTAAACACACCCAGGTGTGTACCCAGATTTGGCTTTGTGCACATCCTCTGTAGATGCAGCCTGGACATCCTTTGCTCTGGGGAATGTTTACTAGAGTTGATGCATTCATCAGACTATTTGTATGAGGCAAACATGAATGAGATGGATTTGAAGAAAAGAGAATTCACTTCAGAAGGGCAAGAAGATGTCCACCACAGGAGCCTTTTTACCTACAGTGACGTGTTGTTTCCAGAACTTCCACAAAAGACACCGAATTCTTCTGCTGAGCCTACAGTCACTTCCACAAAACAAAGTTCTTAACTGTTGACTTCACCCCCAGTGCCAGATCCAGGTATTGAGTATCAGTCATTAAATACTAGTTACACAGAAAATTTGGGCATGCCTCAAACTGTCAAGTCTACTTGTGCAAACTCAATATTTATAGTAATTGAGGTGAGAAGTGATTCACAGTCAGACAACTGCTGTTTCCTTTGTTTGGATCTGATTGGCAGCACTAGATTATGCTGTGCAGTAACTGTCAAGGCGAGATAGGACATGTATCAGCTCTTCATCTTTAAAATGTTTGATGAGAGCTCTCATGCTATAAACCTGTTTCACGCTGCTCTAGATGACTTTTTAAAATTAAAAAGTAGCATTAAATCAATGCAAAAGCTTTTATTTTTTTGAAAAAAATACATTTAATCTAACAGTACTTCAGAGAAATATGCCTGTCTGAGACCTACATTTCCCTGAACTTTTGCTGCTTGAATCCAGGGAATGGGTTCTCAATCTCCCTGTAATATATCAAGTTCAATTGCAATGTCCAAAAAACATGGATCTTCAAGAGAAATCAGTAACACACTAGGATCCTGGTTAGCTGCATGCACCATGTATTGTAGCAGAAACAAGTTTAGTTAGGTATGAGTCACAAAGTAGAAAGTTTGGTAATTATTTACAGTGTATTCATTGAAATTACTATAAAAGGACAAGGATGATATGAGGAAAAACTGAGCCTGAAGCCTTTTCTCCATTTACATTCATTTGAATCAGCCTGGAATCAATAGAATTCTGTCCAAAGGACAAGGTTTGCCATGTCAGGTGGTAATTACGCCTTGGTGCTGTTCATATTATTTATATCTTTAAGTATGTATGCAAGGAATCTTCTAACCACAATACACCTGGTAATCTCTTTGTTCACAATAAAACAGCTCAGAAGATGATCACTAACTCTGAAAGATTTGCTGAGCATCCATTGCTTATTTGCTGTTTGAGGGATTATTAATATATTGCATCCTTTGTAAGTGAAAGTGAACTCTTAATTGCATAGGAATGGAAAAGCAGAGATAGGACTTCTAACAACACAAGGAGAAAAATATCAAGAAGTCAGTGTTTTATGGCTGTCAAACCCTTTACTTCATTGCTACAAATACTTCATATAAGATTTATTTCTCTTTTAGCGAGAGTAGCAAGGCTGACATCAAATCTAGACTGGGACCTTCACAAGGGACTTAGAGAACAGAAAGAAGACAGGGTTGCAATAAAAGACTGCATTCAAAGAATTTCATTTATCAGTGGAAGAAAAAAGGCAAGTTTAAGAGTGTCACTAATGACCTAGTGTCCCAAATGAGTGGTGTATCACACTCAACCATAGGATCAGTGTCTACCCACTCAGCAAATTTAGCTTAAATTTTAAATTTTTTAGCTTAAACATTTTCAAATGTTTCACGTTAGAGATGGCAGCATCAAGATGATTCTGGATATTATTCTATCCAAGCCGATTCATTCATTCTCTGTCTAAAACCAATTTTTACTTTTCTCAGAGGTTTCTAATATTTCTGGTTTCTGCTTTACATAATTTGTTTTTCTGCCCCTGGTAAGGTTTTAAAGTAAATCATAGAAACTTAGGCCAAAAGAACAAAGTTCTTAGGCTCTTATAATGTGGCATTTAGTAAGAGATCACTTTCTGGGAAAAAACCAAACACAAAAACTAAGGGAAGCAAAGTATGATTCATGTTTTCTTTCGAACATGTCACTGGGAATATCACTAGGCCCAATCATCAAAAAAAAGACCAGCAAAATCCTGATCTCTTTAATAAATTCCCCCCTTACTCTGCAGTTACCAGAATTAATGGCTACTGGTGGATGAATTGTCCCCGAGCGAACAGATGGATCAGAAAATTGCACTCTGTGCTGCTAGCATGTTCGTGGGCATGTTAAGGGTGGGGTTGGTCCAGCAGAGAGAAATAAAAACCCTGTTTGCTTTTGTTTCTAAGGGAACCTCCACTCATGTGTGTCATCACGTACTCTTGCACAGGGGCTTTAAGAATTTGTGCCTCAAGGCTAAGGGATGAATATTGTTGTTTTAAGTTGCAGATATGAGAGGGACGATTCATTTAAGCATGTAACAGTCAGTGCATGCAGTATTGCTGTGCTTTACATCCTAGTGCTCTAAAAACTGGGTGAATACTCCCCGGCAGTTCTGGTTTTTGGTTCTATTTTTCAGATGCTGCAGATGCTGTGTTAATAATTCCGACTTCTGATTTTTCTTTTCCTTTTTTTTTTTTTTTTTTTTTTTTTTATGACAAGTGAGAAAGATGCATGCAAACTAGAGAACATAATTGCAAGCTCACCTAGAAACAAATTGCCTGAACAGTGTTGTGCTCTGATAAAATCATCTTTACAGTCTTGTGTTTTGCACAGAGACAGGCCTATTCAGCAGAGAAACCAGAGAAGCTTGAGGCACCTATATATCTTCCAAAACAACCAAAACCATGTGTTCTCAAAGCATACATCAGCTTCCATATGTAACTTAGTGAATCTACTTCTTTGGAAGAATTAATCATTTTTGTATTTGTGAAATCTCATTCTTATATGAGAACATATCTCATAATCTACTCTCTTGATCTCTAATTCACTTAGCCATCCCACTGCTTGGCTGTTGTTGCCCAGCTCACAGACTTGCTGCAGCAGATAACATTGGGTTCCTGTGAGCCAACTAACTTACTTTTCCTTTTTTCGTTCTTTTTATTTCTAAAATCCCCAAAGACTTCCAGTTTATGCGTGCTAGAATAAAGCTGAGTACATGTGGAACAAGGACTGTGGTACAGACTGGTGCAAAGACAAAGCCAAAGACTGATCTCTGATATGACTGACTGATAAGCATTTGAATGTATTTTTTTCACTTGAAAGATCACTTCTTTTATATAAGTTTGTCTAACAAATATTTTAGCAGCTGGAGAGACTGCACAACTGCTGTTGCCATATCACACAGCATGCGTGATCTTTTGAGTTTTATAAAGGCTCTACTTCTCTACTTCTCACAATGCTCTACATCTAAATATCGTGGCTGGGTGACATTGACAGGCACTGGCCCACAGCACTCAGCCCTGCTGCCCTCACTGCAGCAAGGATGATGGAGGTGTGCAGGGTGGACAGGCTGGGTGTCAGAAGGAGAATGCTTGTGTGGCATAGCTCTCCGCCCTCACCAGGATGGGCTGCTTCTACAAAAATACCCTGTGCCGGGTGCTCTGTCTCAAGGGACTACATAAAGAAATTAAAGCCCTAAACTGATTAAAACCAACCACCTTTAATACTGTAGGTGCCTTCGTGCTGCAGCCTCTCTGCTGGGCTTGGCAAGCCAGCCCTGCCTGTGCCAGGCCTGAACCTGGCCCAGCATTGCTGCACAAGCCTTATGTAAAGTCCCTTTGCGTTTCACAGAGCTGTAAAAATAGTCGTACATGACTCAGAGATGTTTTATGTTCTTTCTGGGGAACGAAATGCTTATGACTTCCAGAGAAACTTCTACCTGTGCAGCCCTCTGGATGAGCCAAACTAAGCCTTTTGCTCCTGAGAAATTTTCAAGGACAAAGAGAACTGTTGAAGGACACGTGTGCTCATGTAAATTTCTCTCGCTAATGTCAACTCTGTATCATTATAATCAGTTCAGGTGAAGGTCTCTGTTGATATGTATCAGAGAGACAGCTTACTCCACGCCTCTGTCCCATGGCTTCCAAATCACTTTCCTAGTAATCGCATTTGAAAGGGTGATCATTTTTGCCTGGATTAGTTTAAAAGCCTTTCCGTCATCAACCCATTTTTCCTCCTGTGCCCGAGGCAGTCTGAGATGAAAAGGTACTGGATGTTTCCCTTGGTTTGTTGTTTTGTGCTTTTGCAGTACCTTCCTCAGAGGAGGGAGACATCTCAAACCAGGCATAGTCTGTCCCTCTCTTCCGGTCTGGGAGCACACCCTACCTTGGCATCGTTCATTTCCAATGCAGCCTGATGTGCTGACGCCAAACTGGATTGCTTCAAATGTGCAAACAATTTAAATGAAATGAGCAAATTATGACAGTCTTCACAATGTATTGCGGGGTTTTATATAGTCGATTTCTGAAAAATAGAGAGATAGAGAGACAGCGGCAAGAGGGAAAAAATTAACCCCAAGGCAAAAGGAAGTATTTGTAAGAGAGGAGAAAATTGTGATTTAGTCATCGTGTGTGAAGAGCTTTATTTGCAACCCACAGCAACCAGCTCTCCGCATCAGAGAGGACCAGTTTCATACCATGCAAGTGTCACTCCAAGGCTTTGCTAACACAGATCCCCCTGACTGCAAGAGTGAGGGCAATGGGAAAAATAAAGGCACAAAAAAGACACATGGAGAAGAGGGTTTTTTTTTCTTGTGTTTTATTTATAGACTTCACTTTAAATTTTTTTCATTTGTATTTCAACATTACCTTCCACAAAGAACTTCACCATAGTGGGTTGCTTCTTGTATCTCCTCAGGCTTTGGGAAGATAAGGTTAAATGTGTGTGTGAGATTTTCTGTCTTGTCCATTCACAGACTTAGAGATCTTGGATCAGATCAAAACCTGTAAATGACTCAAAGTTTGGGCTGCTGGACTTGATTTGCTCCAGCAAGGGAGCATGGCTGATACAGAAATTTTCCTCCTGGAGGATTCCATGGAGAGACTAACTGCAGGGCGCATACCAGGAGCAATGATTGTGCAAGGGTTGCAATGTACATTCCCAGCACAGTTCAAACAGTAGTTTCTGGGTATAAGTGCAAGCCCTGAGTCACGCTGCAACTGCTGTTTGAATAATCTGACCAGCCAGCCTGAAAAACCATACCCATTTCTTCTGAAGTAGGGAGCTTTTCTCTAGTTTTAAGGAGACAGGAATATGAAAGCTTTTAATAAGCCATTGTAAGGATAAGTATAAATGTGCAGATGTTTGAGTGACCTTCTAGGTCCTGCCTTGTAATCCTTGCTAACTGGAAGGCATAATATGTTATTTTGAGTGCACTTAGAGGATCAAGTTCTGCAAATTGCAGGTGTGGTGATCTGTTTGGCATTGACTGTGTTTGGACCAGACCATGGACTAAATCATCTCTTTGACCTAACTGCAGGCTTTTTAGCAGATCAGCATGTACACAATCAACACTGCAGTGAGGCCTCATTATGAAACAGAAAGGCTGCATGGGGTGTACAAGTATTCCTATGGGAAGTGTGCAACCTTTGTCATCCTTGTTTTGTCATGTAATGATGAAAGCAACATCTGTTATTAATGAAAGCCTTGGGTTGTTGACATTATTTCAACACAAAACGGGAAGTCTTGCACTGATTTTAGAATACTGTACATTCCCATGCACTTTAAAGAAGTTGGTATATCTTTGTTGTTTTAAAATGTTAAGTAATACTTTTGATGTAGTTCCTTTAAAGGAAAATCAGCTTGATATTGGAAACAATGCTAGTGATGTTACATAACATACTGATTAAATTTTCCGATTTTATGTTCTATGCATGGAATCAAACAATTTACTGTTTCCTGTATTTTTTCCAATGAGTGAATCAATGCAAACATTATATCTTTATAGACTGTTTTCTGTTGACACTATCCCCTGTAAACATTAACTCATTATTATCTACCCAAGGAATGGTATGCATTGAAAGACAATTGCTTCCCAGTGGAATGTGACCTTGGCTAGTCTATAACAGAAAAAAAATGCCATCCCTCTGACGTTATATTGTTTTGATGTGAAGAAAAAAATTAGCTAACTTATTTGGAAACATTGCAAAGGAATCTTCAACCTCTTAGAATGAGTTCAACTAACCTTTAGGCTCTCTCTTTGGGAATGCCATTATCTTGTGCTGGCACATGTCTTTCACCCTAGGAGCTTTCTACAAAGCATTAAGGAAACATTAATTAAAGTTACAGCATTTCAGGGAGAACAAATGTTACTAACCTCACTTCAAATGTTAGACTCTGGACCCGGTCTCTTTGCAACATCTGGGACTGTGGATGGACCCTGTGACCAGCAGCAAGATCTGCCGCAGCTATGTTTAGATGTTGTGGTATGCATCAGGGAGGGCACAGGGTTCACCCTTGACTCTCACTCAGCCCTTTGCCCTGGAGCACCCTGCTCCTGCTGCTCCTGGACAGATGATAGGGTTTGTCACCAGACTGTGTCTGCAGAAAACAGCTGGTATCCTTGGCCATCCCAGAAAATGAGGATTGTGTGGTAGTTCTGTCATTCTGTCCACCAGTCTTTCTGCTGTAGGGACATCTCCTGCAAAAGAGAGGTGTCCCAAAAGCTGAGTGTGCTGCTTTGTCAGACACTTGTTCTGGGGTGTGTGTTGTTGGTGCCAGGAACAGCTGGGATGCAGAAGTTTGCACACTGTTGGTGGGTGGGCAGGGTGTGCAGGGACACCAACCCCTGCAGGAGCATGGTGCATCTCTCAATACCTGTGGGTACAAGGAAAATACTGCAATCAGTGACTACAGGCACATTTTACCGAGCACAGATGGAAAAGGGAAAAAAAAAAAAATGTAAATACTTCTTTAATTGTGTTTCTGGACATCTCCCCGGGTCATTCAGTTTGCAGAAATCGTCTCTGTCTCAGTCACAATCTCAGTGACCTCAGCCTACACCATTAATGTAACTTGTAACTCAGCAGAGGCATCTCTCAATGCTAATAATGGTTTTCCATTGTTATTTGTTGCAAGGTCAGCAGAGGCATCTCTCAATTGCTAATAATGGTTTTCCATTGTTATGTTGGTGTGGCACCTAAGCTTTGGGTCTGGAGTCAGAGCTAGGACCCTGGGTACTGACAGCACAACCATAGCTGGGCACCTTTCCATAAGTGGATGGATGCTGCTGCACATCCAGTTCTGGAAGTCAGGGAAGGAAGGCCTAATTAGATAATAGCTTAGGTTTGGATTAAGAAGATATTTTTGAAATGAGATTTTTTATATTCCCTGTCCTTGATTCATTTATGCACTCCAGGATTTCTCTAAAGCTGTCTAGGGTCTTCAGTTACTTCTCTCATCTGAGGAGAATATTCATAGTCCTTTTATTATATACTCGATAGGAAGTAAATCTACCACGCATGTATATAAGTTTAGCTATGTACACAAAGAAAAGATACCTCCCTCTCTATACCTTTTCTAGTAATAGAGAACACACTCTTCCCTCACTACAACTCTCACTTTCGCTCTTGTGGTTTCCTTGTATTTGGATGTTTCTGCCTGAAATCATGCTACCTGGATGAGTGCACCTATTTGTTAGACAGCGGCTATATTTTCTCATTATGAACGTCACTTAATCGTTCAAATTCACATGGTTACATTTTAATCTTTAAATGAGTCACATATTCATTCAAATTGAATGGTTCACATGGTGCTGGACTGGTTGTGGAAAACAAAAATAAATTCCCAAAGAATCTCTCCCTCATTCTTGTCCTGTTCTGTCATCCTCTTTCCAAAACAGGACTCATCAATGGTTGCCAACAGTACTAATATCAGAATTTCCTTATTGCAGATTTTCATCTTTTATTGGTTTTCTGTCAAGCATCATGACAGCTGCAACACTGCCGAGCTTGATATTAGAGTGAGGTCTACAGAACAGGAACTTAAATTGTACCTATTTCCACATCCCCTAAAAGGATGCAATTTCTGCAAGCTGCTCCTGCGAATACAAAAGAGTGAGATTCTAACATGTTATGGAGTAGGTAGCTACTGGAGCCATAGAGTTGATTGCAAGGCTAGAAGAATATTGGATAACTCACATCAAAACATAAATTCATCAGGATTGACAAAGAGAAAAAAAAAATTTATTTTTACATCTACCTATGCCCTAAAAATATATTGAACACAGTTTACTGGGTTTAACATTTTTTACTGTCTTTAGTTTCAGTCAAGCTTAAAATGAAAGTAAATAAATTTTTTAAAAATGAAATACCTATTTAAATGCATAACTTACTATGCATTCAAAATTTTTAACGCTCCCATATCAGTTGCTGAAGAAGACCGTTTACTACATAAGCTACAATATCATGACCATACTGTCTACTAGTGTTCTGATTCCTACTGTCAGCCTCCTGTGAACCCATGCACAGAGACAGCCATGCCTTGAATCCCACACCACAACTTGTATCGATGAGCCACCTTGTTGACAAGCCTTTTGAGAACTAAAGACTGAACAGAGTTGGAGAGTGAACTGTCTCCAGTCAGCAGGGTGGTCCCTCAAAGAGTTGCAAGGTGAATAAGTTGTTCTGTGGAGAAGCTTGTGTGCCTGCTGCCTGTCTGCATTAAACAAGGGTATTGCACTGCTGCTTCTAAACAAGAGCCCATTATATATACTCCATCCTCTAATATTTTATGTTTAAAAATCTATCATTTCTGCATCTGCACCCATCTTCTGAGGATATGGCAGATAATTTGCAGAAATGATGGTTTCAGACTGAGAGTCAGCAATTAACGTGCTACAGAAACAACTAGTCATCAACTGTTGTTTGTCCAATCAGGAAATGCAGCAGGGTCATAGGCGAATCCCAATAGCGTGCTTCCAATACACCCAGAGAGCGGTTACAGACAATAGTGATGACTTAACAGCATTTGCCGACAAACTACTTAGCGCAGTAATTAAATAGCCAATTGAATTAGTGAAAATCACCACATGTGCAAAAGGTAACATTTGCAAGATTAAATTGATTTCCACGAATTATTTGACCTGGTTAATCTCTGTATGAACACTGCAGACTTCCCTCCAGGCAGCTGCTGTCTGACTGCAAGCTGACCTTGAGGTACAGCATCAGCTAGCAAAACCTATATTCGGGTGGAGCATCAGCCAGCAAAACAGAGCTGTGTTGTTACTTCAGAGGTCGTGTCCTAACACTGCTCTCCTGACAGCAAAGCCCACTACAGCACCTCTGCATTGAAAGTCTGCTCGATCTCTATGGCTTAAGTTTTATTCTGGCTGCAACATGAGGAAGCATCAAAATTAGTGGCAGGAGTAGTGTTCCAATTAAGCTGTGGAAGGTCATTTAGCGACTCTCAGCTGCTACGACAGCCAAATGTTCCTCACTCAGCTTTAGGCTGCCGGAGATGAGACTTTTATTTAAGTCAAATGTAGCAAGACAAGTATCTAAGTGTCAGGGCCAAGAAAGCAATCCTGAAT
>CM019236.1:16363249-16373460 GCA_009741485.1 Malurus cyaneus samueli
TATGACAGTCTTCACAAGTGTATTGCGGGGGTTTTATATAGTCGATTTCTGAAAAATAGAGAGATAGAGAGACAGCGGCAAGAGGGAAAAAATTAACCCCAAGGGCAAAAGGAAGTATTTGTAAGAGAGGAGAAAATTGTGATTTAGTCATCGTGTGTGAAGAGCTTTTATGTGCAACCCAACAGCAAACCAGCTCTCCGCATCAGAGAGGGACCAGTTTCATACCATGCAAGTGTCACTCCAAGGCTTTGCTAACACAGAGTCCCCCTGACCTGCAAGAGTGAGGGCAATGGGAAGAAATAAAGGCAAAAAAAGACACATGGAGAAGAGGGGTTTTTTTTTCTTTGTTTTTATTTATAGACTTCACTTTAAATTTTTTTCATTTGTATTTCAACATTACCTTCCACAAAGAACTTCACCATAGTGGGTTGCTTCTTGTATCCCTCAGGCTTTGGGAAGATAAGGTTAAATGTGTGTGTGAGATTTTCTGTCTTGTCCATTCACAGACTTAGAGATCTTGGATCAGATCAAAACCGTAAATGACTCAAAGTTTGGGCTGCTGGACTTGATTTGCTCCCAGCAAGGGGAGCATGGCTGATACAGAAAATATTTCCTCCTGGAGGAGTTCCATGGAGAGACTAACTGCAGGGCGCATACCAGGAGCAATGATTGGTGCAAGGGTTGCAATGTACATTCCCAGCACAGTTCAAACAGTAGTTTCTGGGTATAAGTGCAAGCCCTGAGTCACGCTGCAACTGCTGTTTGAATAATCTGACCAGCCAGCCTGAAAAACCATACCCATTTCTTCTGAAGTAGGGAGCTTTCTCTCTAGTTTTAAGGAGACAGGAATATGAATAGCTTTTAATAAGCCATTGTAAGGATAAGTATAAATGTGCAGATGTTTGAGTGACCTTCTAGGTCCTGCCTTGTAATCCTTGCTAACTGGAAGGCATAATATGTTATTTTGAGTGCACTTAGAGGATCAAGTTCTGCAAATTGCAGGTGGGGTGATCTGTTTGGCATTGACTGTGTTTGGACCAGACCATGGACTAAATTCATCTCTGTTGACCTAACTGCAGGCTTTTTAGCAGATCAGCATGTACACAATCAACACTGCAGTGAGGCCTCATTATGAGAACAGAAAGGCTGCATGGGGTGTACAAGTATTCCTATGGGAAGTGTGCAACCTTTGTCAATCCTTGTTTTGTATGTAATGATGAAAGCAACATCTGTTATTAATGAAAGCCTTGGGTTGTGACATTAGTTTCAACACAAACTGGGAAGTCTTGCACTGATTTTAGAATACTGTACATTCCCATGCACTTTAAAGAAGTTGGATATCTTTTGTTGCTTTTAAAAATGTTAAGTAATACTTTTGTATGTAGTTCCCTTTAAAGGAAAATCAGCTTGATATTGGAAAACAATGCTAGTGATGGTACCATAACACTATATTGATTAATAAATTTCCGATTATATATGTTCCTATGATGGAAATCAAAAACAATATTTTACTGTTTTCCCTGTATTTTTTCCAATGAAGTGAATCATGCAAATAATATTTTATATAGATGTTTTCTGTTGACACTATCCCCTAGTAAACATTAACTCATATTTATCTATCCCAAGGAATGGTAATGCATTGAAAGACAATTGCTTCCCAGTGGAATGTGAGCCTTGGCTAGTCTATAACAGAAAAAAAATTGCATCCTCTGACGTTTATATTGTTTTGATGAGAAGAAAAAAATTAGCTAACTTATTTGGAAACATTGCAAAGGAATCTTCAACCTCTGTAGAATGAGTTCAACTAACTTAGGCTCTCTCTTTGGGAATGCCATTTCTTGTGGCTGCACAGTGTGCTTTCACCTAGGAGCTTTCTACAAGCATTAAGGAAAATAATTAAAGTTACAGCATTTCAGGGGAGAGACAAATGTTACTAACCTCACTTCAAATGTTAGACTCTGGACCCGGTCTCTTTGCAACATCTGGGACTGTGGATGGACCCTGTGACCAGCAGCAAGATCTGCCCGCTATGTTTAGATGTTGTGGTATGCATCAGGGAGGGCACAGGGTTCACCCTTGACTCCTCACTCAGCCCTTGCCCTGGAGCACCCTGCTCCTGCTGCTCCTGGACAGATGAGTAGGGTTTGTCACACAGACTGTGTCTGCAGAAAACAGCTGGTATCCTTGGCCATCCCAGAAAATGAGGATTGTGTGGTAGTTCTGTCATTCTGTCCACAGTCTTTCTGCTGTAGGGGACATCTCCTGCAAAAGAGAGGTGTCCCAAAAGCTGAGTGTGCTGCTTTGTCAGCACTTTTTCTGGGTGTGTGTTGTTGTGCCAGGGAACAGTGGGATGCAGAAGTTTGCACACTGTTGTGGGTGGGCAGGGTGTGCAGGGACACCAACCCCTGCAGGAGCATGTGCATTCAATACCTGTGGGTCAAGGAATACTGCAATCAGTGACTACAGGACATTTTCGAGCAAGATGTGAAAAGGAAAAAAAAAAAAATTGTAAATAACTTCTTTTAATTGTGTTTCTGGAACATCTCCCCTGGGTCATTCAGTTTGCCAGAAATCGTCTCTGTCTCAGTCACAATCTCAGTGACCTCAGCCTACACCCATTAATGTAACTTGTAAGCTCAGCAGAGGCATCTCTCAATGCTAATAATGGTTTTCCATTGTTATTTGTTGCAAGGTCAGCAGAGGCATCTCTCAATGCTAATAATGGTTTTCCATTGTTATGTTGAGTGTTGGCACCTAAGCTTTGGGTCTGGAGTCAGAGCTAGGACCCTGGGTACTGACAGCACAACCATAGCTGGGCACCTTTCCATAAGTGGATGGATGCTGCTGCACATCCAGTTCTGGAAGTCAGGGAAGGAAGGCCTAATTAGAATAATAGCTTAGGTTTGGATTAAGAAGATATTTTTGAAATGAGATTTTTTTATTCCCTGTCCTTGATTCATTTATGCACTCCAGGATTTCTCTAAAAGCTGTCTAGGGTCTTCAGTTACTTCTCTCTAATCTGAGGAGAAATTCATAGTCTTTTATTATATACTCGATAGGAAGTAAATCTACCACGCATGTATAAAGTTTAGCATGTACACAAAGAAAAGATACCTCCCTCTTCTATTACCTTTTCTAGTAATAGAGACACAACACTCTTCCCTCACTACAACTCTCACTTTCGCTCTTGTGGTTTCCTTGTATTTGGATGTTTCTGCCTGAAATCATGCTACCTTGGATGAGTGCACCTATTTGTTAGACAGCGGCTATATTTTTCTCATTATGAACGTCACTTAAGTGTTCAAATTCACATGGTTACATTTTAATCTTTAAATCAGTCACATATTCATCAAATTTGAATGGTTCACATGGTGCTGGACTGGTTGTTGGAAAACAAAAATAAATTTCCCAAAGAATCTCTCCCCTCATTCTTGTCCTGTTCTGTCATCCTCTTTCCAAAACAGGACTCATCAATGTTGTCCAACAGATACTAATATCAGAATTTCCTTATTGCAGATTTTCATCTTTTATTGGTTTCTGTCAAGCATCATGACAGCTGCAACACTGCTGAGCTTGATATTAGAGTGAGTCTACAGAACAGGAACTTAAATTGTACCTATTTCCAATCATCCCCTAAAAGGATGCAATTTCTGCAAGCTGCTCCTGCGAATACAAAAGAGTGAGATTCTAACATGTTATGGAGTAGGGTAGCTACTGGAGCCATAGAGTTGATTGCAAGGCTAGAAGAATATTTGGATAACATCACATCAAAACATAAATTCATCAGGATTTTGACAAAGAGAAAAAAAAAATTTATTTTTACATCTACCTATGCCCTAAAAATATATTGAACACAGTTTACTGGGTTTTAACATTTTTTACTGATCTTTAGTTTCAAGTCAAGCTTAAAATGAAAGTAAATAAATTTTTTAAAAATTGAAATACCATAGTTTAAAATGCCATAACTTACTATGCATTCCAAATTTTTTAACGCTCCCATATCAGGATTGCTGAAGAAGACCAGTTATTCTTACACTAAAGCTACAATATCTAATGACCATACTGTCTACTAAGTGTCTGATTCCTACTGTCAGCCTCCTGTGAACCCATGCACAGAGACAGCCATGCCTTGAATCCCACACCACAACTTGTATCGATGAGCCACCTTGTTGACAAGCCTTTTTGAGAAACTAAAGACTGACAAGAGTTGGAGAGTGAACTGTCTCCAGTCAGCAGGGTGGTCCCTCAAAAGTTGCAAGGTGAAAAGTTGTTCTGTGGAGAAGCTTGTGTGCCTGCTGCTGTCTGCATTAAACAAGGGTATTGCACTTGCTGCTTCTAAACAAGAGCCCATTACTTTTATACATCCATCCTCTAAATATTTTATGTTTAAAAATTCTATCATTTCTGCTCTGCAGCCCATCTTCTGAGGATATGGCAGATAATTTGCAGAAATGAGGTTTCAGACTAAGAGTCACAATAACGTGCTACAGAAACACAGTCATCAGACTGTTGTTTGTCCAATCAGGAAATGCAGCAGGGTCATGCGATCCCAATAGCGTGCTTTCAATACACCCAGAGAGCTGGTTACAGAAATAGCTATGACTTAACAGCAATTTGCCACAAACTACTTAGCCAGTAATTTAAATACCAATTGAATTAGTGAAAATCACCACATGTGCAGAAAGGTAACATTTGCAAGATTAATGATTTCCTACGAATTATTTGACCTGTGTTAATCTCTGTTATTGAACCACTGCAGTTATCTTTCCCCTCCAGGCTAGCTGCTGTCTGACTGCAAGCTGACCTTGAGGTACAGCATCAGCTAGGCAAAACCTAATTCGGGGTGGAGCATCAGCAGCAAAACAGAGCTGTGGTTGTTACTCAGAGGTCGTGTCCTAACACTGCTCTCCTGACAGCAAGCCCACTACAGCACCTCTGCATTGAAAGCTGCTGCTGATCTCTATTGCTTAAGTTTTAATTCTGGCTGCACATGAGGAAGCATCAGAAATTATGTGGCAGGAGGTAGTGTTCCATTAGCTGGTGGAAGGTCATTGCGACTCTCAGCTGCTACACAGCCAAATTTCCTCACTCAGCTTCAGGCTCCCGGAGATGAGACTTTTATTTAAGTCAAAGTAGCAAGATCAAGTATCTAATTCAGGGCTCAGAGAAAGCAATCTGAATCTCACTCAGATGTCGCCAGAAAGTGTTACCTCAGTGTAATCAGAGAAAACCTTTCGTTGTCCTTGAGCACAAACTCATCTGGTGGCATTAGCTGCTTCCCTGCAGAAAGGGTTTTCCAGCAGGAGCTGTGACCATCTGACCTTTAGCCTGAATGTCTGCAGGTCACTGAAGACCTTTGGACAGTCTAGTTCTGTGCAGGAGGATGAAAGGCTTCATCCCACATGGAGTCAAAAGCTGAGGGCAGGCTTTGTGGGTGAGAGCCTGACAAGGAGAAGCTCTGGTCCGCATTTCCTGCAGTTGTATCCAGCCCATCTGGAGGAGGGGCTCTCAAGGAGAGGGACTCAGGCCTGGCAGGTGCTGGGGGAGGCCAGGAGGGGCTGAGAGACAGAACATGGGCATGGGGATCCCTCTGCTCCTGGGGGATCTCCCACACTACGTGCAGATCTGCAGGACAGGGGAGCCAAAGGCTGTGTTTTGCTTTGCAAAGTGGGTGGACATTTGGCACAGTCCAGGGAAAAACTGACTTCAGAGCTGTCCTTTTCCGGGTTTTCCTGCACAAGGGAGTGAGCTACACCACTTCCTTGTTTATAAAAGGCTCCTATTTCGCCCTTCTTCTGTACAAACAGAGAATTATGATAGAGAGTACAAGGTGTTGTGGAAGCATGTTTTTGAAAGATGAATTGTGGAAACTTGAATAAGAACTGGATTGCATTTCCAGTTACTGGGGCCAAATCCTTCTCTCAGTTGCTACCATAAAGCCAGAGTAACTAGCCAGTGTAATCAAAGTTGTTTCAGATACCTCTAATGTGACAGGAAAAGTCATGACACTCAGACTCACAGCATTTCCCCAGTAACTTGCAGTTGTATTTGAATGACTTTTCTAGCAGTCCAACAGGATGGATGCTGTTCAGGGAGTGATAAGCCTGTAAATAATTTCTTTGTTAAAAAGAAATGCTCGATTCACTCTTGGTCTCTGGGAATGTGACATTGACAGGTGTTAGGGTTCAAAGATCAGAAAACAATAACATTAATTTTGGAATGGACATGGGTTTCTGACCTGGTGTGGTGAGTGGAAAATTCACTCATCAAAGCCCTGAAAGATTAAACACCCCCCACTCTTCTAACTCTTAGGGTTGACTTATCCTTGCTTATTTTGAAATACGTTTGAAGATTTTGTTCTTGATATGGCATCATATGACTTATTATGTAGGAGTTACTGCAGAGAAGGATTGTTCAGGTCCTGGTTGTACTGTCATGCTAAGAAGATTTTGCATACACATGTGTGTATGTATGTGTGATTTTGGGTATCAGTCATTCTGTATTAATATAATACATGGGATTTTTTTTTTCTCCTTAATCCTGCTCTTGTTGCATATTTATGACCATCTGCCTGTACTTAACAAAGTGAAGCTGTTCAATGATACCAAGATTATGCCAACTCATCTCAACAGATAAGTACTGTGTATATCAGTAGGAGAAGGCAGTCCCCACCATGTGGGACCTGCATTGTCTGGCCATCATGGTCTCAGGCATTGTACTTGCCCTGTAGTTCTATGAGTTTTGTGAAAGGAGCCCTCATTATATGCTGTTTGTACATTCCAGCCTGACTCATTCAGGTGTCTCATGTGATTCTGCTTGAAGTACAATCCATATTTATCCCCAAATAGTGTATTTGTATTTAAAGACTGTAATTTAGTCACCAGCATTTCTCTATCTGCAGCTGGACTACCTTTTAAGTGCATCAAACTCATGTCTTGAAGTGATAGAGGAGTCTGAGATTTGAATACATTCATTTGTGTGTGTGGGTGAGCAGGCAAAGTTCCTGCTGGCTTTAAGAGAGTGCTCACATGCTGTACATAGTCCAAGCATGCCTCCTTCCTGGCCTTTATTTGCAATTCAAACAGAAACAATAATAAAGCAAACTTCAGCCAAAGTTCTTTCTCCAAACTTGGCTAAGGTTTCTCTGCATGAATCCCCTCTGTCCCAGCCCCTTGTTCACCCCTTCCAAAGAAAAAAACCCTTATCCTAGCTGGAGCCAAGAGGATCCACCTGCCAGCACAAGGCAGCTCTGTGTTTTTGTGCAGAACGCTGGTACCTGAGCAGAGTGTGAGTAAGCAGAGCTGCTCTGGCTGTGCAGGAAGGGGCCACCCTGTTGCAAGAGCTGCAGTCAGTACCTGTGCCCGCTTCTTAAGGACAATACAAAAAATCAGAAAAAGCAGGAAGAGAACTGAGAATACCTCTGTGCAACAGAGTTATGGAGAGCTCTTCAGTTTATGGAAGAGAACTTCAGCAAGTGTGTGATCAGTTTGCAAGGTACTGTACAGACAGGGTGTCAGATACCATGGAGGTATTTAATCAGAGTGAGTCTTAAGACTTAATGTCCGGGTGCTGAGGCTAGACAGATTTAAACCAGAAATAAAATTTATACTTTTAATACCAGGATTGACATATTCTCAGATTAATTTACTAAGGTGTGTAGTAAATGCCCTATCATTTGAAACCTTTTAGCCCCCAAGGAAGATTTCTTCAGGCAGAAATTCCTGGAAAAATGATGTCTAGAAAGTAGAAATCCAAAGCAGACAGCTGAGAAGTGCTGTCCCTTGCCTTTGAAATGACAACTGGACCTCCCCAGTGCACTGCCAGCATCAATATCATGGAATTTCAAACTGGCAATATGACATTGGTTCTTTATCCCAACCCATGGCCAGTATTTTTACTTCTGATCCCGCTCATCAGCCATATCATACTCCTGACTCTGGCACAGGAAGGCTGAGGTCAGTATGTTAATATGCTTCAGGAAGGGATGCCCCAGTGCTGTCCCCACTTTGAGTGTGGTTTAGAAGTGAGCATTCCCAGAGAACACCAAAGAAGAAGCTCTTCCTTATCAGCTGGAGTGCTTGATGTCAGGTGTTAGCATTTTACAGCATTGTCTCAACACAGATGAGAGATGATGATATTATTGTGCCCAGAAGTTTTCACTCTGTGACCAGAGTTTTGATGTACAATATGGACAAAACAGTAGGGAATGAGGGTACTGCATGCACTGACACATTTTCTATGGGCTTCATTCCTCTCCTCTTTCAAGAAAAAAAGGAAGAAAATAAAATCTCACTTTATGCTAGGTATCATGAGCACCTCTTCCCACAGCAAATGTCCTAGACAGCCTTATTTCTTTCTCCAGCAGAAGGACACATTGTCTGTAGGAGTCAGATTTCTGCTTGAAGAGATTCCTAACTGATGGGAGAGACTCTCCGGGATGGGGAACTCTCTTCCCGTAAAAAAGGCTGTTCATTTCACATTAAGTTTTAATTTAGCAGAACAATTGCTTTCTTTCTTCAGAGGTGGAGAACATGTTCCATGAACAAAGACTGTCTATAACCATTAACTTTGGCCCCACTAAGCAAGAGGTCAGGTTTACATACACTCTGCCTGCCAGACCTGGTTTTCCCTTGTTCCATTCACTCTTATTATAATTCATCCATGAAAAAAAAAAAGGAAGAAAATAATTATTTCCTTTAAAGAAAAGTTAATTCAAAAATCAGCATGCAAGATGGGACTCAGAAAACAGCAACCAAGTTTAGAAATAAGCTTTTTTCTTTGACCAAGCAGAACACATCTCACAGCTGTAACAGGACAAGAACAAATATTTTTCTAGACTCAGCAACAGGCAACAAAAAAGTATGACAGTTTTAAAAGATGGAGAAATTCAGATTGGAGTTAGCTACAGCTTTCTTTCAACACAGTGTAATCACAACTAAGGAAGGGACAAAGGGAATAATTCAGGATTTATTTTTGCCACAAAATCTTGTTCTGAGAAATCTAGATTTTGGCATCACGTCAAATGACTAGTCCATTAATCACATTTAAAATACTCTTTGCTTTTACATTTTCTTTTTTTGATGAATAAGAGTACTTGGTCAGTGACAAAGATATAAAGCCCACACGTGGATTCTCTTAGCAAAAGAAATCTCACAGACAGACTGATACGTTTTGGGTTTTTTTTTGGTCCAAGGGAACACGGTCTTAAGATCCCTGAGAAAACCTGTGGAAGAAAAGATTATCTCATGCTTGAGTATCTTCAAAACTTTGCAAAGAGCAAAGTTGCACTGGTTTAAGTGTTTGGGGCAGTAGAGAAGCTGCTATGACTCAGTTCAAAGGCAGGACACCAGGGGTGTCATCTTGCTCTGGAGCAGGCTTGGCTGTGAAGCTCTCTGTGACTACAGGACGACTGTGACATTTTGGAAACCCTGGTGCAAGTGGGACTGGCTGGTCAGCTGAGACCCGTGCAGGCCACAGGAGCCGATGGTCCACTGGTGGGTCAGCTGTCCCCACAGGTGAAATACATCCAAGAGTGGGCATGAAAAAGTGTTTGACCGAGGTGCCAGCTGAATTCTCCTGCTCTTCAGGCTGGGGTGTGGCTGTGTCTATGGTACCACTTTTGTCAGAGAGCAGGATCTGGCCCTAGAGAGAGGCAGATGAGCAAAAAGCGAAGAATGCTCCAGCTCTTTGCTCTGGCACTCAAGCCTCTCTTTGTGGCAATCTAAAAAGAAGAAACACAGCACTTCCATTCCAACGAATAATTCATCTGAGCTAAGCCACAAGAAAAGTCACAAAGAAAAGGCTTGGATAGTGAAAGGCAGTGCATCTATCATGAAATCTAGATATAGCAGTGACATTGAGAAGGTTGTTTTCTCAGCAAACAAACCATTGAGCCCTGATCACATATTCCCCTTTGGAAACAGGCTGCCCTCAGCCATGGGTATGTTATTCTCAAGTTCGGTTTGTTTTGCTCAGTTTTGTTTGTTTCTGTAGTCTCTTCACAGTTTTTCCAAAAGGGACACTAGCACATAGACATACACAAAGTGGAAAAAAAATGTTTTGCTTTCTGGAAACCCCATGGCTAAGAACACCTAAAATGTCAGCTGCCAGTTTATTTAGACATGACAAGGCATATGACTAGACATGGAACATAGCTGAGACCAATTCTATTCTCTCCTTGTTATTATATAAATGCTGTCTGAAGAAAAAAA
>CM019236.1:16377960-16412349 GCA_009741485.1 Malurus cyaneus samueli
AAGTAAGAAGAAAAAAATGTAAGCATTGAACTGGGGAGACCTAGCATTCCCAACCTGGGCTTCTCTTGCCATTCCCTTTCCACATGCACCTTCTTACTATAACCAAAGTTTGTGTTTACCTATATCTCTTTTCCCCTGAAGTTCACAAATTAAAATCACTGAGTGAGATAGGGTGTTGGGCTAATTCCTTCCTGCTCCTTGGCTGGTGTTTATGGCCTGGAAGGATGAAGCAGAGAATGCCCTGGTACCCGAACTCTGCGCACACAGCAGAGCATGGCTTCAAGGCAAATGCCAGGATGTCACACATTTCATCATGCTCACTAAAATGATCTTTACTTCTTCTTATGAGATCCATTAAAGGAGAGGCTAGATGACAGAATAGGAACAAAGTACTTCTCTACATGAGCTGTTTATTGGGTTACTGGGATTATTTTGCATCGGTAAGCCGGGCACGGTGATGCATGCAACCCAGAAGGTGCTGAAGCCCCTTAGGGCAATACAGATGAATATCCCACCTGCTAACATCTATCAAGATATTACTTTCCTCTTCCTATATACTCCACCACTCTGATAGGACTAGGTTAATTGCCCAGCTGCTCCTGCATTTTGTGGAGTAAATTCCTTAGCATCACAATAGACAAAAAAAAATTGGTGTCTCTTAAACTGCTCTTTGCCCAAAGACCTGTGAAAGGAAGAGGCAGGTTTTGCTCCTGAAGATTGCAGAATAGGGCAAAGGGACCCTGTGCCTGACCTCTGCTGAAATGCAGAAGATGTTGGGATCAAAGGGCAGTGACAATAAGGTTCCTCCAAGATCTGCCATCACAGAATCCAGAGAGGCACAGGAATTATGGGAGGTCACCAGTTATGAGAGATGGTGGAGCTCAGTGGCAGACCTTGGAAATTCACAGGGAAAGTTCTTTAGATGTGAAACTGAATAAACACAGAATTTCCCAGCAATATCCCCTTTTTGTTTGTGTACTATACTGTCACTGTCACATGAAATGAAGAAAACAAAATATGTAATTTTGAAGGGCATATCAAGGTGCTAAAGAGCTGCTGGTGCTCAGAGACACTGACTCTGCTACATCTGGTCACTTCCCCCACCGGGGAGCCTGGGGCTGATGGCTGCTAAAAAAAAGCATGGCTGGGGTAGCACAGGCAGTAGCTGGTGCATGACCATTAATTCCTCAGTTAGGGGAAACTGGAATTAACTCTGTTCTGTTAATACTAGATTTGTCAATCTAGTTACTCGGTTAAAGTGCACATGAATTCCTGTAAGCAGCCCATGGCTCTAAAGACCTTTAGCTAGAAATCTGGTCACCTTCCATCCCACTTTGCCTGACCTTGATCTTTAATTAGAAGGTCTGTGATTCATGACTAAACAGAATAATTGCATAAAACAGAAGAAAGGCAACCAGACATAAATAGATTTACTCTAAATATGAACATTTGTGCATGTACTGATCATCATCAGGATAATAACATGGTACATTTCAGATCTTTGTATATATTAGAGCAAAACAAATGGCCCCAGGTGGTTTCTGAAATGAACAAAATCCTGCTTTCAGTCTGTAACTGTTAATTTTTAACTGCTACTTACATTCCTCTTACTTTACAAATTAAACCCACTAGTCATCAGTTATTGATTTCACAGCTTTCACATTCAGTGAAGGAAAACAAACTGTGGAACAGAAAAAAAGAAAATCTATGTCAGAATGTGCTCCACTTTGTGTGCCATTTAGTAAAAGACCTACAAAGTGCTGATCCCTTTGGCATTGTCCAGCCTTTTCATTCTTCCTCCTGGCTGCAAAACAGCAGAGGAAAAAGGGGTCGTGTTTTGCAGGGGCAGACGAGCTCTCTTCCGTCCGTGGCCCCCTGAGCCTAAGCAGCACACATATGGCCAGAACTCAAATGCAGCTGCTGAATAACATGGAATAAACCTAAGTTCTAGTTTGGCACTGGGATACACCCCTTCTGCTTCCCCTCCTGCACCTGCTTGTGCCAGAAAGGGAACAGGGGGTTTATTCTCCAGTAACTCCCCTCCCCTCTTCCCCCACAGAGCAGCCTTTGCTGCTGGGTTTGCTCTCTACAGATATCTGGCTTCTTCAAGCAGAAAATTTTGACAACACAAATGTTGCTCTTCTGCCAAGGGCTGCAATCTCCAAGAGTCAGGATGCAACCCATGATATTCTTCAGCAAATAGTTTTAAACATTTTGGGCACCCATAGCTATAGAGTTTCTGAATTCAGATGTAATAAAACCTTTCAAAGGCTTCAACTGGCCCATTACAGATGCCAGATTCCAGCTGCCATATCAGCGAATGCTCATCAGCCTTCTGCTTTCATGAAGTCCAAGCACCAGCATTCAGGTCCTCAGCCCTTGACAGCCAGGAGACATGACACCCACATCCTGACAGTGAAGAGACTTGCAGCATGGCCTCTCCTCTCCACCCATACACTATGGGTATTTCTAGAAATTCAGGCTTTATTTTATAAAATGACAACCCATTTCTGTAGGCAGAGTTCACCCAAAAAGAGATGGCACCAGCAGATGTGTATTAGCTGCAACACCTTGGACGTGGATTCTGAGTTTTTATTTGGCCTGTAATTAAGAGTTGATAAAATGGAGCATTTATCAAATCTGAATGAAGTAGGAATTTTCCTCCTTTGATGAAGCAGTTGTTTTTTGAGGGGTACTGTGTACACATCCCAGCTCGCACAGCATTGACAGAGGGGAAAAAACAAAGGACTGAAGCCAAAGAATTAGGCAAAAGTGAAAGCTTTGCTTCAAGCATGACCAAGACAGTAAATTTAAAGGCAGAGAAGGCACCCAACTATCTGTGTGATACTACCCAGCTACTTAAGCTAACTCAGTAATTGCACTACAATTCTTGTCATATACAAGGTCAAACAATTTGCCTCTTCTTTTTCCTTCTTCCTTGAGGAGCAAAAGTCCAGCTTCGTTTGTCTCCTCTTCCAGTCCCTCTTTGTGGTCAGAGGCCCAAGGAAGGGGCAGTACTGAATTCAGGTCCAGACTGGGGGTTCCTGCCTCAGGTGAGTCACCACAGAGCAGTTTTATGTATACACCCCTGACATGACCACAGGGCTTTCAGTGACACAACTGTCAAGTAAAACATGGTGCTGTAGTATTTTGAAAATGTTTTAACAATTGAAGAGACTAAATTAATTGAATGGAGACGGTGCTGTCTTTATTAGAGGAGGAGACCCCGAGTACCTGTGCAGCATCAGATGGAAACAGGTAATGAAATCCACAGGAAAAAAGGAGAATTGAATGTTTTCAGGATAAATTTGGGGACCGGATCTCTCTTTTCATTGTGGACTATTTCAGATACCAGTTATTCAAAATAAATTCATTTGGACCAAATGGATTATTGACCGAAACTAACAAAAAATTATACCTGTTCCTGAATACTTACCATGCACAGGGAATTAGTATTTGAATTTTTACTCAGCAGCATGTATAGAATATCTGATAATATTATGGAAGGAATGAGTTCAATATTCACAATGATGCCACCATTTCCCAGTCTGATCTGCTGATCAGCCCTGCTCTCAGGGTCTGCCAAATGGTAGAACAGAGATGCAATTGGCTCAGTCCATTACTGCCTGGCACCCCTCCTAATTCCGGCCTTCACTGAGCGCTGCGGGAGCAAGCTGCTGCTGCAGAGCTCTCAAGAAATGCATCACAGAGGAAGGTTATTAACCTCTGGTGTGTCTACCAGAGAGTTCTTACATCCTGGAGGTTAATTTTCTCATTTCACTGTTTTCACTTGTTCCATCTCCAAGAGAGAAGCTCACAGACGACTTCCTAAAACAACAAGAAACTAATGAAATGTGCATACCTTTAGCGATATCTGTGTATTGCTCCCAGCTCCCAGCTATCCAACGTGAAAATCTAGAACAACCCCAGTGCTGTTGATGGGTGAAATCCTTGACGTGCAAAGCTGCTAAATTTCACCAAATTTTAGAATGCATCTCAAACTCAGTTTTCCCATGACCCTGGACTAGTGGTCTTGCTGACATGCTGCAGGAGTTTTGCATCTTAGTTTCTCTCCCAGTAGCAAAAGATGAAGAGGCAATTGGCAAGAGACTATCTCCTCGTAGGTATTATCTCTTTGCTTGATCCGTGAAACCACCCTAACAGCTGGTGAAATGGGAGATGAAGTCTTCAGGCAGATTTTTGTAATAGGACTGAAAAATTTTGCTAATTTCATTTTTTAAACACACATTTGCTAGTTTCTTCCTGTATTTGCATGTGTTTGATTTTTGTACCATAGTCAAGTGGTTTTAAAACCTGGTGAATTCAGGAGAGATATTTATATCATACCATAAACCCCTATATATAGTATCTTGGTCTATGTATACTTGATGGACTCCTTAATGTACTATAATTTAGCTGACATGCAAAAGGTGCACAGACTTCACAAAACATTGACTCCTCTTACCAAGTAATCTGCTTCGTTCCTTGCAATAAAAATAACTGTGGCAGGGAGCTGCACTGTTTTCGAGGCTGATGTGCCCGAATGTTTTTTTAGCAACTGGTCTCCTTTTTAGCCTCAAAATTCACCCAAGCAAGTTGCTTGTTCTGACCTTTGTGTAAGTGTTTTTTAGATGTGCATTCTGTATTTCTGGTGCCTGATTTGAAGCAGAGCCTGGATACAGAATCGTCAGACATTCATTCCTATAATTATTCTCACACATGCTCCTGCTGTCACCACAAGACAGCTTTAGAGCAGGCTAAAAGAGACAGTGCCACATCCACATGTTCTCCAGCTCCTCATTCTGACCCTTTTGCCTAGAACTCATGCAGGCAGAGTTATGTCCCTGCCAGGCTTTGACCAATTACAGATGCCAGATTCCAGATGCCAGATTCTCTGTACTCAACAGGGATGTTTCTCTCAATACTTCCTTAGAACAAGTGGTTACCAGAAAAATCAGTGATGCTGAAATAGAAGAGTCACACAACAGACATTAGGATTTAGAACCCAAAATCAGTCTTCTCTTTCAGTCTTAATCTTCTTGGCACTTCCAAGGCCCTTTTGTAGCATCAACCTGAAGTGTAGTGACAGCTAGAGATTATCAGGAAAATGATCCTGTGGAAAGTAACAGAAGTGTCATAATTGATTAAAAACTAAAGCAAATGCAATCACATTAAGACTGTGAAAGAAACCTTATTTCTAAAAACAATCTGAGTTTTGTTTTATAAATTAATCTTTCTTTAAGCATTCACTTGTATTTCACAGAAGTCTATTTAAGAAAATACATGCTGGGAGAATACACAGGAAACACCTACTGCTTTAGTCCTGGCTGCAGTGTCGGGGATCAGGAAAAGTGAATACAAAAAAACCATTAACTTAGAAGCAGAAAAAAAGACATTCCTCCTGAGGCCTGTAGAGGCAAGACCATTTTCTGAGCCAGGAGAAATTGCAATTATAGGTATTCTCGGGTACAAGATAGTTATTTTGGTTTTGATCAATGATAATTTTATTGATAAAAACGTCTGGACTGGATTACGAAAGCAGCATGACTCACAGGTGCCTACAAGCATGTATGGAAAAGACCAGAAGGGAAAGTGAACTTTCTCCTGCCAGTGAGTCACAGTCTGGAGAGCTGGAAAATGTGACCACTGCCCCAGCCCTGCCTTGCACTGCCACCAGAGTGGGGCTAGGACAGGGAAATGGTGGGCTACCACTGGAGGGTATCGTGCCCAGGCTGGCTGTGGGAGGGCTCAGCCTCCTGCACACACAGAGAGACACGCAAAAATGGATATATTCAGGGCATGCTCACTGTGGCCCAGGTCATGTCTGAAAGTCGCTGCAGAACTCTAGATTGCTAAGTCCATTTTAAAAGTCAGTCAGTTGAATGTGTCCTGACAATCACAGCTTATTCCCTACTCCCTTATTTGCAGCTGGGCAGCTGTTGAGGCATGTGGGATGCTCAAGACTGCATGGCTGTGACTGCCCTGTTTGGAGAGGGAAGCCCCGAGGAAAGGCACTCCTACAGGCTTGCTCCTCAACAAAAGTGCTGTCTCTATAGGGAAAGGCCCATCCCTGGGAGGGAATGCCTTTACCACTTACTTTGCCTTTGCAAAGTGCTGAACAACCACTGACAGGAAATCTTAGCGCTGGTCTGCAAGGATGCACCTGCACTCTGTGCCTTGTCCTCTTCAGCATACTCAGTGCAGGTGGCATTTTGATCTGTTGGGGCTGCTTTGTGTTATCTGACCTATTTCTTCCCCCCTGCAAAAGGAGTATTTTTCTTTCTTTTCTTTTTTTTTTTTTTTTTTTTTTTTACTTTTGTTTGTGATATCCTGAAGGCAATAAAACAGCAGAGCTTTTCTGCTGAGAATAGACCCTGGTTTCAAGACACGTTACTTCTGTCCCATTTCAGAACCATTTTCTTTCAGCTGAGTGACTTGCAGCAGCCAGCCTAGATTTGTTCAGACGCTCACAAGAGTTGAAAAACTTAGGCATCCTGGGAGGACCTGCTGCTAAATGACTGCTGTTGGTGGTGGTTTGGTTTCCCTCTTACTTTCATCATCTCCAAAACCCAGTCTATCACTCTCAGCCATACACCAGGCACTGCTAACCACTCAGCGCTGGTGGGTTCATGGCAGAAATCTATTCTGAGAGTTTCTGAAACAAAGCCTTAATGATATATGGCTGCCAAAGTTAGCTGTTTCACAGCTGTAATAGCACACTGTGGGCTGCATGGCAGCCAAGCTGTCTTTGTTACTGAATTAAGTGAGGTGCAAGCGCCTGGAATGCTACAGGCAGCAAGAGCCATCGTGGGTGGCAGCTGCCTTCAGAGTCCTTGAAAGGATATGCTGCGATAACTTGATAAGGTGTTTGCATGTGTTAAAGGCCATGACATCCGTGAAAGGCTGCTGTTGAGAGCACAATTTTCTTTGGACGCAAGGTGCTCCAAACTGCATTAGAATTGGGTGGAAAATATGAAGCATGCTGTGTTGTTTGTACATGGCTTGAATTCTTTAATAAAAAGTAGTTTTTCTGCTAATGTCTGATTCAGTTAATGTGTTTACAGATTCTTTTAGAGTGCCCCTTAATTTTTCCAGTAAGGATATGGTGCATTTTGTTAGAAATCCTGAAAGTCATGGCATTAGGATGTGGGTTGAAATTCCCTGTATGGGGGCTGGTTTCTGGGTAAACTGGGGTAAATCAACAAGAATTCCACAAAATTATTTTGATGTAAATACAGGGTGGGTGAGAAAAGTCTTAGACATTCTATTCTCATTCTCTGCGTCCATATGGACCTAAACACTCTGCACAGCAAGACAGTTTGACCATTACAACTGGCCTTCTCCTCTTTTTCCCACCTCAAAACTGGTCCTTATGTGTCTGGAAGAGAGTTTGCTAACAAGCAGGGCAAGCTCTTTAAAATAAGTGTATAGGATACTCTATTTAACAATGTATATTAGGGTGATCGTCCCTTCAGTCTCATCACTCTGTGGAGCTACGTTAGCACAGGGAGGTGAGATGCAGGGCCTATAGATAGTGTGATTACTGGCATTCCCTGGAGAATGGTGAACGGCATGGACAGCTTCTTTAAATTGCCTGCAGTCAGCCAGAGGTGCTGTGACTGCTTTTTCCAAATAACTGAGAAAGCTGATTTTAACATGGATCTGTTTTTCAGAAATGGGAGTTGCACCATGTGACTGATTGGGGTGTCAGAGTGAGATGTGTATCCCGTAGGGATAGAGTATTTTAAGGCTACGTCCTGCCCTTGATGAAAGAACTTAATTCACATGTGGAATGGTTTCTGGTCCCATTTCCTCTCTGTGAAACTTCATACCTCATGAATACAAATTCTCAGGCCTTTTTTCCCCTTATGATCAATTTGTCTAAATTCTGAAATTGTAATGAAAATTTAGTGAGAGGAAAACGAACTCTTGTTTGAAGGAATTAATGGATTAAACTTATAACCAATACAGGGGCACAAGCTAAGTATGTCTAGCTGTGAGATAAACACAGATATTGAACAAGTTATTGATACCACTGAACCACTCCCAGGTGGTAACTTGAGATGAATTATTTGGACTGCAGTGTATTTATCTTGTTACAAAATCTGTAAACTGGACAAGGCAAAAGAACTTATTCTATTGCATATTGCTGCGTTTGGGTTTCCATTTATATGATGCTGACAGAAGCTACAAAATCCCTCTCTCTTTTCCAAGAAGTTTTAAGCAAGAGAGAAAACTGTAAACCCAAACCATTGGTAAATTTTTCTGTCTCATGGCTCTGCATAGGTTGGTTCACAATGAGTTGCAAGATCTCTTAAGCAGGATAGAAATGTACGCGAAGCGCAATTCACTGACCAGAATGGGAGGAGTTGCTTCAGGAGGTCTGAGGTCTTTCCAAATACCAGTAGACATCCTTGGTTTTCAGTGAGGCACCTAAACTTACTCAGAGCCAGGCAGAGTAGGAAATGAACTCACAGCGAAGCACACACATGCTGTGATCTGCCCATGTGAGTGCAGAGCACCTTGCTCCTTTCCCAGCCTAGAGGAAGGAAAGGTGCCCCTCCATGGCAGACAGGCTGGTAATTGACGTCCTTCCAACACACTCTGTGATTTACAGCAGGCTTTACAGTGCATGAAGCAAGTGGTGTGCATAATATAATTGATATATTTTCTTATTTTCAAGTACTTTTTCTTAAACCCATAACTTGAATGCTTTCCTAGCAGTCCCAATCTCATAGTTGAATAATGTTTGTATTGATTTCCTAACCCCCAGGTATTTCAGGATGCTGCAAAGTGGGGGTAACTGGAACCTTAGGCACAGGATACAAAAATGAATAGAATATCGAACTGATGTTGGATATAAATCAGAAGGAATATATGGCTAAATTTCCAACACTCATCTAAAGAATTCAATGCTTCTTGGAGTGATATAATGTGCAGAATCAAGTTATTATAGCGCTCAACTGCCCTATAAACTGTTTTTTATGATTCCTGAAGCTGTTTTTGTTCTGAATGTAGGTAATCTGGAAAGGGGATGTTCTAGTAGCATCTTCATATCATAAAGCACAACAGATGTGCTGAAAATTCACACAAGTTGAGAATAAGTTAACTTTTAATAGGAGGCTTTTAAATAGATGTAGAGGTTACAACAATGCAGGTCTGTTGATGTACATAGTAATTGCATCTCCAGCAGAAATACCTCAAAAAAAGAATATACTATATTTCATCTACCTTAATATCTTCCTGAACTCTGCAATATCATTGTGTTTCTAGCTTGATGCCAAATATTTTCAAGTTATTTCTTCTTCAACATGAACAGAAAACCTGACCTTCTAGGCTTTACTGCACAGTCCTGTCTGTTGCCCGAGAGAGAGTAGGAGTCAAGCTGTGTCAAACATCAAAATTCAGCTGGCTGTTTGTCTTTGTTTTTGTTTTCTTATTCTTTTATTTTTCTTTTGTTTGGGTTTTGGTTTGTTTATTGTTGTCTGATTGTTTCTTGGGTGATGTTTCTGATTGTTTTTTTGAGAGGGGCGTTTTGGCTATTGGAGTTGATAGATGGTTCAGAGTGCTAAAGAGTGCTGAAGAGCTTCTGTCAGAATGGTCAGTCGGGTGAGCTGAGCTGTTCTTGGGACGCCTCCTATACTTGTTTGCGAGGTGCGCTGTTGAGAATGCACTAGAAACATCAAGATTACTGAAGGGCATAGTTGCTTTTATCAACAGCACTCGTCTATCGCTATTGATCATTATTAATATTAATTGATTAAGCGTGTGTTATTTGAGTATTTTATAACTAATGGACTTTTATTTATTATTAATATTATTGTTTATTATTTATTATTATTGTTAGTGCAACAGGAGGTAGCGAGTTTGTTTTGCTTAGAGATCACTTAATAACAAGGTAAAGATGGCCTGAGGGCACGCTAGATCATTAAAGTTCAGTGTAATCACCGCAGACGGCGCACAAGCACAATTCCCATATGCCCGTCAAGCCACTCTCGACATAGTACTTCCTTTAGAACCAAGGAACTCAATGAGGAGGTGATGAATCTTGGATTTACACTAGGTTTATGTGTTAAGCCAGCCATCTGGGAGATATTTAATTCAAATTGTTTTGACAACAGATGAAGATAGCAAGTAATCATTCATGGTATGGCTGCTATTCAGAGAGCAGTTGAGTTCCTGTCTTGTATGTTTCCTCTGTCAGGGAAAACTTCATTTGGAATTTGTGTGGAGAGGTATGAGCAGAAAACTCAGCCTTCTGGGAATTTACTGATTTAATGGTCTATAAAAAGGCTGCTGGAGCCCCTTTTTTTTGTGAGTCTCATCTCCAATGGCTTTCTCTCGGCCTTTCTCCCCCACTAAGCCAGGTGGCTGTGGGAAAGATGGTTTCATGCTGCTCCTTTCTACATTTAGACACAGAGAGGGAGCAGAAGTGCTGCTATAAAAAGTTTCAACTCGAGTAATAAGTTCAAATCTGCTGCTCATCCTGTAGAACCCTCTGGAGTGCTGCCCTTCCTCCTGAGCCTCCTTCTCCCCTCACACATAGGCAGGAAACATTTGTGAACCTTAAACCGAGGTCATGCCTAAGACCCAGGCACTTGATTTTGCAAGCCCTTTGTGTGCAATGAGCAAAGAACCAGTTACAGATTTTCCCTCCAGCTCTGTTAGAAGAGCACATGAAAGGACAGGTGGGGTCACTGCTGTAAGAGGATGGTGGAGGTGGGCAGCTGGAGGATCAGCAGAGTGAACATCTGGAAGTGCTCAAAGTGGTGTAGCTCTTGCATGTAGGAAGAAGCAGGGAGCAGTGTTCATGGACTGGGAAAGGACTTCAGAGGAAATGCTCTCTGTTTTCCCCTCAGTGCTGCTGATTCCTCCAAGGGAGGAGAAGGGTTTCAAGGATTACCTGTCTTGTCCAGACTCTCCACTACTCAATAGGTACCTGCTAGCTTTATTTCTCCTTCATTCAACAGAAAAAGTGGTGGAGCTGTAAAGGACAAAAAACTTTTTGACCATCTTTGACACTTCCTGTATTTTGTATTGACTGTTCATGTGATGAAAACCAGTGTGTTGTGTGTGTGTCTGTATTCATGCGATCATCGAGTCCAAAGTTAACCCACCACCAAACCATGTCCCCTAGGGTAGGGTCACAGCTGCGCATCTTTCAAATACCCCCAGGGATGGTGACTCAACTCTTTCCATGGGCAGCCTGGTCCATTGCTTGACAACCTTTTCCATGAGGAAATTTTTCCTAATACCAAACCTAAACCTCACTGATGCAGCTTGAGGCCCTTTCCTGTTCACCTGTCACTTGTCACCTAGAGGAAGAGAGTGACACTCACATTGCCACAGCCTCTTTTGAGGCAGTTGTAGGGAGAAACAAGGTCACCCCTGAGCCTCCTTTTTCCCAGGGCAAACAACCCCAGCTCCATCAGCTGCTCCTCACAGGATTTACCTTCTGGACCCAGCTCTGTTGCCCTTCTCTGGACTCACTCCAGCCCCTCAGTGTCTTTCCTGGGGGGAGAGGCCCAAAGCTGAACACAGGAGTTGAAGTGTGGCCTCAGCAGTGCCCAGTACAGGGGAACAATCCCTGCCCTGCTCCTGCTGGCCACACCATTGCTGATCCAGGCCAGGATGCCATTGGCCTTCTTGGCCACCTGGGCACACCCTGGCTCATGTTTAGACATTGCTGACCGGCACCCCCAGGTCCTTTTCCTCCGGGCAACTTTCTAGTCAGGCTGTAGCACTGCCTGGGGTTGTTGTGACACAAGTGCAGCAGCTGGCACTTGGCCTTGTTGAATCTCTAGATAACATTTCCCCTTCTGTAACCTAGACTGTGTCTGCCATAATGGACGGGTATAGTGTAGGGACATTGGCTATGTAGGGATGAGTTGAGGAAAGTCCAGGAAAAGCCAGAAGCAAACTTAGCAGGGGATGCAAAGAATAACTAGAAGTACTTCTAGAGATGTGTTATACAGAGAGGACAAATCAAACAAAGCGTACCTCCACACAATACCAGGGTAAACTGATAGCAACAGGCAAGTACAAGGCTGAGGCGCTCAGCAAGTTTTCTCTTCAGTCTTCACTGGAACCTCTCTTCCCAGACCTTTTAAGTGGGTAAACAGCAAGATAGGGACTGCAAACGGCTTCCAAATTGTTGTGTTCCAATCCATTTGGTAGGTGTAGGGGAAGGTTTTTTCATTTATAATGGGCAAGAGAAACAACAACTCCCTTGAGGGTCAATAACAAACTTTTACTTGTAAACTTTAGAATATTAAGGTAGAATAAGGCTCCTGGCAAATTTTAAAATGCAGCTGGTTTTGTTAGAAATGTAGCAATATAAAAGCGTAAATATAACACTTAAGAAAATTCAAGAGGTAAAAGAAAGGAATGATACCTTTTAGTACCTTTTTGCACACCTGCCAAAGTAGGTGGTTATCAAATCCTTGGTGATGGTACAGACCAGGATCTGGTATTTGCTGAAAGCCACTTTTTTGAGCTGTGTGTGCATCATATGTGGATTTGTTTCTATCTGAAAAGTTAAACTTGTTGGTTGCACTATAATATCTTCATAATGCAAAAGTATGAAATGGTGTCACTCTGTAAACCAGAAGGTTAAAAACCTGGAAGAAGATGCTGAGAATTTTCAAGATGGAAAATCTTGATCCAGAAGTGATGAAGTTGTTACTTTGGAGACATGCCGTAGTTAATTCAATGTAAGGCATCATTACTTATACAGTGTGCCACCACACCTCATCTTCTTCTACAGGATTCATCCTTTTTGTATCATTGGTTATATGGGTCTGTTGAAGTGGGAATGTTATGTTATGTGAGAATGTTAAAGTGGGAATGTTATGTTATGTGGGAATATTAAAGTGGGTCCATGATGAAGAACTGTTGACATGAATGAGGCTGCAGAGGCTTCACTGTTCAGTTGCAAATTGACTTTTGTTCTGACTTCCTAAGAGCCTGGGGGGTCTTAACTATCAGCATGCCTGAGAAAAAACTGCTTATGACTAGAAAGAGAATTAATTTACATTCTTGTTTTTCCTAGCTCATTTCAGACATATGGCATCAAGCATCACAAGCCAGCCATGTGCATTTCTGATGTCACTGTAGCATCCTTTACAATATTGCAGCCAAACTAATTTCAGTGTGTAGACTATTTGCTGCCTTTCCCACAGACCTCAGTTATTTGTATTTCAGAGACTCCAACTGGCTTCCAAATTGCAATTTCAATTTTCAAATAAATTTGAAGAGAGCAGAATGAGTTTTGAGATTCACCATTAGATATGGTAATCCCTCGTCTATCACGTTTAAAGCAGTTGCTCTCCCCAGGACAAAACATTTAATTTCTAGGGAGAACATCCAAGCAATGGTGAGTTTAGACAGATTTGTGGGACACCTATCTAGAAATTGAGCAAAAATATTTCTGATTGTATGTGCTAAAACTAATCTAACACTGATCACCTTTAGGCTGATATAAAAACATGCTTCCATATACCTTTGAACAGTTAGTAAGGGATTAATGCTAATACGTGTTTACCTCTGCAGTTGTAATCCTCCCATTTCCAATTTTTTTTGTTTCTGAAAGCTTTATTTATGAGAAAATAGCAAAGATGGCAACAATATTGGATTTTTTACGTGCCTTCAGAAACATGAACATCCAGATGTGACTTTCTGTGTGCGTCCTGGTATCAGCAATTATGCCCAGATGTGTGCTCATGTTCCCCGTTCCAGGAGCTGTGGAACAAGATGTCAGGGATGCTGGCATGGACACCTGCAATGGCTTATTTTTCCACTGTTTTGACAGAAGGTCCCCAATGTCCCTGGTAATTTGGAAAGGTGACAATTAATGCTGTTCCATATGGCTTCATCCCAAGAATAACTTTGGAAGTAACTTTCAAATAGTGTTTTTATGAGAATCGATTCTGGAAAAAGTCTGGATAAGTGGCTTTATGAGTAAGATTTATAATATGTAAAGGGATAAGCATTGTAACAATTTTTGTGGCAGTAGTCAAAGAGGGAATTTCAATTTTCTAAATCTTGAAAAGACATAATCTTCTCCTAAAGAAAGTCAAATAGGGAGATAAAATAGTTTTTGTATTTTTTAATTGGCTTAAGTATGGAGGATTTATTGAATTATTTAAGTCTTTGTCTCAAGGGAATTTTATTCTTTTATTACAGTTTTGATTTTCTTCTTCCTGGGGCTTAACTTATCTTGCTCTTGACCTTCCAATTTTATTTTCAATTATGAACCAAGGCTCTCTTAAAGTGAAGTCTTTAAAAATGTGAAGGCATTTATGGACTCAGCTGAGAAAACTTCCACTAAGATGTCTTTCAACTATTCATTGTCTTTATTTTCATTCTTGCAGGCCTACTTGTGGTGCAACTGTAAGAGATAAATGATTTCCCAAAGACGTGACATTTCAGTTCTATTCTGATTTATCAGTTGTATTACTGGGTTTTTGGAGTTACAATCAAGAAAAACCACCTTCCTTTGCTAAGGGTAGAATTTTACTGATGCTTGCTTAGTTGGTATTAATGTGCTGAGTGTTAACTGTTCAAATAGTACACAGCACTGTTTAGCAAATTTGGAGGAATTCAAGGTCTTGTAGAAGAAGGTAGTTTCTTATTTTCTGTAACAGTGCAGTTAAATGCCAACTTCAGTTTTACAGGAAACTGAGAAAGAAAAAAGGTGAAGAAAAGGAGGCAGAGAGGCTTGGGAGTGTTTGTTTTTAGTGTTTGATAAAAGGAACATCAAAAACAACAACAAAAGCAAAAAGTCAAGAAAATGAAATATTCACAGGCTTGACACTGAATAGTGTCTTTGTCTGTCAGCAATTTTACAGGAACCCACAATTACAGGCAAAAATCAATCTAAGTCTAACTGCAAATGCACCAGTACTACATATTTTGGAAGAATAAGCTCTGTCCTTATTTCCATTCCCATTTTCTTGGAGGGAATTTTTTGTATATTTGATACTCTGCTGACATTTTTACTTTCTTCTGATGAGGGGTGAATGGCCTTGTTTAATCAAAATAGAGGCTGGAAGAAGGGTGCTTGCAATGGAATATTTTTAATCATCAAAGAGAATCACTCTAGTCATACATAACATCTCTGTTTCAATGTAGGCAATTAATTTTCATAAAAACCTTCCGTTTTTATCAGACACAATTTTTCACTGTAGCTAAGTGGTTTGGTTGTGACAGCAGCTGCCCCTGCTCTGTGTGTGCAGTTTATCTCGGCGAAAAGCCAAAGACATTCCTTCTGCTGTCATCTGGATACCTCCAACAGCAGAAAAGAAGCATGTCACTAAGCTACACAACAACAGTGAAATAAGTGAAGCTCCTTTTTCACATTCTGATGAGTGCTTTTAGGTAAGAAAATATGGTAATATTGTAAATCATTAAAAGATCTGTGTCCCTGTCTGATATTACTATGCCAGCAAGCAGTCCTACAGCAAACCTGAACAGAACTTTGCGAACTGAAGGAAGAGAGGCCACAATGAAAAGTTTGGAGGGTCAGTGACAGGAATTTCTGTTTCTTGGTCTGGCTGAAGAGAGTCTATTTAAAGATAGCATCTGTTAGTCAAATACAAAGTGAGATTATTCAATTTTAGGTGTGCAGGAACTATGGCTAAATATCCATGAGGGGTTGCCCTTACTTCCCATAAAAATGAGGATGATTTATCTGCTGGGGTATGTTTAAGAAATCAGGTTTTCCCTCTGTCTTGGGCTTTTTAAGAGGAAGGAAAGGAGTCTTCATGGGTAATGATTCTTATTGTCCTTTTAGTGTATGAATGTTACTGTGCTAGAAGCTCACATGAAGATATGTGGCCAGAAGTTGCCAGTCTGAAGGGGCTTGGGAGGAAAACTGTAGGATGCTCAGTCTTCACAAAAGCCCAAATGAGCTTAGCCTTTAGCACTAGCATGCCTGCATGTCAAACACATTTTTCTTTGTTTTCTTCCCAATCTCAGGAGCTATGTGATAATGAAGATGTCCAGGTAGTTTATTACTAATAGCAAAGAACATGCAAGTGGAAAAATTAATTTTGCTGTGACTAACATCTCCTACTGCAGAGGTTCCCAAACTCATTCTGAGGGAGTGTGGTCACACCCCTGAGCCCAGGGCTCAACAGCCAGCCCACTGCTCTCGCTGCCCTTCTCTGCACCACAGCTGCCTGTGGCATGGAGAGGATCTGGAGCCTTGTAGGGATCCATGCAGGCAGGCTTGGGTCTGCAGTGTACTCCCAGCCAGCAGCAGTATCCCCCTCTGAGCACAGTTTGAAATGTCCAAGTGCAGCATCTGCCCTAGCCCTGTTGCTGTATGTCAGACATGGATTGTGTCTTTGATGCTTCTGGTCTTTGTTTTGTACTATGTGTAGTGTAAGCTTTAGCTTAATTGTAATTAGGAGCAGCTTCACCATGGTGCCTGGTGGTCAGAAAGGTGTCAAGTGAGAGGTGCTGAAGTTCAAATGCTTTGTAATGGCCCCAAAATGGGACAAAAAATTACATTCTCTGGTTCTCAGCTCATGAAAGAAAGTATTTATTTCTAAAAGTGGTATTGAAATGGCTACCTTTGACTTTATTGTTTGCTTCTATTATACAATACATTGCAGAAAAAATGGAAGTTATCATGTTGGCATTGGCATAAAATTTTCTGGCTTCTTCAAATTAAAGCATATCTATGGTCCCCTGAGACTCTGAGGAGTCAATTCTTCTCAGTTAAATGGTGCTTTGATAGCATTTACAGATAAAAAAACCACTCAGATAATTTTCAGCCACGACTAATCATACGTATCTCCTGTTAAGGACTCTTTGGCTTCAAGGCTTTTTTGTGTTTAATACACTTTCAGAAACATACACAAAAGAGCATAAGCCCATGATTTCTTGCTTAGAGGCATTTCATACAAACAAACCATCCTATGACTCCTCTCAGAACTACAATTTTTTCCGCTTTTTAACATTTGAGTCTGTTACAGACGGTGAGCAGTTTAGAGGTGGGATGCTTCTAATGCAGGTGAAGATTTCCAGAAAAGGCCACAGATCATGGTGACTGAATTTCATGACAGAGTCTTTAAAATGACAGGACTTTCAGTGGGTGTTCTGCACTTCAGGACAAGCAAGGTGGCTACGCTGAGTCCGCAAAAAAAGAAAGCATTATGCTGTATTCAGTTTTTTCAGTCTTGGGTGATCACTAATCTCTTGCAAATGCAAAACAAATC
Organism: Malurus cyaneus samueli; assembly: GCA_009741485.1. Lineage (NCBI taxonomy): Eukaryota > Metazoa > Chordata > Aves > Passeriformes > Maluridae > Malurus > Malurus cyaneus. The sequence continues at coordinate 16,395,186 of CM019236.1, forward strand.
CACAGAAATAATTTGGGCACTGCAAAATAATGGGGTTGGGGGGGGGAGGGAAGAAGGCAATCCCAATGTTTCTTTAAACTCACACCTGGTGCAAATTTAAACGTTTTACATACTGGAAAGGGCTGGAGGCACTTTATCCTGAGGATCCCATCATATCTTACTGTTTGCCACAAAGCTCTGTAAACCCAGTCAAAAGTGTTGAAACCATTCAGGCTGAAAAGTGGAAAAACAAATGCCAGATTTGCAATAATTTCAACCCATGACCTGTCACTGTTCTGCTGATGTGGAGGAAAGTGGCTGCTCCAAGAGGAAGTTATGTCTCTTGCAGCCAGAAGAGGTGGTTGACAGCAATCCTGGCAAGATCAGAAATTTGCTTTTTGCTTAATCTAGCTCATTTTAGTAGATGGGGGCATTTTGCAGGCCAGTCCCCATGCTGTGAAAAAATATGATCCTGCTGGCAATGTGCAGTAATTGTGTGTTTCTTAGAGGGAGTTGGGCACATCCAGATTATTGGCATCAGCTGAGGATCTCCCAGAAGGTCTGCTCTGAACTCGCTGTGCAGTGGAGTAAGACCTGTGCATATGTCAGTGTATTTAAGGTTCTGTGTGCCGTGAAACCAAGTATCTCACAGGCTTCCCATGCCTTTATATTTGGACATCCAGCAACCCTGCAGTGGCACAAAAAATCTGGTAAGAAGCATGGCTTTGATTTCAGCTGAGAGGTAATAGTGGTTTAAGCCAAATTTATCTCTCTTTAAAGCATACCTTAATGGATTGCTGCTCACTCTTGATACTTCAGTGATGCAGAATTGAAGAGAGCCAACTCAAAGATGGGGAGATACTTAATTATGAACACTTGCTGAAATTTAGAATACTTCTGAGCAATTAAAGGATGACTGCTCAGATGCTGTAGCAGATACCACAAGTAATGTATGAATCATCTCACACACTGGTATTATTGATAGCATGGTTTTTTTCTGCATACCAAACTGATAATTCAATACAAGCTCACACAGTTCAAGAATTTGTATCTCAGTATTGATTAAGAAGAATTTACCCAAACATCAAAATCAGTTTTTCCAAAATATTTTTTTCACTGAATAGCAGCTTGGTTGATGAACATGTTTTTGAAGATGCTTATTCCCTATCAAAAAGCCTACAGTTACCAATGACAAAAAACACCTTGTGTGAATTTATCAATAAACTCTAATAAATATTTGTGGACATTCTGTTTTCTTCACTTCCATTCCTTCAGCATATTTTGAAGTAAAAAACTGGGGTATCATCACTGGGCACTGTAATACATCATGCAGAAATAGAAATGCCTAAAGAGGAAAATACATGATGTTTTTTCTTGTCTCAAAACAACTTCAAGTAGCCAAATTCTTACAATTTAGGATCCATTTTTATCTGAAGAGCTCTCCTGTTTCTGTCAAAGGAGATATCAGTTGGGATCAAGATTTCAGGACATAGATTCTTATCTACCAGAAAACACATATTTGACATGACAAGGAAGGACTAAATTTTATCACAGTAATGTTGATTTTTTTTTTTTAGAGTCATCTAAGGTCCTTGAGAAATACGATTAAGGCAATTATTTGCCTAGGGAAAAAAATACTGCCACAAAGATGGAATTCTAGTTATAAAGAAACATTTATGTCTGCATTCCAGTGAATCTCTTCTTCAGTATTGCTTGGTTCTCACCAGAGAATTGGAACAATAGGGTGTACTGGTAGGCATGTTAGTCAACCTGCAGACAAGCTCAGGTTTCACCAATGCCCTTTAATGGTCCCTGGGATTCAGCATAAACCAGCCAAAACTTATTTTTCTAGTAATTAAATGGCATTTTTGTTTGGTCTACATCAATCAATAATACACTGTTTTTAACTGTCAGTGCCATCTGCCTCTGGCTTCTTACTCATCAAAAATTCAAATGCTAAAGCCACTCTTACAGCAGGGCAAACTGAACAAATTATTTGCATTAAGGAGCAATCCATGTTATTAATCTCTGTTGCAACATGCAGTTAAGTGTAATGAGGACTGAATCCTGATGCCATTATCCATCTCTTAAAAAGTTCAGATCAGCATCATTTTATGAGAGAAAAAACCTGATTTGAAAGACATTAACAGGATGTCAGATGTGACATCTCACTGTGCCTTCCACAAACACCATTTTCCCTAGCAATATCATAAATAGGGCACGTTTAGAATCAAAAATGTCGCTTCCACAACACAAAATGCTGAGAAACGCAGTTTAGTATTTTGCAAACATATTATTAGTGAGGAAATTCAGATTTCTAAAATTCAAATTACTGTGTTAATTGACAGCAAAATCACATCCAGAAATGTCCCCTTGTTTCAGCTTAGTGATCACCTTATCATTATTCAGCAAATAATGTCTTGCAAACATTATTTATTATTCTTTACATATCTTTCTCACCTACAGTCCTCCAGAAATATTCAATTACAGGAACGGAGAGAGCAAAGTAGAATATTCTCTCTTCCATTTGGATTCCAGCCAGTGTTCTCAGCTAGGTCCATCCCAAAGTTCCTACACACCACTGGGTGAGCAGGGGAGTTGTACCACACGCATCATCTGCTGGGGTGACCCAAAAGGATATTCACCCAGAGCTCTCCATCAGAGCCCATCTGGAAAGTTGTTTACAGGCCATGTAAGAAGGGGACAGAGAAGAGGACTGACTCATAGCAGGCAGTTTCATAAACAATGACCCAAATATCATAGTTTCAGAAGGATTGGTGCAAGAGCTAAAATTCTTCCCATGTATTTTATACAGCAGACAACTTCAGCTGACATTGTAGCATTCAAGGAATAATAACATTGATGAGATGAACCAGTATTGAACAACTTTTTGGATGTGTCAGGCAAAACAAACTCTTGGTTCACACCATCTCTGCTGTCTTTCTCGATTCTTACAAAACTGTGGCCAGAGCATATGAACAGTGATCTGTTGCAAGGAAATGCCATGCTGCTTTTGTTCAAACTCCACTACCTCCCTCGTTCACTATATCTGAACAATATTTTGTGCCCCCCTTCTGATGGGGGATGAGAAAAGCAATTAACTTTGAAACTTCCGTGCCATAGCATGATTGGTATTTATCCCTTCATGATAATTTCAAATGCATGAAGAATTAATATTTAACTACCTTGTAAACCTTATGATGCCTTCATTATTACTTTTATCAGATGCTGGATAAAGCTTATTACATTACAGCACAATTTTGTGAACTCTTGCTTGGAAAAAGAAACCAATCATTTTCTTACATTCTCAAAGAATAAACACATTTCACTCTGGAAGAAAAATTAAATATGTACCTATTGCTCAGCCTCAGCTGCATCCCCAGACACAAGCCCACCAAATGCCTTCTATATTTTTATTACTACTGTTTTTGTACTTTGGGAAATACCCAAAACAAGCACTTCCATCCCTCCCTTGGTATGGTTTTGAAATGAGGAAAGCTGACATGGTTAACTTTGGCATACAGGGCAAATTAACAGGACCACACCACAGAAATGTTTGTACTATAAATTTCATAATCATAGTCACCGTGCCATATTAATAACTACTATTTGTTATGAAGGTAAATACCAGCTTCCTGACTCGTGAGCCTCTCCAGAAAGTAGAGAATACTGAACCAAAGGGATGCTAACTTACTTAATATTGCACAATCACAGCTCTGCTGTCATTCGCTGAACAAAAGAGAAAGATATCTCAAAAAATTGTCCAGAGAAAAAGAAGCATTGTTCTGTGGCTAACATAAATAATGCAGAACCATCTGACCTTAGTTGCTTGTTTTGGGTGATTTCATTAGCTGTCCTTACAAGCCTATCTTCCCTTGAAGCAGGTGGCTGGGTGCCCTCTATCCCCTGCAGGTGTGGGGTTTGCAGGCACCGCTAGTGAGATGAAAGCTGGGCAAAAGTGGGTGACACCTGCATCTTGCCTTGAAGGCCATTTTTGAAATATGAGTTCAACAAAGCAACCGTACGCCTTGGGGCAGAGGGAGAGGGGGACATGTGTAACCTTCTGTGACACATTGCAGGGGGTTGCAAGGATCACAAATGCCACGAGAGCAGGTCATCGTCCATACACAAACATCACTGCATCATTGCAACTTATAACAACATGATGAAAAAGGGTGGGGTTTTTTTTAGCAGGTCTCAACAATGCAGCAGCATTATGTGTACAAAGAGACAGGAGCAGAACAAGCAGAGCCAGAAACTGAGTCTGGAGAGTCCCTGTTTCTTGCAGCCTTGCTTTCATGCTGGCCAGTCAGCCACACCACTTCTGTTGGTGACAGAAGTCTACAGAGTTTCTGTGTGTGCTTACAGTTATCACCTGCATCCTTCATATCTCATTCAAACTCCTAAAATGTTCTTGGCATAGATCAGATGTCAGCATTTCCAAGGTGTTTGTCTTAACAACTTCTTATCCCCAGTTTATAGCCCTGTACTTTCATTTATGACATGGAATGGTATTTGCAGCAACCTTTTATAGAATCCTTTTCTACTTCCTTCCATTCGAATCTAGATGTACCTCGAGACTAAGGTTGCAATATGCCTAAGGCAACCTGCACCACAGCTCTCGTTTTGAGGAGACAGTGGCAGATTCCCAGGTCCTCACCACATCACCCTTCCTCTGCTGATACATGGGAGCTGGGTGGGACAGGTAAATTTAGATGACGTGAACCACAGGATGGGAAACCTAAAATCTCCCTAGTCCCATATGAAGCTGATGAGGAAACTGCGAATGGGGTCAAAGTGATGGGGCTCTGACATCAACCTGACGTGAAAACCGTTTCCCTAACACGTCCTTTTGTTGTTACAGAATCCTGGCTCACAATGCCTGTGCATGGCTGTCTTCAGACTGTGCTTCCCCTGCTTTGCAAGTGCTCTCCTTGGCTTTCCCTTCTCCTCTGCCTCACATTTCTTTTAACAAGCCTGATGCAACTTGCACTTCTCCATGTGAGGACAAGCCACACATCTGAAGAGAAAATTGCTCCCTACAGATTGGATTGCAGAGCCAGAAAAACAATCCTTTGCAGAAGGGATTTTTCAACACTCAATGTGCCTGTGCCAAAATGCCTCAGCAGATTCTCTTGACTTCACTTTTCTGCTGAACTAATTACTCTGCTGGAGTCTGTTCCTGTTGTTCTCAGGGAGGCAATGGAATAAACTGGGTAATGGAAGCCATGGAAGTGGCAAACCTCCTGTGTTTTATTCACCTGCTCTTTCTGCCCTAGGAAGGATGCGGGTTGATCTTGAGAAGAAAGACATCAGATCAGCTGTTTCTTTCTTTTTTTCCAAAATCAGCTCCTAAGTGAAATAACAAAGTGTGCACAGGAATGTTAACAGGTCTTTGTTTTCCCTCCTCACTGAAAGCCAGCAGGTGCTTAGTGTTTCATAGACAAAGATAAGCAATGTGACATTTGTGGCCACTCACATGCTTTGATTTGTTTTAGTGTATTGTTCTCAACCAAATTTCTTTGTGCTTTGAGACTGGAAAAGTTCCAAAGAATATCATAATTATGAAATTGCTAGGAAGAAAAAAATATTTAAGTAAACAAATGGTGAGTTATAGCTCTTCTGTAAAGTGGCTTTGTTGACAGGAGAATTAGATCAAGATGATCTTGGCAAGCAGGACGTTGTGTTAACTGTGCAAACTTTTTCTATGCTCATATACATCTCTAAACAGTAGAGTGGTATCTTTTTTCCATGTTTCATTCAGAAACTGATTTATAGGTTGAAAAGAAGCTGAGTTCTTTTAAACTGCACCACATTTAAACAAAATTTTTCAGTATTCTACATCATGTTTTCTGTTTACATAGAACTATCTCCAACTCTGCTTCCTTCTTCAAAAAAGATCTTTCCTCCCAGCCCCCTAAATTGTTTAGAAAGTGAAATAATTAAAGATGGAGAGAGGGAAGTGAGATGATTAGATATCACATCTTCAGTTTTGCTTTGGCTTTTCCAACTTATAAATCAGAGACCTCTTATATTGTAGCTACAATCTCTTGAATAGCAATTTGTCGAACTTTGTCATACCTTCACCTCCACAAATGGGAAAAAGGAATATTTTTACATATGTACAAATAAAACTGCTTCCAGAATCAAATTGTGAGTGCCCTGAATTGTCACATAGCAAATGCAGACTCTAAATCATTTCAGTATGTGTGCAGACTTAACGGAAAATGGAAGCTAAAGGAAATCTAAAGACATCGCATCCCTGTTCCCGTCTTCCTTTTGCCCCATTTCTGTGCTTCCTCCTGGTCGTATCAGTTGATATAAAAGTGCATCCTCTGTGCCCCCATGCCAGCCTACTCATGTTGTGACTGCATTCATTCAGCACTCATGCAATAAGTGCCTACGTAATTTGGATCCAAGGTGTATCACATACTCCAGACTCTGCTCTAATTTTAACTCAGAATCAGTAAGACCAACGTTTTCCTCTGTCACATAACTATTTTCCCTACACTCAGCTGCTAGAGCTAGGGTGGCCCGAAGAACAAACATAAAAAGGAAGATTTGCTGTAGTGTTCACAAACTAAAGAAAAGCTGATATTAGCATAACTTCTGAGGAGCTTGCAGGAGATTAGGCAATTGCTGACTTCCTTGGAAATACTTTTTAGTAGTTCCTATTTCTCAAATGCTGCACAGAAAATGAAATGGACTCACACTGGCTAAAGAGCCATGGAGGAAAGCGCAGCTCCTGGTTGGCTCATGCTGGGCATGGAAAACTATTTGTAAGGATATAATCTGTTTCCAGTGATGCTGCCCTCTCAGCTATGAAATTACAGAGCCCTAGACTTCACCGGAGCTCTCCTGCTGGATCCTACTTAATGTGCTGGCCTAGCCACTTTCTAAGCTCTGTTTATAAATTCTGTGTTACGTGAGAAGCGTGATGGCTGGGCTGATTTTTGCCTTTTTTCTTTTACGCTTTCTGTATTCTTTACACATATATTTGTAGCTCTGTAGCCTATTACTGAATTAATATCAAGTCCCAGTAGTTTTCCATACCTTTTTCCTAGGCAGAAAGACAAAACATTCCAGGGGCCCCTATCCTATTTTGGTTCCTCTTGGCTACCAAGGTTGAAAAAGAGCTCTTTGAGACACATTTTCATAAACAATGGGGGTTTCCAGAAAAAGGATGAACCAGAAGGGAGAATTACCTCATCATCTGTGCTTCTAATTGGTGATTTTTGTCAAATATGTCATTTTGCTAAACTTACAAAATTGTAGTCATCCCATAGGGGATAGGTTTTGGTGGACATTTTCCATATCTGCCCCTTGGAGGCCTTCAATAAAGACCAGCTTTTATATTATCTCCTAAATTAGTATTATCTCAAAAGCGTGTTGTTTTATTTCTAGAGTCTTTAAGACATCAGAGGTGTATGGCAGGCAATATATTTTGAGAGGAATTTTGTTTTACCAGCAAGAGCATATCATTGTTTCTGGTCAGCTTCTGGGCTCATGTTTCACAGAACTCCCTGAAGGATGTCCGAATAGGGCAGAATCACCTATCACTATCATGCCAAGAACAAACCTATTCCTGAGAAAAAGGCCTGTGAACTCTGTGAACTGTTTTTGACAGATGTACCACATACACAGACCTCCACAAGTCCAAGAGAGGGGAGTAGAGGAGGCTGTTTACTTTGACCCTGTCTGAATGGTATTTTTTCTTAAGAAATCTCTGTATTCAACAACCTCTGCTGTGACCATAAAGAGTATTGTGGGTATTGTACGTTTGTATTAAGGTAATGAATAGAGTCACTCATCCTCTCTACACCAAAATGCTTCTGTGTGATTGCAGACAAGATGCAGAACTGATTGTTCCACTGCTAGGAAAAGTTGACTAAATAGGAAAAAAAAAAAAACCCAAGCATACACAAAGCTAAAGTGTTCAGGAGATGGCTTTATCATATTGTATTAATCCATATTTTACTATAATTCTGGAGACTGTGACTTATCAACAAATGTGGGACAGTTCCTTTTCTTGGTAGAAATAATACCAGAAAATTTAATTACTTTCTTCTTCCCACTTCTTTGAAAGAGATGGTCTCTTTTCCTATAACACATTTCAGACACGCATAACATTTCTGCCCAAATATGTCTATCAATAACCTTTCATATATTTGGGATGGACCATCACGTCCTTCTAAATCTTTTCTGAATGATGACCTTACAAGCAGAAATTTGGGTGTATTCTGATATCAACACAAGGGACAAGCAGGTATTCTCTGAAACCAACAGACAAATACAGCTTTACTACATTTACTTATCAAACTCCTTGCTCACCTACTGTGTTTCTGTGCTCTTAGACTGGGCTTTGTGAGTCTGGGGCTGTTTGATGCTATTCCCTTGTCTGTGTGCATTGTGGCTGAGTCCTGCTGGGAGCTCTGAAACACAAAGAGAGTTGGAGAATAAAGGAGGAGCTGCCTCTGCTGACTGCGCTTTGATGTCAGATAAGGACAATTCCAAAGGACAGAATGAAGTGCTGGTATGCTTCTGCAAAGGTCCAGGCCCACGGACCAGACCACCATTATCCTCTACCAGGAGGATTTTCTTCACCTGTTCTGGTTGAGAATACAAAATCCCAGCACTGGAGAAAGTAGGTCCTTTGCAAATAAAGAGAATATAAATGCTTGGAGAACAATATCTTTTGGGACATAGTTGTTTTATCTGGCATTTTGAACACAGATGCAATTCCTGATGCCATTGACCTCTTTATTTGATCTTAATCTGATATAGTTATATCCTTTCCTGCCAGGGAAACTGTCTACTGCAAAAGGACAAGATAGATTGTTGTTGTCTCAAGTCAAGAGGATAATTTGGTGATTCTCTTCATTCACAGTCTCATGACTTTTCCTTTGCCCTTTCTACCGGTTTACTCTCCATGTTGTCAATATTCCTGTTGAAGTGTAGTTTTTACTTTATAGGATTTTCTAACATGGATGGTAAAATGTAGTTGCTATAACAATATTTAAGTCCACAATGGAATGATTAGGTTTTATACATATATAAGCCCAAAGCCTGAATCCCTAGTGATTCATCCCTTGCTCTACATGCTTCCAAATTAGAAGTGGAAACATGAAACATAGGGAGTAATTAGGTGATGACTAATGGAAACTAATGATTTTGCTGCTAAAAGATGAGAAGACATTTTTAATATCATCTTATTTTCGTATTGACTGTACACACACCTTATCAGCTGAAGTTTGCCATGGAATGAAGTGCACACTGAAAATCAGTCGAGACATCTACTTGAGATACTGAGGTGCTTATTTCTAATGAAATTTGAGGTGAGCAGAGAAATAAGCATTAATAAATCAAATTCCAAAGAATGTCTTCAAATACTAAGGTTAAAATAACAGAAGGCTCTATTTATGAACTTGCAGATAACCAGAAACAACAGTATAGAGGGGAGTTAACTCCTTTCATTGATATCAAAAGAAGGTTTAAAAGTAGATTATATCAGCCATTATTTAAATGTCAGTGCTATTTACTGATTTGATTAAAACTTATAAGAGAAGTGGTTTTGTAAGTATGTGCACATTCTTTTGTGACTGACATTTCACAAGGGGGCCTGGAACGGGCAGTGGTTTGTGGGAATGTAATTTCTTTTCTATTGTTTAAGGGAATAAAATTTGCAGGGGTAGTTGAGATTTTGAGGGAGCAGCAAGCCCCAGTGCTTTCTGCAGAGCGTGGGGATTGCATTTGGACTGCTACATGTCCTGTTCCTAAAGTCACGCGACTGTCACACTGCAAACAGGTGGAGGGAGCTCATGCAGCACACAAACTTTGGTATTTGTGTTGCTGTTTCCTGTAACTTTTCATATGGACGAGATTTACTTCTCCATGTGGTCACATCAGTGAAACCACAACATCAGTGTGCAGCGCCAGCCTAAGGAGTAAGGCAAAATTAAGGAGGTACTACCCGCAGAAAATACATTACAAAAGTTACAGCGTGTCTGACACATTGGCAGCACTACCTTCTGAATGGTCTCTGCAAAACGTGAAGCAATGGAAAGAGTTTGGGAAAATTCCACACAAATTACCTTTCTGAAAATAAGCAATGAAGCAACAGAAAGGACTAAAAGGATTTTCAAGTAATAGCTACTGTAAAAATACACAGGAAATACAAAGCTCAGTGATAGAGCAAACTGGTCACACCCCTCATGTGTCATGTTTGCATTATTTTCTCTTCACATGCTAGCTAAGGTAAGAAAATCACTTTGTACCTAGGATGGAATGTGCTATCTAAAGTCCAGATAATCCTTTAATCCATAAAGTCTTGTTTTCCTCCCAAAGCAGAATGAAAAACTACTAAAGAAACTTTGAAATCTTAGATAAAATTGGGTCATTTTCTAGTCAGCTTGGCTGGCCCTAATCCCTATGACAGGAGCAGGCAAAATGCTACAAGAGATTGTGTCTAGGTGATCAGGCCAAGAACACTTAATGAATGCTTGTCTGAGCTAAGTGTAAAACAAAGGAGAGTTTTAGTGAAAAGTCACCTGCCTGTGCTCCTCCCCTCTCACCCTTGATGTCTGGATGGTGTGTTGCTGTATTTCAAAGGCTTCAGCAGAAGACATGCATCCCATAGTGAAAAGCACAGCTGATAAGGTACCCTGGTGTTTCTGTGACCCTTCCTCATTGCAGAGATTTGAGAGGAATGGACAGCTCAGAGAAACTCTGTAAACAGACACAGGAGAAATACAGAGCCACTGAGCACGTGAAGATGGTGTTAGGAAGCTGAAACCCATGCGGATTTGAAATTGGTGAGGGGGGTGAGGGGTAACACAAAAGGCTTGTGCAGGTATTTCAGAAGTAAAAGATCTTGAGAAAACACGGACCCACTGGAGGGGGAGCACAGCAAGGAACCTGGAGAGAATGAACACAGAAGAAGCCAAGGTGCTAATCGTCTTTTTCACCTGGTCTTTACAGATAAAACCTGCCTTCTTCAATCCATGAAAACAGTGGGAGATCCCAGAACAAGGAATATGTATGCTTGTTGGAAGGTCAGGTTAGGGAATACTTACAGACACCAGAAATTTACAAGTCATGATGGGATGCTCGCAAAACTGCTGAGGGAGCTGCACAGTGTAATTGCAAGGCTTTTCTTGCTCCCTTTGGAAAGACCATGATGATGGGAGTCATTTGTGCAAAGCAAACATCACTACCTTCCTCAGAAAACAAAATCTAGGAAATGCAGGCTAGTTAGACTCACCTCAATCACTACGAAAATGATGGAGCAGATAATCCTTAAACTATTTCTAGCTGCATGAAGGACAAGAAGGTGGTTGTGTGTAGTCAGCATGAATTTGGGAAGAGGAACTCTTGTCTGACTAACCTGACAGCCTTCTGAGGTATCTGTTTTGGTGCATGAGGGAGGAAGAGCGGATGCTGTTTACCTTGACTTTAGTAAGGCCTTTGAGACTTTGACAGCCTCCCAGAGAGGCTGAGAAAGTTAAGAGACTGAGTAAGTTGACTGTAAAATGAACAGAAAGCTGGCTGAAATGCCAGTTTCAAATGGTTACCCTCAGCAATATAAAATGTAGCCAAAGGCCAGTCACTAGTAGGGGTCCTCAGCCATTAGTAATTGACTAATACTAACATCTTCATTAATGACAAGGGAGACTGGGGACAGTGCACCCTTAACAAGTTCGCACGTGGTGAGAAACTGGGAGGGATGGTTGATACAAACCACGTGGCTGTGCTGACATTCAGTGGAATCAACAGACTGGGGAAATTAACAGAGGGCAACCTCATGAAATACAAGAAGGAATATCCTAAGTCCTGCATCTGTGAGGGAAAACCCTGTGCACCAATGCAGACTGGAGAACAACCACCTGAAAAGTAGTGCGCAGAAGAGGACTTGGATATCCTGATGAAAAAGGAGCTGAAGGTGATCCAGCCATGAGCCTTTGTGGCAAAGAGAGCCACCAGCACCCTTGGCTGTTAGAAAGAGCCTTGCCAACACATCGAGGGCAATGACACTTCCCCACTACAGGGCACTGTGTCCAGTCCAGCGCAAGAGACATGTCAACACACTGGAATGTGCCCAGATGACTGTAATTGGAACATCTGATACAGAAAAAGAAGCTGAGACAGCAGGGACTGGTCAGCTGAGGGAAGAGAAGCCTCAGGGAAATTTATCAAGGTATACAAATACTTGAAAAGATGTAGTAAACACAAAGCCAGGTTCTTATCTCTGGTATCCAGTGAAAGGATGAGAGACAATGGACACCCACTGAAATATGAGAACTTGCAAATTAATATATGAAAAAACTCTTCTTACTCTAAGACTAATCAAGCATTGGAAGACATTGCCTAAAAAAGCTGTGGAGTCTTTATCCCTGAAGGTGTTACAACCTGGCTGGTAACAGTTCTGAATTCACTCTGCTTTGAATAGGACGATTGCACAGACGATCTCCAAAGGCACCTTCAGCCATGCTATGACTTCATATAACGAGCTAAAAGCTGAACAAATTACCCTGGACTGATTCTGCTTCCCGTTAAAACCACTTAGCACCTTTGCATCTTCCACTGTTTTAAGAAAGAGATTAAAATATTATTTCTTGAACCAGATACAAATGATCTTGATCCTGGAGGGCTGTATTTGGGACATTAGAAATATTATGGTTTTTTTTTTTTTCATTTAGTCTTTTTTCTGTCTACTTAACTTTAAATTCAATGACCTTTTAAAATATTTCAGATCCTACAATACATGTGGTGATATACACAATGGAAGGTGGCTGCAAATGAGAGAACTAAGCAGATTATCTCAGTTTTGAAAGGAGTGTTAATTTGGTGCTTTGAAACAGGGGAGCACTCTCAAAGCAGATGGTGAGAATTTCTCACTATGATCCCGTGCTTAGAGGCATGAACCAGTTTCAGTCTCAGAAGAGCTAGAATTTATGAACACTTTAGAGACTATCATTTCAGAGGTAGAATCAAGTCCAGATGTATGGGCTATGGTCTCTCTGTAGCTTCTAAAAGTCCTCTTTTTTTGAAAAATAAGCCTTGCTGCAGGTAACGAGGTCATATTAGACAAATAGCAATACAAGAAAATACAAGAAAATAGTTAAAATTATGAGCTGTTATTTTAAAATCTACCAACTCCCACTCCAGCAATGCAGATCTAATGCCAAAAGATAAAGATTAAAATGTTATATATCTAAAAGCGACATGATTTAATAATCACACTTTGAAGAAATAATGCACACACATATTCCTTTACCTCACCCAGACTGAGAATCCCACTTTGGGACTTGCTTTCACAAATATAATCAACACATAATTGATGTAGCGATGTCTTTCTAACTCGTTTTTCTGGTTAGTTCTGCCTAACTATATCCAAAGTGCAAAATTTTTTCCTTGACAAATGCAGAAATTTCCAGTGTTTCATCAGGTTGGAGCTGATCAGCTTCCAGTGAGACTAGCTGCAGTTATATGCTACTATATATTTTAGGGAAAAGAGGTCCAGTTGAAATAACTATTGACAAGAAAAAAAAGGAATCCAAGTTTTGATAAGTTTTGATAAGCTTCATCTTCGATGCAGTGAAGTTTCAGAGGTAGAGATCTGTGCTTAGAATACCTTCAGGATGGCAGAAACACAACCTTATAAAAAACCCTTTTATTTTCATGAGAGATTAAAGGTGTTCCCTCCTAATGCAATCTCTGTAAAAAAATAGAATGTCTGCTCCATTCTCTTTTGATAGATCACCAAGACATGAACAGAGAGGCTTGAAAAGAGAAAAAAAATTGCAAGATACTGGTAAGTGGGAGAAGAAATCAGATGAATCACACACAATGAGATGTTTGCAGGAAAGAACAAAAAACCAATCCAAATACACTTTCTCTGGTTTGTCAGGACTGACTTGCCTACTTGGAGGCAAGCACCTTTCTCCGAGTCTATTTTTTGGATGGTCAGCATGCTCTCCCAGGTGAGATGTCCACTCATGAGACCACCAGGCAGTGGAAAAGGACTGGTGAGGGGCTTGTGTGGGCAATCTCTTAAAAACTGAAATGGCCATCCTGGCTGCATGAGCATCCCATCCCTCAGAAAACTGGTGAGGAACTGATACAAACTGACAGGGAAAGAACGCAGAACATCTGAATATAGTCAGAGCTTTGCCTTTAAAGGCAGAAAGAAAGGAGTGGATGGAGAAAAGGCTGTGGTTGTGTCAGATGTCCAGCATGTAGTCCAACCAAGCTTCATGTAGAACATTCAAACTGTTAAATGAAAACATAAAAGAGGGTTAGCCAGCACCTTTTCTTCTTGCTGCTGCACTACCAACAGGTGACATAAATTCCTCCTCCCAAATATGTCCCAAAGTCATACAGATTCCAGATTTAGTTCATCTCAGTCTTGATTGCAAATATTGCCATAACAGCAGATCAGCACATCTGACTCTTAAAAAGAATCCACTTGAAAAGGTATTTTCCCCTCATGATTCTGAGGTTACCACTAGCGCTCCATTATAATTACAGCATCACAGGGGTGTTTTCTGCCCTGCATTTTGCTCTTCTGCTGCAGAGTAGAAGGATGTGGCCACCTCTGTGGCTTTGGGATTTTGTGCTTCTTCAATTTATGGCTGCCTGGAGGTGCTCAGCAGGGCAGGGTCATCCAGACCTTGCACAGCAGCAGCCGATGCAATCTTCTTTCAAAATGAAAGGTTGGAAATAGCTGGATAGGAGGAAAAAGTACACTTAAAAGTGCCCCATATAAGGCAGAGATGCTGGATTTGTTTCATGAAGGGAGTAACACCATCTTCCCGTTAAGGATCATTACCTGAAGACACTGAATGCTCAGGCATGAACAATTCTGGGCACTTTGTGAGCAGGGCTTCCCTCTTTCTGGACATTGCACAGATGCATCCTGTCATCCTCCCTCAGTGGGGAGCTGCCTGTCGCACCCCTGCCCCTCCAGCCCCGGCAGCATTCTCCACCACTGAAGGTCCTCTGGGGGAACCTTCAGGTACAGCTGAGAATGTGCATGTTTTGCACACATCCTTTGCTCTGTCAGCACAGCCATCCACTGAAGTGAACTGGCAGCATGTGTTGCCTTATCTCTGCAAACACAGTCAGATGTAATTTGCAAATGGTCAGGCAAATTAAGGGTTTCACAAGTACTTGTATTTAAAATATCTATCCTGCCTTTACTGGAATCTGTCAGCTAATCTGATATAGTCTGGACCCCAGAGTAAGGACTTATACATAATATTTTAAAATTACCTCTTTCTGAACACTGTCAGTAATAGCATAATAAAAATTCACAAACTACATGCATCCATTCCCAAAAGGGGGGGAAAAAAAAAAAAAGTTGTGCAAAATCTCTTTTGCAGCTACTGAAAATTCCAGACTAAATTGTTTGGCAAGAGGTTAGGCCATCAGTGCACTCAAAGAAACTGGGCTCGGCAATTATCACTCACCAACCACCACCTACCAGCTGGGAGCCAGTCGGAAAGGGTTTAACATGAATATAAATGAGGAGGGAGGGATATGTGGGAATGAGATTGTGTGGCATATTCGGGGGACTTTTTTGACTTCTTTCCAGACATATTTCAGTTTACATAAATATTTGAGGGTTGGATCAGACAGGATTTGCAGCACAATACTATTAGGAATGCCTTTGCAAAAACTGTGATATGTTTTAAATTAGTCTCTGAGGAGGGGGAAGTAAATGGGGCTTTCTCAATGTATACATTCAAGCACCATTTAATTATTACAGACCAGAATGATGGGCTTTTCTGCCAGTTTCTCCTCTTTTTCTTGGTCTTCCCTCCCTCTCTGTGATTTGATTAGAAAGTGAACTGCATTTTTTAGATGACTGACTACCTAACATTCCTTGCAGAAAAGATCAAATGGTTGCGGTGCCTATAGAGGTATTCGGGCTGATGGTCTACGCAGAATTGCTCATGGAGACTGTCCGTACAGTCGGACCATCTCAGTCTGAGCCGTCCGCTCTGTTCATAGGAGATTGTTTCGTCCGGAGCTGTTTTATAATGGCTGTTTGCATGCAATGACTGGGTTTGTTGTCTCCTGCAATCAAGTATGGGTGCAAACAGTTGCGGCCGTCTGAATTGTGTGAGGAGCATGGACAGAATGATCCACCCTCAGCTCGGGTGTTCCCGTTTGAGGTTGTTCGTTTGGCTAGGTGCTCTATCCGACGACACATAGGCGTGGGTTGAAGGAAGTTGCTAGGCAGTTGGGAGATGGTCTTGTACAGCATTGGCAACCCTAAGTATTTGGGCTGACATATAGGGCATGAACTGTCTTTTTTCGTGCTCTTTTCGCTTTTAAATAAGCTTCTCAGTCTTTGCCTCAAATCGTGGGCTCGTAGGTGTGAGTAACGGCTTATTTGAGGAAAGGTATCGCTTCCTGGATGTGTTCCAAGTCACGGTTCCGATGCCGCGATGAATCCTACACTTTCATTGGAGCTGGTGTTCACATGTTATTCATGTGAGCAGGGTGCACTCACTTTCTAGGGGCGAGAAGACTCCTGGCCTTCCGGTGCCCATTTCGTATGACTTGTATTAGACTGCCTTGAGTTCGCAAGATTATAGAGTTCCAGGATATTGTAAGGCCTCTCAGATTTTTATTCTGATTATTGTTCTTTGTCAGTCTATGAACTTGTGGATTTTTATAACCATTTCATTCATGAATGCAGCATAAGCTACGACTCTTATCTTATGGTATTGTTCTATGTACATGGTCAGTAAAGGTGACCGATTAGAACGAATTGACATTGTACTGCCATCCTAATAACAGAGATATTTTCTGTGTTGTGCTGAGATGGATATGTCAGGTTCAGAGTTCCTGCACTTTATACTCATCACTTCGGAAAGAACATGAATGAGGACACATGAGACTTCTTTGCATTACATTTACTCCTGAATTGAATATACACTTTCATTTAAAGTGATCCTTTTAAAAATAGGCAGCCATTGTTTATGCCTACCTACAACATCATTGAAAGATGAAGGTTTAGTAGATGCAAATACAATTTTATGTAGCTTAGTGTTACTCACGTAGCAGCTTGGTTGATCTGTGCGATCATATCAGAAGGGTATGGTCAGTCATCAGGTTACTTACTCATAGTGTTGAGAATTTGAATTGGTTTAACATTTCACATGAACTAGGTGAAAAT
>CM019236.1:16412374-16505092 GCA_009741485.1 Malurus cyaneus samueli
CAGATTTAGTTCATCTCAGTCTTGATTGCAAATATTGCCATAACAGCAGATCAGCACATCTGACTCTTAAAAAGAATCCACTTGAAAAGGTATTTTCCCCTCATGATTCTGAGGTTACCACTAGCGCTCCATTATAATTACAGCATCACAGGGGTGTTTTCTGCCCTGCATTTTGCTCTTCTGCTGCAGAGTAGAAGGATGTGGCCACCTCTGTGGCTTTGGGATTTTGTGCTTCTTCAATTTATGGCTGCCCTGGAGGTGCTCAGCAGGGCAGGGTCATCCAGACCTTGCACAGCAGCAGCCGATGCAATCTTCTTTCAAAATGAAAGGTTGGAAATAGCTGGATAGGAGGAAAAATAGCACTTAAAAGTGCCCCATAAGGCAGGATGCTGGATTTGTCATAGAAGGAGTACACACCATCTCCGTTAATCATTCACTGAAGACACTGAATGCTCAGGCATGAACAATTCTGGGCACTTTGTGACAGGGCTTCCTCTTCTGGACATTGCACAGATGCATCCTGTCATCCTCCCTCAGTGGGGAGCTGCCTGTCGCACCCCTGCCCCTCCAGCCCCGGCAGCATTCTCCACCACTGAAGGTCCTCTGGGGGAACCTTCAGGTACAGCTGAGAATGTGGCATGTTTTGCACACATCCTTTGCACTGCTCAGCACAGCCAATCCACTGAGAAGTGAACTGGCAGCATGTGTTGACCTTATCTCTGCAAACACAGTCAGATGTAATTTGCAAATGGTCAGGCAAATTAAGGGTTTCACAAGTACTTGTATTTAAAAAATATCTATCCTGCCTTTACTGGAATCTGTCAGCTAACTCTGATATAGTCTGGACCCCAGAGTAGAAGGACTTATACATAAATATTTTAAAAATTACCTCTTTCTGAACACTGTCAGTAATAGCAAATAATAAAAATTCACAAACTACATGCATCCATTCCCAAAAGGGGGGAAAAAAAAAAAAAGTTGCTGCGCAAATCTCTTTTGCAGCATGAAAATTCCAGACTAAATTGTTTGGCAAGAGGTTAGGCCATCAGTGCACTCAAAGAAACTGGGCTCGGCAATTATCACTCACCAACCACCACCTACCAGCTGGGAGCCAGTCGGAAAGGGTTTAACATGAATATAAATGAGGAGGGAGGGATATGTGGGAATGAGATTGTGTGGCATATTCGGGGGACTTTTTTGACTTCTTTCCAGACATATTTCAGTTTACATAAATATTTGAGGGTTGGATCAGACAGGATTTGCAGCACAATACTATTAGGAATGCCTTTGCAAAAACTGTGATATGTTTTAAATTAGTCTCTGAGGAGGGGGAAGTAAATGGGGCTTTCTCAATGTATACATTCAAGCACCATTTAATTATTACAGACCAGAATGATGGGCTTTTCTGCCAGTTTCTCCTCTTTTTCTTGGTCTTCCCTCCCTCTCTGTGATTTGATTAGAAAGTGAACTGCATTTTTTAGATGACTGACACTACCTAACATTCCTTGCAGAAAGAAAGATGCGTGCCAAAGGACAGGGCTAGGCAGTGCACATGGGATGTCACGTTACAAGTGGCCTCTCGCTGACCTCCCAGTTTGGCCTCGGAGGGTTAAAGCTGGCTTTTGGTGCCTGGGTGTGCTTGCCTCACTGGCAAACGTCCCGAGAAGGACAGAAGAATCCACCCTCAGCTCGGGCTGCTTCCCGCTGGAGCAGGCTGGAGGCTCTCCCAGGCAATGGCTGGTGGAGACCGAGGCCTGGGAGTCTGCCTGGCAATGAGAACGCTTTTCTGCACTTTTGCATACCTACATTTCCAAGTGGGCAAGAAGGTATTTGAGGAAAGGCACTCGGAGGTAGCAGGAGGTAGGGCAAGTTATTTGGAGCAGAGCACTGCAAGGGCGAAACCAGTGACAAGAGAGTTGTGCAAAAGCAAATGAGCCATTTTTATCTTACTTTTTCTCATGGAACTATGAACCAGCTCTTCAGAAAGCAGTAGATATATTCTGGATTTAGACAGGAGTAAGGGAGATAACAATCTGACTTTGGTGCTTAAAAAGCTTTTTCTGAGAGTTGTTCAGGTCAGATTTCCTGCAGCTTTATACTGCCAGGATAAAACAGATTTTCAGATACCTCCTGTTGAATATAAAACACTTTCATTTAAAGTGTCCCTTAAATAAGAGCATGTTTGCTAAATAAAAGAGAGGTGAAATGCAAGAGCCTGTTGCTGAGTAAAGCAGGAAAGGGCTTCACAGTGAGATTTGATTGTTTACATTCAATGAAAGGAAAAGTCTGATTTGGAGTGCTCAGATTTAATCTCAGTGCAGATTAAAATGGTTCTATTGTGTTCTGCCAGGCTGTTTGGAAAGGTGAACTGAGGCTTTCGTAGGACTGTACCACTGCAGTGTACAGTGTACACATGAGATTTGCATGCAATCACGTCGGACAGTCATACAGAAGGGCCAAGCTGAAGCTTTCTAGCGTAAGTCGTGCTAACATTGTCTTTCACATTTTGAATTTCTACCTGGTGCGGTAAACAACCTCTGAACTCTCGGTAGGTCTGTTTGGTCATTTCCTGAGTTTCCTGTTTCTGCTGCCTGCCTGCAAAAGTCGGTTATACTGCACTATGGCTGTGTGCGGGTTTTTGGGAGAATCTGCAGCCGGTTATTGCTGGAACAATTGATATGCCTCCCCTGCAGTGCAATTAGGCAGCACTCCCAGCCTGCAGCAGAAATAGACTGCACAGGGAGAGCGGAGGTGCCTCGCCCTTAAGGACAACCAGAAACACATGCTGAGCTAGTGTAACGGACTTAACTCAAAGACAGAAGGACTCGGGATCTGATTCCTGACAAAACAGAAATGAGCTTGGTTACTGCGCTTCCATTGCAATTTTGTGCATATAAATGACAAAAAGAGAGGCATTGGAGCATGAGAGGGAGAGAGCTGTATCATTCAGCAACCCAGCACACCCAGCAGACTCTTGGGGGAGAGACAACTTGTTAACACTCAATTGCTACATAGCAGATCACTGTTTACCATGAATTATCTGCGCTGTGAAGTTTATTCGGGGAAGGACAAGTTAACCTAGGGCAGTATGTTATGATCCTTTGCACTGCTGGAAACAATGTCTGCTTTCTGAGATCAAAGCAACAAGCTAGGAGCTTTTAAGTTCTGCCCCTGGTTCAGATGGCCCTTTTCTGCCTCTCGGAGCAAGAATTTTAGGTCTCTTTTATTTTAAACAAAGGGTTTATCTCTTCGCACCGTAAGGATCTCAGCATGCAGAACACCAAACTATCACAAAAATGCTTTGAAAATGAAAGCAAAATAAAATGGTGCAGCAGCACCTGTGTGCTTATTGGCAGATTAAAGGCAGAGGGGCAAGATACACAGACAAAATGTTAAGAAGTGATCTTCTTTCACACTTGTGATCAGCCAGCCCTCCGATGACCAGAAACTGTTTAGCATGCTGTGAAACGATAATTGTACACTCTCAAGGCTTGTATTTTCTCAGACAAAGCATGTAGCTCCCTGTGGCTGCATCCTCCTTGGCTGTCTCTGATGCCAGGCAGGTGAACCCTCTGTGATGCTGCCAGCCAAAGGTCAGTTTATTTCACAGCAGTGGGCGCAGCTCAGAGCAGGGCTCTTCTCTGAACATTCTTTGGGTGGTAAAGCTTTTTCAGGCCTAGAGTTCCTTATGTAGTTACCTATGTATTTGTTTATTTGTTTATTTTTGTCATGGAACACAGAACTGTGAATTCTTTCAGTGCCTTTATGGTTCTATCTAGAACACATGGGCAAAAACAGCTGCTTCAGAGAGAACTAGGGCTGTCCTTGGAGTCTAGGACATGATGCACATTAGTGACCAATCAACCTTCTCTCAATGGTGACAAAGTAAAGAGAAAGAAAACGATTGTCTTTTTTCTGACATTTTAGGTATTTTTAAAATTTTTCCCCCTCAAAATAACCTTAGAAGAAGTAACCAGGACGGAAACAGTGCAATTCAAAATTCTCAGATTTTACACTGGTGGAAATGCATTCAGTAATTGACAGAGAAGTGAGTGGCAGATTTACAGGGAAAGCCCAGCCCAAAGTGAACCTGAATGGTAAAATTTGAACAAAAAAAATCTGAAAAATGCACAAGCCTGAACCATTATTAGCTGTATGGGCAAAGGCAACACCTGCAACCACAGAAGGATCTAATTTAAGAATCTGAAGCTTGCAGTTCTAGTCAGTGTTCATCAGGTACTCAGGAACATTTGTTTTTTCATTTTAGCTCAGCTGTGATCTTCCAGGATGGTGCACGGGTCAGGTCTGCACAGCACCCCGGGTTTCCTTTGCCTTTGCATCCCATCAGGAGAGGTCACATCAAGCAAGACCTCACAAAGACAACCGAAGCACCAAGAGCCCAGACCTGATTGAATCCAACAGAGGGGCAGATGCAGGGCCAAGAGGATTTCTCCTGAGTATCTGCCAGTGGCTTGGGTCAACAATAAAATCATTGAAGTGGGGAGGGAGGATCCTCACAGCTGCTGGGCTGACTCAGTCCATAATGAGCATTCCCTGCCCTTTTTATAAGCTTGTCTGATCTTCAGCCCAGCACAAAGAAGTTCCTTGCACATTTTACCCCAGCTGTACATTTCTGCCCTGTTTTGGTTCTCTTTTCTTGTGTGCTGTGACCATATAAACACACCTCTAAGGCAGTTTCACATCAAGTGAAATCTGAGGGAAATATATAATAAACCTATATTTGTCAAAAGGCTTTTAGACAGATCCCCTTTGAAACCCACTGCATGTTGATTAGGAGGGAGGCTCCTATCGATGAAATTGGCAGCTGATGTTCCAAGTAGCCTAAGATCAGTGGTAAAAGTGTAACCTCAGTCAGCTAGATGGAAGCTAGAAGGAAGTCCCCACAATTGGGAGGGAAAGGAAAGCTAGAAGGAAGGCAGAATTTCTCTTCATTAGTCCTAGATTTTCCTTGGACAATTTTTTTATTCCTTTTGCTCATAAGGATTACTGTGTCATCTATGAATCTTTGTCTTCCTGGTATTTCCAGCTGTGTTAATGTGGGAAGTTCCTGGGGAAAGTCCCTTGTGCTTGTGCTTTGAACAGTCCTGGGTTGTGGAAAGGAGCATGAAAAAAAACAAAAACATGACAAATTTTCCCTTTCATGCAGATTGGGTTTTTTATACTCTCTCCCATGTTGGGTTTTTTTTGGTTGTTTTTTCTTTTTTACCTTGCCTTCCTTATTTTATTTTGTTCTAAATGGCAAAATATTGACACATTTACGCACATGTTTTGTTATATCCAAGTGTTTGCTGCTGCTAGCCACATTCCTCCCTTCCCATTGAGGGATAACACCCACTTCCATGCTCTTCCTGCATCTGGAAACCCCCACAGATGTTTGCTTTGGAAAACCACACTCTATTCCAGCAGCAGAATGCCTGTAGCTACTTTGAGAATCATTTATTAAAGTAACCTGGGAATGCAGCACACGTTGAGAGCACTGCAGAATCAGGGAAATTAACCTATGCGGGGATGTAATTTTCATTATGATGAAACAGATTCTGAGTCATTTTTTTCTCAATGCTGTTTTGTTTGCGTCCTCAAAAAAATATTTTTGCCTCATGGTGATTAAAAAAAAAAAAAAAAGCAACAAAAAATGCTCCAGATGTTTAAGTTGCATTTAAATTTTGGAAAATGCAGCCGGAGCCCTGATTTCTTAGTATTTTAAGTCAACCTAAAGGCATCAAAATGCAAGTATGGACATCTAACAGTGGGCAAGAGATACTATGCTGAAGTTATTGGGCCAGTATAATCCTGGTCAATAATTATTTGACACAGTTCTGAACCAGAAGCCCTATCAGCCCTCCACCCGTCCCTCTGCTCTTGAGGGCCCTCATCCCCTTCCTTCCAGGGCTGTTTTGGGTTGAAGACTGGAGTGAATCTTCCTTCCTGGACTGACTTTGGTTGGCCAATACATCAGCAATCTCAGAAAAGCAGGATAAGTCACAGTATTCTCACTTGTTGGGTTGAACTCCCACAAGGATCTCTCACAGATTTTGGTACCATCAAGAAGGAACCTAAGCCTTGAAATTATTCCGAGTCCCGAGTCCCGAGACAGATGTAGGATCTTAACAGACAACAGTCAAACTGGAAATGAAAAATGGCTCAAAATTCTCGATTACAATATGTACACAGAATGCTGCAAAAATGAACTCTGGTAATTGGATTGCTTAATCAGACAGCCCAGAGAGGGTAATTTTGCTTTGGAGATAAACACAAGGTGGCAAGGGATGTGAGGAGTTCAGACATCTGCACGTAATGAAAAGTGGTCACAAACAACCAAAGTTGTGTTTTCTGTTTTGTTAAAAATTCTGCATTTCTCTGTTCAGTTTTTTACCTAGTTTATAAAAGGGCAATAATGTCTATCTCAACATTATAATTTTAGAGCTGAAGCCCTTTTAATTGTTTGTCAAGAAGATTGGGTAACCTGAAAAAATGCTTTGCACATCTAATCTCTGACAGGCTAGGCAAGCAAACAGCAAAGCCAGGAGGGAACTTGCATGGTTTAGAGTCTCTGCTTCACAGTGAAAGGTGGTGAGCACAGAAATATTTGTCCACAACTCCAATACGCAATGTGCAGAATTAACTGTAGGAATGTAAAGATCTTTTCTTTTGGTGAGTCATGTCTGAGTATTTTTACCTGGGGTAAAAAAACATACCTGGGGTATGATTGCTGTTACAAAACCCAGTCATAATAAAGCTTCAGTACTGCCAAGTACCACCGGGGAAGCAGACACTCAAAGGAGGCACACAGAGAAAGCAGATTTGTTTATTCTGTGTGTAATTTCATCCTTTTGTTAGCGTTCTATAAAATGCAGTATTTCTGTTGAAAGGAGAGAAAGACAGTGTTACAACTTACATTATAATGTAATAAGTTTACTTTGAAATAAAGTGTGTGACGCTGTACAAAAACACACGGTTTATTTATCTCAGTGATACCACAGCCATACATAGAGTTCCAGAAGTATTGAAGTATTGTAATCTTCTGTAATATCATGGTAGTCATTTGCGTTATTATATTCTACAAAAAAAAAATAATGTATAAAGATACACTGTAATTGCACAGTTGACACATCTGCTTTGGAATCAGTCCCTGCTCTGGAAAGCAATTTAAAATCAAATGGGAGGGGGAAGAATTATTTTATCTTCCATTTTGCTCGTGGACATGAGTTGATTTGGCTCCTAATCCAGACTCAGTGACTCAAGGACAGCCCTTCCCAGCGACTTGTTGGAGGTCATCCAAGGAACTTGTCACAGTATTCATCAAAAGCCCACATGTGCTCTGGAAAAAAAGAGCTTGAAAGGAAAGGAGGAGAAAGACACACTTGACATACTACATATTCTGCAAACTCCAGAACATGTCATGCTCACAAAATAGAAGTTTCACATTGCATTAAGTTTGTAAAAAGCTGTCAGGGTTCAAGTCAAGGCTTGTATGTAAAAACCCTCTTTTCCCTTAATGTTGCAGCCTCTCCCATTATCAGATGAACAAACAGATTATGATGTTTGAAGCAGGATCTGCACAAAACATTTTTAGATTTAACGTCTTCTCTCCTGGTCGTGTCTGATCATGAATTTCAAGTACATACATTGCAGTATAACATCTCAGGCAGACACATGCACAAGAGGAAATTCAGACTTTCTCACGTGGAAAGACCCTGGGCCAAGAAAATGCAGAGAAGCTTGTTGTTTATATTCTTATTTTTCTTTCTCTGCAAGAAGATATCCTTTATTTGCAGGATAATTGAGCCTACTTTGTAAATCACCAAAACTGTGTTGCAGAAGATTAGCAAATCACATGACCTGATTCAACCTGCAAAGCCCAAGGAAATAATTCCTCTGAAGTGAGAAACAGGAAAAAATCTATGCCTTTAATATTAGACAGCTGAGACTTGATGGTCCTCTTACGAAAAATCAGTAATCTCAAAAAATTGCACAGATTTTTTTTTTTTTTGCTTCCATATAGTCATTAAATGGTCGAGTTCTAGATTAGAGAATATCTATAAATAAACTGCTATTAAAACAGCTGGCAACTTTACCATTGCACTCTGAGTGCACGGCTTCTTTTACTCTGTGATATTCCTTGCAACTCTAAGAACATACAGCAGTTTATTCAAGGAGGAGAGATTCAAGGTAGTATTGACTAAAAGAAAAATAAATTTCACAACACCTAGCAGGGATCAAATTGAAACTAGAATTGAGAAATTGCACTTCAGATTGGCCAGAAAATTAGATTGAAAAAGGTTTATATCAATGCTCGGGGAATTAAAATATTTAATCCTTGACTAGTAGAATTCTTATTTCTCCTACACTTCCATCTCATTTTTAGAGATTGAGAGTTCCTGTAAAAAACTTACAGGTACTGCTGTAAGAGCAGGTGTAATAAATTAGCATCCCATTGAAAACCAGATGATCAAGACACTTAGTATTCACTCAATTATAATAGAGTATTGGAATAAATTGATTAGCTGATAAAAGAAAAAGGGAATTTTAATTACAATTAATAGATGCAGGGATTTTAAAACTCAATACCGTAGTGAAGAGCTAGTCTGATCCTTGAAAGTGCTAATTAAATATTTTAGTGAGATGTTTTCTCTGCCATGTTTGTACCACTTGAATGAGACAACAGCGCATTTATTCAGAATGCAAGTAAGTCAGATCTATTTAGTGTACTTTATATAAAATATAAAGCAAAATATTACATATAAACATATACATAACATTTAATATATTTTTATATATTATACATCTATATATTTATATATAAATATATATACAAATATAAAAATAGCAATTAGGTTAAAAAAAACCCAAGCTCTGCTATTCGGTCCCTCCATCACAATGAAGAAAAAGCTTAAAGGATTCAAAAATATTAAAAGCACTCTCCTGGCTAGTGACAATACCTTAAATTCCATTATAGATCATAAAACATACTTAGTAAATGCATTTATACTTTGCAAAAAATGAAATAAAAACCAACCCAATACAAGCATTTATACTTGCAGTTTAAAGGGAATGCGGAGACTCATTCTGTGAGTAAAACTGTGGCAGATAATCAGATAATTTTTCTCTGTTTGCTGATTGTACCTTCATCAGATTTCTATGCCTAACCCTAGATCTGGATCAAAGGTATAGTGGGGGTCCAAGGCAATAGTTTGTATGTTCCAAAAATCAACAATATGTCTTACGCAGATTTCAAATTTGAGGACCTAATTGGGAAACATGCAGAAATTTATAAATGGAAAATACTTGCAATGCATATGAACAGCTTTATAATTTAATGTCTGCAGCCATGATAATCTTGGGTTTGGGTCCTGAGCTGAAACCTCTCTGGAATTTGCAGTCTCAAATGATTCTTGGTTTATTTATCCCTTATTTGGTCACACTGTTTTTTGCCACTTGATATAGAGGCATAGAGCAATCAGTTACTTACTTTTCAATAAGAGCAGGGGGGTAAGTTTGGATCTAAACATTGTATTGTGAACTAATATTTCTTCATGTCATAAATGCCCAGAATTGACTATAACAGTTATTTTCAGCTGGCAGCCTTACTGTCTGTAGTAAGTTGTCTGCTGGCTACACGAAGAAGGAAATGGGATAGGAAAGGCAAATTCATCTAACTGTGTGACCCTCTACATGACATTTGTAATGGTGTTCAGACATGCATTAGAAAAAGCTTGATGTTCCCTACCCCGAGGAAGTGATGACCACTGCTCTAGAAACATCAGAATAACAAAACTAAAACTAATTTCACTGTAGCAGAAAGTCAATAAATAAATGTGTAGAGGTGGAAATGTCTTTTACTGCAATTTATGCTTTCTCAGAAACCTCTGACTTGAGGTAACACCACTTTTAGAATTCAGCTCCCACATACTCAAAATTGGTGTGTTGATGTTGATGTGCCTTAGCCTTAATTACGCTGGAGAAAAGCGAACTAATAATTGCTTTAATTCAGAGGCTCCGCACCCAAAAGACTCTCAGGCTCCATCGCCATCATAAATACTTGTAATGAGGAACTTGTGCTGTAACTTTTGTTTACACAAGCTTACTACTACTGTGTCAGAGCCTGCCCCTGCTTCCATTGAAATCAATGGGAATTTTGCCGTTCTCTCTAATGAAAGTATCCCCTAGCACCCTGTTACACTTGATGATGATGGATCACTACTCCTTCCTCGCAAGAACAATAGTGTAGCAACCATGCCAACAAATATGTATTTGCTTGGTTGTAAGCACCTGAATAGTCTCATTGGTTCCAGTGGAATGGCATAAATTCTTGAAGTCAAATGCCCTCTCTGTTCTAATCTAGATGACCACTGGAGTCCTCCTGTCAATTAGCACATCTTTCATTAGAATACATATGAACTTGGCATAATTGAGATGCTATCAGCAAGCATGGCTGGCCTGGCTTAATACTGCAAGTCCTGCCACTGTTTATGCAAAAAAATAAAAATCCAACCATAATAAATTTGTAGAACAACTAGGTTTATGTTTTGGGGGTTTTACAGTAGAAAAGGAAAGATAGTGGTGTGTATATGGAATGTAAGGCTGGATGGAAGTGCAACGTATTGGGTCATCTCACCGAATATAGGAAACATGTTATCCAAGATGGTGACTCATGCAGTGAGTAATGTAGTCTAAAGGGTATATTCTGCCCTGTGAACAGACATAACTCTCAATAACTAATAATCCTATAAATCCAAAAGGGCCTTATCTAGCTGGAGGTGTCTGCAGCCCTGTGAGCTGTGCAGATGGCACAGGATGTCAGCTCCTTGTCACCAGGTTACCCCTGCTTGTTCTAGTAAAGAAGTGCTTTTCACTGACAAGCAGCTGCAGAGCCCAAGGTAGAGCTTCCCTTGTATGATGTGATAGGAGGCTTGATGCCACTGGTTCCTGTACTCAGCTCCACAACTCTCCTTGAGTTTTGGCAAGAATTAGAATCTTGATTACAAAGCCAGTTTGAAAATGGTCTCTCTGCTTAAGAAATCTCATCTGCTTGGCGTGGAGAGCTTCGATTTCCTTGCCATATTTGGAGAGGAGCCATGTGTTTGTCACTGTCATTGCAGGTGGTGCTGGATTCAGACTTTGTTGGTACTCGTTTTTAAGTGAAGCTTCTCACTGAGGAAAGCAGACTTTTAAATACCCATTAACGAACACGAAACTTCCACACATTACTGATGGACCTATCAGGAACTAGTCTAGGTGCTTGGGAAAGGGACGACTTGTGTTGTTGTCATGTCATAAGGCAGGCAATGAACAGGAATATTTTTTCCTTTTGAAATACAGAATATCTATAGCCCCAGTTCTGGATGGGTAGAATAGTAAAAGTTCATGTGCAGCCTCGGTTGGCAGGTAGGAGTGAAGAAAATTTTCTAGAGTGGAGCTTTGTACTCTCCCTGAGCTATAGAATACACTGATGAAATGTTCTTCTGAGCCAAAAGTGTTCAGAAATTATATCAATCCCGTAAAAAAACGGTGGAATTGATGTGATCAGATTTCAGCCAGAATTCTCAGCAAAACAAGGCATGTATTCACGCAATCCCTAAATACGCACTTCTCTGGAGCTGCTTCTCAGTTCTACCTCAGTAGCCTTTGAATGTGTCCAGAAAGTCCTGCAAGTCCTGTGAAATTAGTTTTTGGGCAGAGAGGGGAAAAGAGGCTTATTACTGCTTCCACTGTAAGCTTTTGTGAGACATCTGGAAAATTCTGTGAGAGAGACATGCTCATCCCTACTGCTAGAAGAGGTCCATGGAGGCGCATAGCCTCTGAATAGCCACTGGTCTGCAGAACTTATTTCTTTGTTCACCCCTTAGCTTTGCTTTACAAGACCACAGCCAGATTTCTCCGACACAATGCCCAGCCTTGACTTGGGAAATAATTTGGTCAGGGGAGGTTCCCAGGAGGAGCCATGAATGAGCTCTTCTGATCAGGCATAGTTCCTCATTCCTTCAACACTTTCCCGAAGACACTGAGCCGTCACTGTCCACATGCTCTATCTGAGGTCAAGCAATGCATATATTAAGTTTTTTCCAAGAACTTTAAAAAACCCCTACAGCACACCCAGAATAACAATAGTTTCTTTGGGACCCCATCCAGAAGTAGATGGTGGTATAGAGTGACTTTGCTTTACCTGTTCTCAGGACCAGGAATCAATTACTGGCTCCTTTTATTCAGCAATATAGACTTATACACCAAAACCAAGCCCTTGTTTTCTCTGTTTGTTTGGGTTTTACAGAAGACTTTCGTGTTAACACCAGCAACATCACTCTGCTTGTGGAGAAACATCTTGCCAATCTTGGCCTCTCAGCAGCGTCCATTTTCAAAGTTTATTGTCTGTGGAAGGAGCTGGAAGATTCCAAATGCCACAATTAAGTCCATGCTGAAGGAGCTCCTCTCAGCTCAAGAAGATGTGCCAGGAC
This sequence comes from Malurus cyaneus samueli, assembly GCA_009741485.1. Classification (NCBI taxonomy): domain Eukaryota; kingdom Metazoa; phylum Chordata; class Aves; order Passeriformes; family Maluridae; genus Malurus; species Malurus cyaneus. The sequence goes on from CM019236.1 coordinate 16,424,848, forward strand.
CTGCTGAGTGCCTTTCAGTTCAACTCCTCATTCAGAGTTAGCATCAAGCATTCCCAGGAGTCCCTGCTTTGCACACAGTACAAGTAATTTGATCAAATAAATGCGATGTTGGGCAATAATTGGACAGTTAATTGAAACCCTTTCCTGCCCGTGTTCTCCCCAATGCGCAGAGTGTGTTGAGAGCCATCTTGAGCCTGTGACATGCTGCTGCTTGGGAGCCTCAGCTGAACTGGTGATGCATCTGCAGTGCCCCAGAAGGGATAACTGGCCAGCTCTCATTCTGGCTGTTTTGGGGAGCAACAATGCCTGGGAAGGTGGGTTTTGGTGTTTGTTTTAAATTCCCAAGGAGTTAAAAGCTCCCTTCCAACATTAGCGAGAATGTTGATTATAAACCCACAATTTTCTGTAATTGGGCCTCATTAATAAATTCCTCAAGTGTTCCCAAAGGCAGGAGAGGTAAAACAAGAGCCACAGGGATCAGAGAAACAGGGAACTATGAGGATTCCTGTGTGTGTTGTTAATTCCACTTAATCAGCTCAGAGAAGCTCTGTATTCAAAAGAAAATAACCATGACTCACAAAATACTCCTGCCAGCAGGGGATAAGATTCTCTCCATTTATAGTAATATTTTCCCCAATTTTTGTCTTTTCTTCCACTTCAGTTTTAAGTAAAAAAAACTATCCTCCCTCTGGCACCCTGAGCACCTTTCATGTTCCTGGGCCTCAGTGAAGACTGGAAGAGCTGTGCTCCAAGGGAAAGATAAGTGTGGATCCCTCAGAGCTTCTGGAAGACCTGTTCTGCAATCCAAATGTGCCAGAGGGTTTTTCCATCAGATCCAGACTGAACAGAGTGTGAAGCAGAGGCATAATGAGGCAGATACAAGATTTATTGCTGTTTGAGGAGGACTCAGATACTAGCAAACTTTGAGACAGAGCAAGCCCCATTCCCCACTCTACACAGAAGGTAGACAAGTCAGAGACAAAACAAATTACAGGGATAATAATTCAGGTCATGAGAAAAGCAGGGATTATGAAGAATGAGAAGGCAGGAGGGTTTGTTAAGAGAATGGAGCTTTCTGAAGGTGGCATGAAAGGAACACCTGAAGGGGCAGATTCCGCAGCACTGTATGGAGAGCCTAAAGTGCTGGAAGGTAGAATGAGTGTCAAGAAAGGAAATGGAAAGCTTTTGAGAAAAAAGGCAGTGAAGGCAAAATATTTGGTGAGAGAAGATTTGCACTGGATTGCCAAGATGCCTATGAATTTGGGATCATAAGAGTGTGCGAGCAGATGAAAAGAAATGGCGTTTGTGAAGCCATCAGAGCCATTGCTCAGGCAGAGCAGAAACCTTATCTCTGCACTCCTCTTTACCCTTCCTTCTCAAAACTGAATGTGAAGATACTGGGTACTGCTCTGTCCTGTATGGCCTCAAGGGATGCCTGAGTATCACACAACCACAGAATAACTTAGGTTGGAAAAAGCATTTGACATCATAGGGTCCAACCTTTGACTAATCATCACCTTGTCAATTAGGCCAAAGCACAAAGTGCCATTTCCAGTTTGCTGACCGTCTCCAGGGACAGTCACTCCACCACCTCCCTGGGAAGCTCATTCCAATGTTTGACAATCTTTTCCATGAAGCAATGCTTCCTGATGTACAACCTGGACCTTCCCTAGCATGTTTTGAGGCTTTGTGCTCTTGTTCTGTCACTGGTTGGGTGAGAGAACCCCCACCTGGCCATGGCTCCTCTCAGGCAGTTCAGAGAGCCATGAGGTCACTCTGAGCCTCCTTTTCTCCAGGCTGAAACCCCCAGCTCCTCAGCTGCTCTCACAGGATTTGTTGCTCCAGACCCTTCCCAGCTCCGTTGCCCTTCCTGGACTCGCTCCAGCCCTCAGTTCCTTCCTGCAGGGAGGGGCCCAGAACTGACACAGCCCTCGAGGTGTGGCCTCAGCAGTGCCCAGGACAGGGGGACAATCCCTGCCCTGCTCCTGCTGGCCACACCATTGCTGATCCAGGCCAGTGCCATGCCTTCTTGGCACCTGGCACACTGGTCATGTTCAGCTGCTGTCACAGCACCCCAGGTCCTTTCCAGCCCCTCTGCCCAGCCTGTGGCACTGCCTGGGGTTGTTGTGACCAAGGGCAGGACCCGGCCTTGGCCTGTTGAACCTCACCCCATTGGCCTCAGCCCATGGATCCAGCCTGTCCAGAGCCCTCTGCAGAGCCTTCCTGCCCTCCAGCACATCAACACTCACACTCAACTTGGTGTTATATTCAGATATACTGAGGGTGCACTCAGTCCTTTCATCCAGGCCCTTAACAAAGATATTGAACAGTACTGAGCCCAATACAGAGCCCTGGAAACACCACTCTTGACCAGGCACCAACTGGATGTGGCACCACTCACCATCACCATCTGTGCCCAGCCATCCAAGAAGTTTTCACCCAACAAAGGGTGCACCAGTCGAAGCCATAAGCTGTCACATTTTCCAGGAGAATGCCATTGGAGACAGTATTAAAGGATTTGCTGAAGTCAGGTAGGCTATATCCACAGGCTTTTCTTCATCCACTAGAAGTATAACCTGGTCATAAAAGGAGATAAAAGGTTAGTCAGGTAGGACCTGCCTTTCCTAAACCTGTACTGCCTGGGTCTGCCCCCTTGGTTGTCCTGTGTGCACTATGCAGTCACATCCAGGATGATCTGTTCATCATCTTGCCAGGCAGTGAGGTCAGGCTGACAGGCCTGTGGTTCCCAGGATACTCCTGGCCCTTCTCGTGGGTGGGTGTCACACTGGCCAACTTCCAGCTGTCTCTGTATATTTATATTTAATATATAAGATGCCTGTGTATTGCCCAATATCTGGTCACGTTTACCTAATTAAGGATCCCATGCAGACGTGGCTGCATATCTGCAAGGGATCTGTGTGTGATTCATCCACTAAATATATTGCAGGAAGTCAATGGAGCACCTTGCAAGGAGGGAAATCCACCAACAACACGTGATCCATCTCTTTTGCAGCCAGCATGACTAAGGAAAATATGTGCTGGACATCAGGTCTTTTCTTTAGAAGCACCACTTGAGGTTTTCCAGCATAAAAATCTTCCTCAAAACATGCGGTTGGGAACAAGCAACAGAAGGGGAAATAGATATTATAAATGAAAACAACTTCAATAACTGACCCTTATTTCTTTTTCTTTCCCTTACAGGCTTTCTCCCCTTTTTGATACTTGGGAATCCTCTGGACTCAGCATCTATTTACTTTATTTTATTTTTATGAGTGTCCTTCAATGTAATGGAAGAATAAACATTTCAGTTTTCACAGCCTTGTGGCTTTTCGTGGGAGCTTAGTTGCATCCACTGTGTTTACATGTAGAGTTTGTTATGTTTTCAAAGGCCCCAAGAGGAATTTCTAGATCAAAGTTTTGGAGTCAAACAGGACCAGCCAGTTTTATAGCTCTCAGAATTACTAAGTTGTCAACATCTATATACCACTGGTGGGAACTCTGTCACAGCCAGGAGCCAGCCACGCATGTCCTCTCCTGAACCCACACCAGGCTCCTCTACTCTACAAGAGAACTGCTAGCAGGCTGAAAAACCCTTACCCTTGTGCAGGTGTCCCTGTGTTGAGGTCAAAAGAAGAGCCATGGCTGTGGCTGGGGTCAAAGGCCTTCTTCCCTATCTTAATCATGAGAGACAGAATCTTGGAGGAAGTGTCTTGACCATACAGGCATAAATCTAAACAATTCTGGAAGTGATGAATTACAGTAACACAAATTTCAAGTCTGGGTAAGCAGGAAATATGAATGTAGGACAGGCAGCACCTCCAGGTAGTGGGGATCAAGGGAATGGCAGCACTGGCACAGGGACAAAGACATGCTGGTCTGTGGTGAAGGGACAGGAGATGGACCATGGATATGGCTGGGAAAACATGGCTGGAGGTGCAGGAGGAGAGTGTTTGGGTCAGTGTGTAGCTCAGCCAGAGAAAACGAAGGACTCCTCCTCTCCAATTGCCACTTGTGCATGTATAAGCAAAAGCACGCAAGCAGTAATGGATATACTCTGGTTTCAAGAGAGTTAATGCCTTACAGAGGAGTTAAGATGAAGATTATGCCAGTGGACATGTGTTGCAACATGTGTTAGGGGAAGAACTGAAGAGAGGGAGAGAGCTGTGTCTTACTCTTACTGTATGAGAGATACTGTGACCAGCAAGAATGGGGTTCTAATGGGGTTTGGTTCAGAACCTTATTATGCTCTGACAGCAGCTGCACCCTGTAGATACAATTTGTTTCAGTCCTATATAGCATGAGGCAAAACTGGAAGATTTCCACAGACTTTCAGCAGGTCCTTTACCTACAACTAGGGACAAAATCATGCCACCTGCACAACCAGGGAGTAATGACAGATGCTTAAAAGCGTATTCAGGAGAAAATAGCTTATTTAAAATGCTATGGAATTTGCTGGCAAAGAGCTGTGCCAAGGTTGTGCACTTCAGAATACTGACATCAGCAAAACTTAAAACTTCTGAAAACCAGGACACATGCTAAGCATACTAGCTCAGTCCCATTTGAGCAATGCCCCAGCCTGTCCATTCTGCAAGTTCTGCCTTTGCATCATTGCTGAGCTCCTGGCCCATTACCAGGGAAGCAAAGAGAGGAGAGCTGTTCCTCAGTGAGTGGTACCATCCTCATCTGTCCCATCCTCATGTATTAAACCAACTTCCCTTAAACAATATCAAACCTATTCATTTTATAACCCATATCTCCTTATGGAAATCAACCCAAAGCCTGTCCAAGACCATACTTCCAGTTAAATGTCTTTAACTGACACATTTCTGTTGCATCCCATCGTGCTCCTGGTTCTCTCCATGACAAGAACATCTCTGTGGATCACAGTGTCATAAAATCATGTCATTACACTTTGATCTTTTCCCTCTAATCACACTTACCTTAGCAGCCTGGACTTGGTTCCTTCTCTCAGTTCTGCCCAGCTACTCCACAGCCATGGCTGCTGCTCAGGGCACCCCCAGCACACATGATCAAGCACTGCAAGCCCCTTGCATACTCCCTTCTCTGCTTCTAGAGAAAGCTTTTAGACATCTGAGAACAGAAAAACACAAAAGTGACAAGATTTAGACTATGAACTAAAGACTATGTACACCTATCCCAGAAGCAGAAAAGGGATGGAGAAGGATGAGGGTGTATCTCCTTGACTCATGTGAATAATCCCCCTGTTGTGGGGTAAAATCAATATCTGAGTTAAGGCCTATCCACATGAAGTAGGGGTTCAGCAGATTTTGAAGGTTAAGTATTTAGACTTGAACTTGTGGGCAGGTATTTCATGATCTAGAAGGGGTGTGTGAAGGCATGGCAGGGAAAGAAAAATGCCTGATGTTACCCCCTGTGTGTGAATGGAGTCCTTGAGGATTTCTAGAATGAAAAGCCTTGTACAAATACCTATGACCAGAGCTGAATTAGTTGCATCAAATGGGAGGGGGGAAAAGGGGGAACACGAAAAATGAAGCTGAATGAAAGTATGCAGTTTACCTTGAGAAAAGGTGATTAAAGGAGTCCTGCTCTCCACAAGCTCCAGCAAGTCCATGAGCTATTCCTGCCGTGTGAGACTTGTTTCCTCGCACTATTCCCCAGGCAGAGCAACTGCAGGCTGTTTGCCATCTGGACCTCTTCCTTAAGCCGCAGAGGAGGTTATTTAAGTAAGGGGCAGAAGGGAAAGGCAGGAAGAAACATGATTTCCTTCATTCTAAGCAAACCTGACAGCCTGAGCTGAGGCTGCCATGAGATTAGGACACAACCCTCCAGCCCTACTGGTGCATCCTCGCTGGGAGCGTGCGACCCTCTGCACACACAGCCACCATCAGTGAGGGAGAGACAGTGTTAACACTGAGCAGCCTGAGAGCACTGATAGCTGCCTGGCTCTTCCATCCTGTCCTCTGCTGTGAATGCATTATTGATGGTGACCACAGAGTGAGCAACTTGCAGCTCTGTCTCGTGCATGGAGGTGCCAGATGCAGCTTTACTGGAATGTTACTGCTGGCACCGGACATCCTCCCTTCCTAGCGGAGGAAGAGGTGGGGAGGAGAGGCACTTTCAGACCAGGCTTGCCACTGCATTGCACTTGCAGCTGAATTTTTCCTTGGATTACAGACTAGGTTTTCCAGGGCCTCGGTATGCGGCCTTCAGTGCTCCCTCTTGTCCAGCCTGAAGCAGAGCTCCCACCTGCAGCGTGCAATGTCATCCCACATGGTAGAGGGACTATCTGTCTGTCTTGGTCACTGTGCCTGCAAGGAGAGAGGGGTTGACAGTGTGTGTCATGTGGGTGCTGACATCCTGCCCAGGTCCTGGGCATGGATATGGCCTTGGGAGGCACAGTGGGATAAGAGAAACTGTGAACGGTGATCAGTGAAAGACCGTGAGAGCAGAGACCTCTCTTTAGTGGACCCACACCTGAAACTTTATTATGATGGAAAAAACCTGGCTCTCCTAGGGATCAGGAGAGGACAGTGTAAACTTTGCAGCAGCCCAGGAAGCCACGGAAAATTGCTGCATCTCAAGTGTGGCTTGACTCTCTCTCTGCAAAATGTGGAGATGCATTTTATTCTATGTCACACATAAAGTCCAGGTTTTTCCATTTAAAGACCATATTCCTGAGGTTTAAAGTGTGGTGTTCTGATAAATTCAACCCCAGGGACTAGAAACCTTTGTAGCTTTAGGCATGCATAGCAGTGTGACTGCTGTACCACAAGGCTCTGGCCACTGCAATGTACCATCATATCTTGTACTCTTCCACCTTTAGCACTGCCTAAGGACCTAAGCATTGCTGACATCCTTAGTCTCAGAAATAACCAGCAACAGAGGAAGCAGCCCTTGGCTTTTTCCAGCATGGAGCAGTGTGCTCATTCTCTGATTGTAAAAGTTTGGCATGAGAGTGCACCACTGTGCACTGCAAAAAGGCCATTCCTCACACATCCCAAGGAACACCTTAAAGAATAAGTAAAGTTCACCTTTGTGATCCTTTTACAACCATCAAAAGTAGATCTAATTAACAATCTGTCTCTTTATCTATTTCTCTGCTATTACAAGAAAAAAAATCCATTGGTATTTAACTAGAAATTGCGGAATAACAGAAGCTACTACCTAGAAATTTGTTCTTTTCTTTCAAGCCAAGATTACCAATGTACTGTATAGGAAAAGACACCAAATACATAATAAATTATGTAAGGAGATATTTAAGATGCAGAACTCAAAGAATTAAAGAAGTCATCTCAAAGCATGAGATTAGTACCTGACAAGTTCAGTGTTTGCTGTAATCTGCAAGCTCTTGGTATATGTCTGTTTCTTAAAAATGCTGTGATTTAAATTGAGAGATGGCAGTGAAAAGTAATGGGATAATGGTGGAAATGTTGTCCGGGTCGGAAGGACAACTTCTAAATCAAGTTCCTGACTTATGTGCAGGGATAATGCCTCTTCTTAAGTGTTAAAATTATTTTCTGCCTTCTGGTTTCACAGAGAGGAGAATGTGTTGGTTGGACATGTGGAGTTGCAGTTCTCAGACTCAGCTCTTTCCCACCAGAGGCAGGTATGTGCTACACCCATCCCATTAATTAGTGCCTGCTCTGGGCCTCTTGTGGAGGAGGATTGCAGTAAGAAACAGCCCTCCATGTCATTGTGAGTGTTCCCATGAAAGTACTCTGGCTTGTTAAGACATTCAAAATCAAATATGTGCCTGCCAGATAGAGGATCACCCCAGTTATAAATGAAAAATGCCTTAGATCAGAGAGTCCATCCCTATGCTTAGGTAGGCTACAGCTCTCAGCAGAATCACATATTTCTGTTATCCTTCTTGATTTTTTTTCAGGATGCATGCCAAGGGCTTTTATTGTCAATCCAGAAAAGGATCTACACAAGAGAAATTCCAAAACAGCATCAGGGAACAGTATGCTTTTTTTCTTCCCTCTCTTGTTATTTCCTCCATTAAACAATTCATTGACTTTATTGTTCTCGCCTGAGGCAAAGAAGCCTGGCAAATTTGAAGAGTATTTTTATTATTAGTTAGGTAAGTTTACTTGCCAAGCATACTTTCCCAAGTTCTCTGAACATCCTACTCATCAGTTGCTAACAAAGGCCCCATTCACATGAGGGCTACCAAACAGGTTTGCAGCTTGGTTTGCAGCTGGCCAAGAGAGAGAGGTCTCAGGGCCCCCACTCTGCTGCTTTGGCATCCATCATTGACCATTAAACAGGATGCTTAACTCTCAGCAAGGAAAGGACTCATATGAAGGAAGGCTTAAGTGGAATCTTGATGCTTCGTAACAAAATTACAGTTCCAAAATTTCCTCTTCTTAAATAAAGTTGCCTCTGTTTTTTGGCAGAACACACCCAAGTTACATCAAACTCTTCCATTATGTCCAAATCTGATGCACATTGGGCAGTCCCTTCTGTATGCAGCTACTAATCGTTCTTTCTCTTATTTTAATAGCTCCCCAAATAGGAGATATGGGCTCATGTCCATCTTCAGGAGGTTTATTGTCTGTTTCCCATTTTCCAAGGGAGTGGCCCAAGCACCAAGGCATTGAGAGCAGGAAGATATTTTCCTACATTCTGGCTGAAGTTGGATCCAAGAGCTGAAAATAAGATTAAATCCAAGAATTTTACACAAGAGTGAGTCTGCAGAGTTTAGGAGATGAGTCTTAAACAATATTTTTCGGAGTGAAGGAGGAAGTCCCAGTGCTGCTACCTCAGCTATGGAGGTGGGCCCTTTACCAGTAGGAGCCCTCAATTTGTCCTCTAAGGCTCTGAACTGAATTTGGGGCCCCAGGTGTGCTGCAGAGGGAGAGTGACTGCCAGGCAGCTGCAAGGCTCTGCTGGAAATCATCCTGGGGCAAGGAGTGGGTATGCAGAGGAGTGTGAGGATCTGCTCAGAAATGCTGTTTGAAGCTGAATGCAACTTGTTGGTGACCTCTGCCTTGCATTTTGATGCTTTTGATTCAAGCAGGAATTAGGTGCGAAGAGCTCAGATGTGTGTTTGTCTGTAGCTGGCACAGTCCTGCGCAGGCCAGATGGTGAGGGGCTGCTGCTGGAGCAGTCTAGGAGAGGAGATGTGGCTGCCAGGGGATGTTCCATTGGGAGTGGAAGCAGAGAAGAGATGAAGAGGACAGCTGAACCCTCGCAAGGTGGTGAAGACTCTTCCTCTTTGCACAAGTGTGGAAGTAAAGCTGCTTGGGAATTGACATCTACTCTTTATGCATGTGTTCTCTGTTACCCGGGGGTAAAAGATCTGCATCACATTTCAGGAGTGCTGAGGGCATTGGGACTGCTCCTGGGGTACTGTGCTTGTGAGGAGTCCAAGGTAAAAAACCTCCCTGGGAACAAGAGCAGCAGGGGGTGCAGAGCCAGGCATGAGGGCGGCCACTGATTCTGTGCTGTCACACAGAAATCCTTACAACCCATATGACATTGTATTGCCGTGAGAAGGACGGTCCCAAACTTCATGACAAGAGAGAGTCCTTTTAATCCATTGTGACTGGAAGCAATTTTGCTGAGAGTTCCTATGAAAACCAGTTAGATTTTTTTATGTTTTCTGCCCAGGGAAAATCCAGTCTAACTGTTCAGAAATCACGGCCTGTGCAGTCTGCCCTGTCTCTGCCCTCCTCACTGTAAGACAGACTGTGCCTTTAATCCCACAATATATCCTTTTATCTGAATATAATGCATGGGGCAATGTGAGATGGAGCTGCTGGTAGAAGAGGTCATGAAGTTCCACTGCAGCAGCATTTTGAAAGGGAATCCTGTAAAAAAAAGGGCCCATGACATGGCTGCAGAGAAAGATCCTGCACTCTGTCAATGTCTTGGCATGGAGTTAGCACGGAGTATAGGACTGGACACAAGCAGAGAGTGGGCTTTTTTTGGCATTGGCCACAATGAGTGTGGTTGTCCAAGGAAAGTCTGTGGGGGAGGCTGAGCGGATAGAAGAAGACAGACATGTTAAAGGAGAGCGTGTTCCTACATAATGAGAACATTGTAACCCCCGACTGTTAAGAAAAAAAAAAAATTAGGAGAAAGAAAAAAATCGAGGGTGATGAAAGGATTTCCCTAGTAAAGGGGTTGGGCTGAACATAGTTTTGGCTTACCATTATGGTCTATTGTCTTGTAGGCACAGAGATTTACACTGGACCAGCCTTTGTGTCAATCTAGCTGCATGCCTTGAGCCCCAAGCTGCCTCTCCTCTGTGAATCAGCTTGGTTCGTTCTTACCCATGCAGCTGCGTTTTTTATTAGTCTAAATTTTAGCATATTACCAGCAGCTGCAAATGTAAATGTCCCTTTGGTATCCAGCACACCCAATTAGAGAAGTGGCCCGCATGAGGTATGTTGGATTCCCCCGCTCTGCATCATTTAAAAATAGGAAATAATAAACAATTTCTGCAAAGTATGATGTTATTACTAATCGTCGAGCAATTTTAAGGGGATTAGTTATTTCTGATCAATTTGAGCACAAATGTTCACACACAAATATTTCTCTCAAGAATTGGAAACTGACTTGTCCCTGAGCTGCCATTGGACCTGAGATGAAGCTCACTGGGAACACAGAAACAGAGCAGAAAAACAGACTTCTGGCAATGAGTGGTATTTTCACCTAATGGTGTGTGTTTACTTCTTGGGAAAGAAAGTTAACCATCTTGGAGGAAAAAAAATCTCAAAGAAAATTCAGTAACATATCATATTAATATTTTAAATATATTGTTAATAAAATAATTAATATTAATGCTTAAAATTAAATTATATTCAGTTGAGTTAGCCCATCTTCAAGGTTCTAGACAGCTACCAGGAAATCCACTGAACTGTCTGGGGGAATTGATCTATCATTAGGATTTTTATATGTTTTTGATATATTTTGAGATATATGGTTTGGTTTCCCTGCTGACTCTTCTGCTCCCCTGCCTGTGGCTGCACCCAGCATCACCTCCTCCCACAGACCCGGTGCTCACCTCTCCTCAAGGATCAGCATGCCTTTGGCTCCTGCCAGTACATGGCTCATGGTCTTCCACAGTTGCACACACATTGGTGGAGTGCTGCACCAAAACCAAGCCAAGAACATTTAAACAAGAAGCTGTGTCCACTATTCAGTCGCTGCAAGGGTAAAAACCGCTTTTATTCCCCTTGTTAACACAGCAGGCTGGTCCTTCCCTACTTTGCTCTTCTGTGCACACTGTGAAAGTGATTCAGATGTGGATATCTTTTATGCTTAGCCAAACTCAGATGTTTTAGTTGTTGAACAAGATCTCTGACTTGAGTTATTCTTCCCCATTCTTCCAACAGGAATAAAAAGAGCAATGTTGGCCCATAATCTTAAGGCTATGCAGCAAGAGGCTTAATGACTGCTTATTTGGGAACATGCTTTGATGTCTTGGCTCCTCCCAAATATATTTCTATTTTCTAGCCAGGGACCAGGCAATGTTTGATGGCTATACAGACCCTCAGATCAGCCCTATCCTGCCCTGTTGGTGTTCTACTAATCCTATTATAGACCCATGCATGAAAAGAGAGACCAAACTACTTTCTGTTTGTTTTTGTGTACATGCCATGAGACAAACTAGTTGGGTGGAAGTTTGAGAATAATAATTATCAGAACATCAGTACAAAAAAATTATCTTGTACCTTTTCTCTTTAGTCATTGTTGGTGTTTCATATTGAGTACTCGAAACCAGCAACTCTGTTGGTGTGATCTCACAGACCACTGGCAGTCTTTGCTCATTAATCTTACTGATTGGGAAGGGAAGATAGTGAAGATCTATTACAGACGTTAAGTAAGGCTCATCACTGATCTTTGTGAGGATGAACATTGCACCTGGAAAAGATTGTGCCAGTTGAGGGAAGCAATGCCAAAAATATTTGTGGAGTGAGTAGACTGGGAATTCAGAACCCTTGCATGAGCAGTGGGCTGGACTATGTTGTGTTTGGCCATCACTTTTGGTAATCTTTACTGACTGACCTCTCATTTTCAATCATGAACATGCTACACACTAAAGATACTCCTAAGAGTACCTGGTGTCAGAAGCAAGCCAGATCAGCTTTGATTATCCTGACACCCCTGAGCCGCAGGGTCACTTTTGCATGTGGTACCGCTCCCTTTTATTAAAGTTTCAACATTGTTACAGGGTTGTCAACACTGGGCAATACCAGATCCACCATACTGAAAATAGAGTAAATGTTACTGGAAAATCGGCACAGCAGAATCGGGCCTTCAGGTGCAAATTCTTCGCACTATTTGTGCAATGAAAATAATAACCAGGCAAGGAATCCTGTAACACGAGTAACTGGAGCCCTTCCCTTAGAAGTGGAGAGCTGTTCACTGGTGCTTGAATGTGCATTACCCACTTCATTGCCATCACCATAAAACTCTGATATAAATAAAAGTTCAAATAAAACCCCCGTCATGGCAGCCACGAGCCATCCACAGCTTCTAAACTCTGTGCTGCCAGGGGGCTGAAAGGCTGCTAAGAAGCAGCAATATCCACATACCTTACAGGAGACAGATCTCTTCCCAGCATTGCCCCTCTGATATGGTGCTGCAGCAAGGGGAGGGGAGCGTCCAAGCATCACTCTGCTGCCTCCTGATGTAAGTGCCCACTTGAGCTGCAGCCTTCCTGTGGAAAAGTTTCCTATAAAAATATTTTTTTCCCAGAATTCTCTTTTAAAAAGTTTCAGTCAAGAAGGAACACAGAGGACATGGGGCACTACATGGTTTATCGGACTGATAAATGGTTAATAGTAACAGTTTGCTATTTAGCCATATATCAACACTGCTTCCATTGCTATCAGGCAAATACCTAAAAATAAATCTACCTGTCAAAATCAGATCACTAACAAATATAGTACTGAAAAATGACATTGCAAAATACTCCAAAATAAATTTTACTAAATCCATGTAACATGAGACAAGGCTGGATCACCTCTGCTTTTCAATGTAATCTGTATTTATTAATAAGCAATGGAATATTACATTTGGAAAGATGGGAAAAACCACTACAAGCCCTCAAAGAGTATAACTAACTGTATGGCTATTTTTTCCCCACCCCCCCCAATCCACAATCTATCTTGGGGGGAAAGAAAAAAGGGTAGGGAGACATGTAGAAAAAAAAAAGCCAAGATCAATAGTTTGTTGTGGTTCATATCCTTTTTTAAAGTCATGTAATTCTATTTGCTAAATTGCTAGTGACTCCCCGTTTGCTAAGGGGACCGTTGCTGTGGCCCCTGACTCATCAGCCATCAGTCTCACTCTGCCAGTGAGTGGTGCAGGTTTGGGAGCGGAGAGTCATCACTCACAAAATCACTTCACATGACAAAGTCACCTTTTGCTCAGGCTAAGAATTTTTGCTCTTTAGTACTCTCAGTTTTGGAGGTCAGCTGCTGCCAGCTCTCCTGGCTCTCTCTGTGCTGCAGGGACCATCCTGCCTGGGCCCTGTCTCCTAAGCCAGACTGTGAACTAGCCACGCTGCACTTTATTTTCATGCACCACCAGAAGCCCAGGCTTCACACAAGTCAGGCTCAGGTGGCTGATAGATCAGTGGCTCTGCAACTCTCATAGCTGGGCTGAAAGCCCTCAGAAGCTGCAGAGTGATGGACCTGAACAAAGCTCTTCTCTTTCCTGATTCCTCAATCCCTTCATCTTTGCTGATGGAGCTGCCACATGGGTGGGATCTGCCTTGCCAGCACAGTGGGTTTGTCGAGGGGCAGTGGAGATAGGCTCAGTGCTCATCCTCTCCCTCTTTCTCCCCTGTGGGACACATCCTGCCTTTCTGTGCCACTCAGAAACCCAAAGGGCCAAGAATGCTCACAGGTGCTGGCCTGACTGGAACCCCGTGGTTGTCCTGCATCTGCACCACACTGTCTGCAGAAACCCATGGCAAATGAACCCTCCCTGCCTGTTTACCCATTTCAGATGGTATTTCTACCTCTCACAATGGACCATTAGGATTCATGAGTGAACATCTCCAACTCCTTTGCATAGAAAAGGTGCTGCATGCTCCCAGTGCTGTTCATTTCTCAGAACAAAGCTGCCTAAGAACATAGGACTTGTGCCATGGACACTAGACATTTCTGGCATAGCTTTTATTGAGGTTAATATAATATTCATAACACTGCAAAAGGACCGCTTGTTGGACAAAAGGATTTTGCTACTGGCATTTATCTATAGAAAAGTTTTTCTGTTTCATGCCCACATACTAGCATATAATTATAGTAATAAAGCCTAGTCCCTCACTTGAAGTGACTGCTGCCAGTATTATGAAATCATGGCAATGGTTGTAAAAATAAAAGAGGTCATAACCCCTCCACACACACACCCCCACTCTGTAGCTGATATGAAATAGCTTTGGTGGGAAAACGCAGACCTTTAAACTTTCTCTACCAAACTCAATGCATTCTGTATTTAACTTATCCTCTAAAACAGTTTGTGTTATAGGAATTTGAAAACTGCATATAACCATGGAAAAAGTCTGTACTTAATTAGCTACTGACTTGAGCTGAGTTTAAGCAAAATAACAACCATTTCTTTGTGCTAACTTTTTTAATTATATGCATTATATGCATCAGACTGCCCTTATGCCAAGGCTTTTTGAGCATCGACTTCTGCTTCACTGTTCTAGTTTTGGCAAAGACAAGCATCAGGAAATGTCTGTATGAAGATGCTTTTTCATGTAGAGCGGGGCAAGAACGTTTCTTTCTCAGGAAAAAAGGCAGCTGTCACGACATCAAGCACAATATCTTACAAACTCCCAGGTGCCTCATTGTAAAGTGCAGGGAGTGGGAAGAAAGGCAAGGACAGGTAGGAAAGGCTGCTACCCATATTCTTTTCAGACTCTTTTCTAGGGACTTCTGCAACAAATACCCCTTTTTACCCATTATAAATACAGACATTAGAAAAAAAATGCCAGGGCACTAATGCACTATCCATGCAAGAAGGAAAAGCAGAGCGAGAACAACCTGAGCCCCTGTATGTCACAGCAAAACATGGAAGGCAACACCCTCATGCAGCACCCAGGAGGGAGCTAGGCTGTCTCTTGCTACTGAGCATCTCAGGATGTAAAGCTGCACCCAAGCCTTTTTGGCTCCTTTCTTTTTAGAATATTTACACAGAGACCCTGGTTTCACAGAGTGTTTGAGCCACCCTGCTGAAAGACATCCTCAGGTGTTAAATCTCCAAAAATCATGCCCTGCTTGTGAGTCTTACTCCTGACATTATTTTTCACTCAAAAAATTGCAGCTTCAAATCTGGCTCTGTCCAAATGACGACAGAATTGAAAGTGTAGTTAGAGAGAAAGAAGAGAAATTAAGAGGAATTAGAGATAAATCAAAAAAGCACAAGACTGCTGCATTTGACAGCCTCTTCCTGTTCCCTCAGTTCTTCATAGTTTGTAGGGTGTCAGGGGCATACAGTGGAGACAGTTGAAAAGTACAATTCCCAGCATGGCCCTGAGCGAGCTGTCTTGTTTTGTTTTCTTAGCTGAGGCCTTTGGAGCCAGTGGGAAAATAAAAACAGCAACAAAACTCTCAGTTTTCTCTTGTTTACTGGAAGTGGAAAATCAAGAAGAATAAGCAGTGCAGAGGGGGAGGAAGGTAGCAATAATAACTTACAGGTTGCCAAGGGGAGAAAAGAGGCTGAGAAAAGATGATACAGGGCATACGTTTTTGGAGAATGATAAGAATTAAGGAAAACTCAATTTAATTAAAAACACTTCTTAGATTTTCCCACCTGGTCCTCTGTCTCATTCAAGAAGAAGACAATTCAGAAAATGATTGCACACAGCGCACAAACAGTTTAAACTTAGAGAACAAAGCAGTAAAGTCAAAAATATGGTGACAGATCCTGCTCTTGTTTATCCTGAGGTAAATCTTGAATTGTCCCATTGGGACAACATTGGGTTTGCCTCAACATGACTGAAAGCAGAATGTGGCCCTTGCACAATATGTCCAGATGTTCCTTTTTTCTATGATGAAAATGTGAGAGTTTCAAAGAGATCTCTCAGACTGATGAAATTTACAGCCTCCACCCTCTTCCCATGTAGCTCCACTTAATCAGCTGGTTACACCAGAAACGACAAAACTTTTGGCTCACTGAGTATTTTTTCAACGTTTTACATTGCAAACCTACTCTACAGGTTTGTTGGTGCCTGAAATTTAGCAAACCAAAGCTGTCCTAGTGCTTTTACAAAGATGGCTGGTCCAAGGGAAACCTTTCTAATGTCTAGGATAGCAACAATTTCTTTTGCTTCTTGCCTTGTCTGCAGACTTCAGAGGCTACCAGCAACCTGCAGAAGGGAGTACTCCCCTTTTCCTCTTGGGCATTATGCCAGACACTGATAATCAGCAAGCAGAGAGGTAATCGTTCATTATTTGCTGCTGAATTGCTTGGTGCATGTGTATATCTCCATTCCAGCTATCACACTCTCTCTGGCTGGATGATCTCATTTTGTACAGATTCCTTGCACTTTGTAAAGAGTCCCCGAGATATAGAAAGGATCCATCATTTTACACTCCCATGCCCAACTCTGGCAGTGTCTAAGCAGGTGCTCAGACATGCTAGATACCCAGAGGTTCAAGATAATTGCAAAAGAAGATGGATGGTTGGTTTGACTCACTGCATTTTGTAGATTTGTTCCTGTATATTGCAGGAGCCAAATACTGTCCTAATGAAACAGTGCACAGGATTTGGTGAGAGCAAAGGGGAGTGGGGTGGACAGGGGTGGTAAATGTGTATAATCCTGCCATTTCTTTCCCTAGAAAATCCTCCACATTTTGAGGCTGAGAAGGTCATGGCAAGGAAACAAAAGTTCCTTGTCCTGCTTGGCAGTGCAGGCAGATGCCTTCTCTACTTTCCAGTTAAATGCCAGGGTCTGCCAGGCTCTGCCTGGAGCCAGATGAGCCTGCCCATGACTCAGAACTTGCCCACTGTGGTGTGGCTGTCCAGGGAGAATGCATATCTGGAATAGCTGTATGATACTCACAAGCATCCCTTATTGCCTTCCTCTGACAGCGTTCCATTAACCGTCCGCAGCAGTTAAGCCCGGGTCTGACACATCAGTTGGAGTTTTGGCTGAGCAGCCAAAAAAGTTCTGCTGTTCTTCCATTGTCTTCAAAAGAAAATGTTCACTAGGTGCCTTGTTCCCCATGAATCCAGCTGCAGAAAGAGAGGATTTCCTCAGTCATCACGGCCAAAGAGCCAAGTTCCCCACCTTGACTCAAACTGCATGGCTGCTGGATTAACCCTGCTAGAGACCCCTTTGCTCTCTTGCCAGTTTTATGGCTATGAGGTTCAGCCCTTCTCTCACAGAAGTTAACACTAATTCCAGTTTTCAGAAGATATCTTCCACAAAACTGTAATTTCAGCAAGCCAGGACATTTTTAAGACCAATAATGACAGATAAAAAAATAAAGCATAGTAGTCCATTAGTAAAATAATTTCTCTTTTTGCTGAGACAAGAATCCTTTCAGTTTCTCTGGTTGCTTCTTTCCTGGAGCATCAGTGTCCCCTCCTGCTGCAGTGTCCCTTTGGCTTATGATGATGCGCCTGGGTTGTAGCACTGTTGCTTTGCTGTCTGTAAGTTGTGCTGCTGGAAGGCGTAGGACAGGCAGAGGGCTCCCCTGAAGATTTCCCCTTTCTGCACCAAATCCTGTCAGGAACGAGAGGCATCACGGGGTCAGTGGGATCAAGGAGAGGGGTTTGTAATCTTGGGCTAGTGTGACAACTCACACCTCAAACAGGTCTCTTTTTCAGTGAGGACCTCCTCTCAGCTGATGAATACTTGGCCACAGCAGCGGACATCAAACCAGGTGCTGGTAACTGGTGTTCTGCATTTTGGGCCTCTGAGTAACCCCCCCACCCCCATGCATATGCTCAGCAACTGAACATCTGGGACTGCTGTCATGAAGCTCACCGTTTGGGATAAATTAACTTACAGCAGCAGCCTATCGAGCACACTTCAGCTCCTGTCATTGATCTTTCTCTGCAGAACCAAAGATGTGCAGGACAAACACGCTTCTCCCTGTGTGCTTGCGCAGTGTCCACCGAAACAGGATTGGGTCCACAGATGTTTTCCATACAAAGATTCCTTGGTGAGCACACGGCACCTGGAAATAAATCTCATGCCATTGCTAACCCAATTTTTAGCTCCTGACTGGGGCATAGCAGAAGCAGCCAGATTGTTTAATACCTTTGCCCAGAGAAATATCCAGCTACCCAGGGAGAAAGAAATTGCCCTTGGGCACAGACTTTAGATACACAACAATGAGACGCAGGGAGGGGACAAACAATGACATTGGCCCTGGCAAAACTATTTCCAGGGAGGATGTTTAGCATAAACAACAACATCACACCACAGAGCTCTCTGGCTGTCACAGAAGATGATTACACTGATTAGCCTTGAAGTTAAAATCAGGAAAGAAATTGTTTGGATCGATTCTTGCTAGCAACTGAGAAGAGACTCATACTGCCCTATATGGTAAACGTGCAGCTCACATTCAGTGGGAAAATGTGGATTTTATTTTTTTCAGTTACAGCAGTTAATCCTGTCAGTTCATTTTAATGTTTTTTTATAAACCCATTCTGATCTCAGATGTGCTATGTTATGGTGTTCTTTTTTAGGGATGTGGGATATTTAGTGCACATTTACAACACATTAATGATGCTCACAGAAAAAGAACAGATTCAAAAGCTACGGTCCAATGATTATTTTTAACATTTTCCAGTACCTCTTTCAAAATGCCTAATTCCCTTTATCTGTACAGGATAAGGCTTGTCTGCATTACCAGGTTTGAAAAAAAGATAAAATATCCCTGGCTTTGACCTGAGGATGACCTTTCTGTACACAAGCTCCGTTATTGTTAGAGGAACTGAAGCAAGCAGCGCTTAGCAAACCAAACCAAACAAGCTGTGGAGAAACAGGCGGAGGGGCTGGGGCTTGTTGCCCTGCAGAGAGGTGGAAGCTCAGAGGCACCAGCCCCTTGTTCTGTGCTCTGTGCTCTGCCTGTGCCCGGGAGCCAAACCTCAGTGCAGACCTCGGGGGACACGTCAGCAGAGAGCCCCAACGGGCCAGGTTCCTTCCTGGGCCCAGAAAGGCTTGTTTCTAAAAGCAGATCCAAACAACTCTGGTATTTTCTCACATCTGCAGCTCTGAAGAAAAGTTTGGGGTTTTAGGTTTGGTTTTGGTTTAAATTGTTTGTTGTGTTTGTTTTGTTGTTTGTGTTGTGTTTGTTTGTGGGTTTCAGGGTCGGTGGTTTTTTTGTTCCGAGTTCCTGTAAACCCCGATTTCTCATCCTGAGCAGGACATGTTCAAAGCAGACTGCAACTGCTCAGCAATTCACTGAGGAATGGACTTGCAGTTACTTGCAGGAATGTTAGATACTTACTCATCTTCTTAATATCCTGAGACATTTTATTACCCATGCAATCTTCCATATTACATAAGCCGCGTCAAATTTGTGATACCCTGTAGATGTTTTTTAATAATTACTGTTATATGACAGAAAGATTTTTCACCACAGACACCGGAAATATATTTCTGGCTTCCTGCATTCTTTCCCAATATGAATATTTGGTGCTTTGACTTTGCTGGGAAAGTCTGCTGACCATGCTCCTGCACTCTCTGCGTGCTTGCCATCTTGCTGCTCAGCAGAACAATTGGGACGTGATATTAATTTCATTAAGAGAATTCTTTCCTTAACTTAGAAAAACAAACACTTATTGGTAAAAGCTGCTTAGTTTCAAAAAACTGGGTTAGCTTTTTTTCTTTTTATTTTGTTTGTTTGTTTGTTGTTTGTTAGTTTGTTTTTTTCGAAAAAAGCAAAAAGGCAAATCCCCTGTGCAAGTCGCTTAGGATGAGGAGTCACGATATGTAGGTGCCTGGGTAAAGGGCAACTTCAGGGATGACCTGGAAATGAGATTCATCTCTGTTTTCCAGTGCTGTGAGTCTGCTGGTGAGGCTGGACCACGTTCTCTAGGGCACAAGGGCTCAGAAAACATTTCACAATGCTGTTCCACCCTGAACTACCAACCCTGGGGCCCGCCTGCCCAGAGGGACTCCCCCTGCCCCATAGTGAGAGGCCCAAGAGGGCCATTTTTCTCCAGGGCATCCCAGGCCCACCCTCGTCCACAGGTGTACAAGTAGCCAGGCAGTATCCCTGATTTTTATGCAGCTGCTTACTAGTGGTCAGGATCTGGCTAGAGAATTCTCCTTCTTACAGCTGGCTGCATAAAGGTCCCTGTGTCAAAACCAGTTTTCTTTAAATTGCTCAGTGCTTCCTTTCCCAGTGCTGGCTGATCCTTGGCTTCCCAAGATATGGGCAGATTACAGATGAAGAAGCCAAGAGGAGCAACATGACCCTCTCCCAGGATGGAGCTTACAAAGCAGCAGCTCAGCTTGTGCTCTGTAGGAGTGGGGTGGTCTTACTGCGTCAGAAACAGTGCAGCCGCCCAAGCCACTGTGTTATTAACATGCTGCATCAATTTATGTGCTTCCTGAATGAACTGTATTTTACTTTTATCAGCCATCTGTTTTTCAGACTTGACATTGACGGTTTTAGTTTTGTTTCTAAAAAGCACCTTGCACTCTGGAAAATATTTCCTGTTGGGGTTTGTGCCCAAGTGACTTACAGAAACTGTGAGAGATCAGACAGCGATGGAAACAGTGACCACGTCCTCCTGCAGCTGCCGAGCAGCAGAAAAGCGGATGCAGATGGCTACTGAGAGGCAGCACACATGGTGAAACCATGGCGTGCCCAGCCCATCTGCTGACAGCAAGCTTGACAAGAGCCTCCACAGAGGAACGAGTGAGGCCAGACCCTCTGAGACTGACAGAGCACTCTCCCCATCCTCAGGATCACTCACCTGCACCCTCTCTGTGCGCAGACCCACTCCCACACCCAGCAACAGGGCCAGCAGGAGTGCATCTGCCAGGACGTGTGTGCCGTGTCCTCCAGTGCCTTGGCCCCAGAATGTCCCCTTGCTGTGCCCTGACCTAGCAGCACCCTCCCTGGGGCCAGGACACAGCGCCTGGCCCTGTCCCACCCCTTCTCTCCTCCCCCTGAGCAGACCCAGCTCCTCCGGAGGCAGGGGCTGCAGGAAGCAATGGGGTGTCCTGCAGGAGGAAGGCCTCTGGGTAGATGCAGACTGAAAACTGTTGAGAGCACAGGGATATTTTACTTCACTTAAATAAATAAAGCAAACTGATTTAGCAGTGGCAGGCAGTTTCACACTTTAAATCGTTATGTGCTGAGGCTGTCACATCATGTTCAGGCTCTCTGTAAATTGTGGGTGATTTCACATTTACATCACTTATATTTATTTCTTGCTAATATTTATATCATGACTAAAATTTCATAAATGAGTACAGAACCAACAGGGTTACTCATAAAGCACTACTTACAAACCAGGGAAGAGAAAGTCTAAGAAGTCAGTGCACTTGGCCACAGGGCACACCACTGAGCATGTTATGAACCAAAAACCATCAGAAAGGCGCACCATGGACTGAGGCGTGTGTTAGTACACTGCTACAATGCCAGTGGGAGCAAACTGACTCAGACCAACACTTCAGTGGTCTGTTACAGCTGAGTGAATAATGTGGAAATAACCATCAATAATTTAACCAGCTATTTCCTGAAACACTAGGGGATTTAAATTATTGAACAAATGTTGTTTGACTAATTTATAGCTGGATCTACAATGTGAAAAATTAATAATCAAATAACTTGAATGACAAATTATGACAAAAGCTAAACAGAACATAGATGTGTTACCTCTTGGACGTATTTATGCCCAGTCCCAAAGCCCTTCTGTAGTGGGCATATTGCTGAGTGTCAAACACATGTGCCTGCCCTGCACACCCCAGTATGTGTACCTGCCATCCCTGCATGGCTCACCATCTCCAGCTGCTATAAATGCTCCTTAAGCCATCAAATTAGGCTAAATGGTGATGTTTCTCCTCTTTCCCTCCTTATTATATTGGTCAATGTTTATGCTAATCATGCTATTAGTTAGTTGTATGAGGTTCAGTGAGAGGCATGAGCACAGCTGTGTGGTCAATCCAGAATCTGTTTATCCTAAACAAAGCATTTGGGTTAGCATTGACACTTGTGGGAAGGCAGGATCCTGGGATCAGTCAGGTACTACCAAGTTGCTCAACAGCACACTGGATAACCATCTTCTCTCACAGACATTTTTCCTGGAGCATTGGGCATCTAATTGCAGCCAGAAGACTGAAGAAATCTTGTTTGAAGTTTCTGCAATTACTTTGTCTGGACTATTCTGTATGGCTATTTTTTGATCTTGCCAAACACAGGCAGCTTGCAATTGATGCAGAAAGAATGGAAGAAAGCAATGAAAAAAGCCATGGTAAGGTCACTGAAACAAAGTTTTTGGATGTGTGAAGAATATACAGCAGGATGAACCCTCCATCTCTTCATAAGATTTTCAGAAGTTTTTCCAAAACAAACACTGAATGTCAGCACCATAATTCATCAACACGGTCAAGCTATTTCTTCCTTAGTCATTTGTAAAGTGTGACATAGCTCTTCACACAGCAGTCTGTAAAAAACAGAGAGCAAAAACATTGAAAAAGCAGTACTTTCATGGTATTCACTGTGTTTGCTCTTGAACAGGCAGCATTCTTTATAAAGCAGCAAACTGAGCAACACAGGAATCTAGAAATTGTAACAGACTCTTGCAAAAGAACTGACACTTTATCTTATTGTACATCTCTAATTATAAAAGTTGTGAGAAAGTTGCAAAACAAACTGCAGCCCTGGAGGAGCTGGTTCTGCACATTTAGCTGAGGGAAGCTGACAAAAAACCCTTTATATGAATCTCAGAAAACACTGAAAATTGAAAAACAGGCCTGTAAGTTCTTTGTGTATCCAAGCAATTTCCCAGAAAGATTTCAAGTTTTACAGTTGGCTTTTGTACTGAAAAAAAAAAGATAATAACCTTTACAGTGAATGGCAGCTCTGTGAAAGCATAATATTGTGAGAAAAGATATCATATTACTTATTGCATCATGAGGTAAATTAATTAATTAGACAATATTAATTTCTGTTGACATCAAGTATACTTACTTTTCCAAATCAAATCATAGACAGTTTCACAATCAGAACAACACGTTTTTCATCAGAGAAAAAAAAAGAAGGTAATTAGGCTTTAACATCATGGCCTCAATTCTCAGATTGCATTATCCAGCATTCTGTGAGAGATTTGTAGAATGGATTTTACCTTGGATCGCCATCAGCTAGGACTTCCTCTGCATTCAGAGAACTATGGTTTCTCCATGTTACTAGAAAAAACAACCTGTGTCTGTGCTGTGGATTAGGTACTCCATCCTCATCAGCATAATTTGTTGGATAAATAATGTGGTCTGGCAACCAGGGAAAGGCCTGAGAGACATGTCTCCCAGATTCTGTGCCTGGTTTTGCTACCAGGATACTTTGAAAACACTCAGCAATACCTTAACTTTCCCAAGTTTCTGCTAGACGAATAAAGAGCATAATAACTTCAGGTTTTGGAGAAGTTTTTAGACCAATGGGTAAAATATGTTATCTTTATCCCAAAAATTATCATTGTTAGTACAAAAAAAAAATTAAATGGTTGCAATATATGTGGGAAGGAAGCTTTCTAATTTAGGATTTAGATCACATAGGAGGGGAGGTTTTGCATAGTAACAGCTAGAAAAGAAGAGCTAGAAAGCTCTACATTCCCATATAATTATAGGGACATGAAGCCTTATCAGGTGTAACCACAGCATCCCAGACAGTATTTGTACATTGACAGCGACATAGCCATAGGGAAAACAAGGTTGCCACAATGATCCCAAGCCACTGAAGTAACTACTTCTGGAGTTAAAAAACTTTGCCTTCTATCTAACAATGCAGACCTTTAGTTAACTTAATTCTGTCTTATCCCGCTCTTACTGAATTTGGCAAGCAGTTTATTCTTGAATTTTGTTCCACTTATAGCTAGTATGTCCCTTTTCAGTAGTCTCTTCTTGAGTCAGAAAAAATCCTTCTCCTCACAAGCTGCATTTTCTCTTTTTGCTCTCTGAACTGCTTTGGACTTTCCTGCATTTGTTTATAACTTTAAGTGCTGAGTCCAAGTGTAGAGAATTCCCTTTAGTTGAAAAGCCTTACCCAAGAAAATTGCCTCCCACGATTTTCACATGGTAGCTCTGATAATATTTAACAGCATAACTGTTGCCATTTTTGTCACAGTCTTTTTGCCTCCACCGCAACCCTGATATCCTGCAGCAGGACCACCGCCTACTCACTTTGCATTGTACACCGCCCTCCACTTCATAGTATGTCACAGCCATCTCTATTAAATGCCATTTGTTCAATTTTGGCCCTGTTTTCAGTCTAGAAAGGTCTCCTTTCTTTTAAAATTATTTTTATCCTGTCCTCCAAAAACCAGACATTTTCAGCCAATTTTGTAGGTGCACCCTTTTTTCCCTTATCAAAATTCTGGTTAAAATATTATATACAAAGAGTGTTCAGGTACAGATCACTGTAGACATCAATAAAATGTCACATTATTGATGACAGCTCTCCACATACAACTTTTTAGCTGATTATGAATCAAACATAATGCACTTCATATGTCCTTAATTTGCTCATCAGAATAAATGTTCTTTAAATTAAAACCTACTGCCATGTTAAGAATAAATACAACTTTCATTCTGCTTTCACCATATTTTAATCTTATAGAAACACAGAGATATACAAAGTTAAAGTAATCCATTACTGTTTGCACACTTAATCACAAATCTCTCCTGCTTTAAGTGACCAGAGCTTCTACAGCCACGGAATGTTTAAGCTTATTTTCATTAATGTAGCTTTGCTCCAATGAATTTTAAATATAACTTGTCCCTGGATTTAGGCTGGCTCCCATTTAGAGCTACCCATGTCTTTAAACTTTTTCAATCTCTCTTGGGCATTTAGGTGACTGAGCCTCCATCTCCATTCCCCGATAACAAATCCTCGTAGCTTATCCCTTACTCTCATGACAGCAGCCTCTCCCCTGCTCATACATTTGCCTCATGAGCTCAGCCTGGTACACCTGCCTCGTAAAAATTCTGTTTGGTAGCTGTGACAGCAGTCATCCCAAAAGTCATTTTTAAACAGCATTGTCCATTTCTACAGAGGTTACTGCAGCAAACAGCCCACATTCCTAGAGGTAGGAAGGCTCCTCTAGTTCTGTATCCCAATGAGGCTGATGTGGGGGTTGTCAGGTGTCCTATTTGCTCTGAGACTGGCTAGGGAGCAAAATTCCTTGTGCTTCTGGCCTACCTTCAGCAGGACTCCGGCTTATCTGGCTCTGCGTGTGTGCACAAATCCCCTGCATCTTCAGCAGCAGGTTAAGCATGACACTGAAAAACAGGACCCCAAGATAAACTTCCCAGTCCCGCCTCATTTCTATAAGCTGGGAATGCCTTATTGCTCCTGCTGTGTGCACTTTGCTTTATAGAACAACGGTGCTACAGCACAGCAGTGCTAGAGCTGGAGGCAGCAGAGGCAGTCAGTTTGTTAGTAAAATCCTTTCCCCCTCGTACTGCTAATGGTGGTTTCTGCCTCCATGCAGCTGCCCTAAAATCCATTTGAAACCATCTGCTTGCCCTTCCCATTCAGACATGGTGTAAAACATCTAAATGGCAGAATATGACTCCTGTTTTAAACTGGTTTAACAACCGGAAGAGGCTCTAGAGAATCAGGGTCTGTTCCAAAAGTGTTCACTCTGAAAGCAGTGCTGACTTTGCAGCCTTAATGTGGTACGTACAGAGCAGCTTAAAACATCCCAAGTGAAATCAGCACGTTTCCCTGCTGAGCAGCTAGTGCTAGACAAGTGAATATTCATCTCCCCCAGCTCTTCCCTTGTAACAAAGAAGAAAGACACACCTAGAGAAAACAACGGAGCAAGCTGATTTTGGATACCATATTAAGGCTAAATGCCGCCCTGCCTCTGATGAAGACCTTCTGAATGTTGCAGCTGAGTCAATAATGTCTTTTCAAATCAGCTTATTCTTTCGCAGGCAGTTGCCCAAGCCAACGCCTGGAGCAATCAATCCCAGCCTATGGAACCTGTTTTCTGCAGGCTGCTCACTCTTAGCCACAAGGTAAACTGCAGCTGGCTCTGTGTCTGCAAAAAAAACTGAGTACCCTGCAGAGGACACGCTGTCCCCTTGGAAGGGCAGCTCTGGGACAGGGGAGTCGCTGTTTTTCACCTCTGTCATGTAGAACTGCTGAAATCCACGCGGGCTGGAGCCAGAGCCTCCCCACACCGCAGAGGTGCTCCATGCTGTAGCAGCACACGATATGAAGGCTGCCCTCAAGGACTGCCTCTGCTCTGCTAGAGCCTTACATCAGATGCTGCTGCGGATCAAAGATCTTAGAAAGACCGGGGAAACAGCAAATCAGTGTTTTCAAGTGGCTTACTAGCTGTGGATGGGCAAAATTTGCCTTTGGTGCAAGCACACCCCACATGCAAGCCAGACATCTGACCGGAGCAGTGCCAGTCACAAGATGCAAACATTTTGCCCTAAATAAAATTAACCATTAGAGTGATCCAAACCGCTTTTCCTGATGGTGTTTTCTCCTCTAGCCCTCTTGCTGCTATGAGAACCCGTGCACTGCCCTAGAGGCACCCACAAGAGCTAGCAGGTCAATGTGCCCTGAACATAGCATGCGATGAGTGTAGAGAAGTATTTGGGTTTGCTATTTGTGCTTGCTGCAAACCTGCTCGCCTTTTCAGATGTTTTAGTTGTTATAGCTGTATAATCAAGGTAAGGAAAAAGAAAACCACTTTGTAGTCAATCACAGATGGTGTAGCACATTTTCAGCCAAATTGTAAGGCAATTTTTCTGCCACTGCAGAAGACACTCGGGCATTTGACAATGTTGAGAAGTCTCCGGCAGGCAGAGAGAGGCGGTGACAACCCAGGCTTCTTCCAGCCTCACGGTCTCGGATTCTGTGAATAACAAAGTAACCTCCTAAAGGCAGTTGCGCTGTGTGCGCTCATAGAGGTGGTTAATTCATGAGACTGTCCATTAATAATGAAGCAGAACATCTCTATGGAGAGAATATTGTACTTATTACCAACAACTCTCCAGAGATCTGTGGGGTACAGGATTCTGCTTTTTTAAATAAATAATATATAATTCTCTTATTTCAGTAATATTGTACAACTAAGTAAGATTTCATTTAACCATTTCTACTCATCATCTTTCAGCTGCTACATTACTGTTGTGGTTTGTTTAGAGAGGATTACTTATCTCCCCTTACCCCCTGCATAAAGCAATATCTTTTATCTTGACTGTTACAACACTTCTTTTTCCAAAGGAACAACATTTACATTGCACCTGATGTATTATTATCCAATATCTAAATGAAAGGCTGAACTTGGGCAACACATCTCCACAGATCATTCATCACACTCCTGATTGCATGTGCATGTCTGTACTGAAATAAAGCTTGCTTTACATTAACACACTGCAGTTTCCTCTATCCCACAAGAGAATTAGCATCGTTTAAGGAGGCAGAACAGCTTTTAACCCTGCATAGACTTTTTCAATTTGAGGTGAGAAAGGCAGAGGTATATGAAATACATGAATAATTTGTCCCATGTTGTGCAATCTCATTTGGATTTGGATATCTGGGAATGCAGGACTGCTGTGTTGTACATAAAGCAGCTCTAACCTTACAACACTTCTCTGACATGAATAGGATGGACACGTGTCTGGAGTAGGAACCTGATAATTTGCTTCTTTGAAAAAGGAGTTTTCTTTAAACTGCTGATATGCTCTGACATGGTGTCAGATTATATCAAAGCATTTTCCATTAACCAATTTTGTACATGTGAGAGATGCTGTCCATGACAGGCTCAAGGCTGAAATATTGGAATTATTTAAATATTTAATTTATGAGTTGTTTACAAATACTGACTTCAATTCTTTTGGCTTTCCCTGGATAATCCAGTGTGTCTCCTTCTTTGCAGTGTGACTAATTGGCTGCAGCCTGAATATATAGAGAAGGTCTGTTCTCTGCATTTACACACAAGGCCATTATCAAAGGAGAAAGTTCTCCTGTTTGGTTTTTACCAGCGTTGCTCAGCATGAAGATACAGAATACTTTAAATTCATAGCCACACCATTATTTAAAAAGTGCAGTTAGAAAACCTAAAATTAAAACTTGTGTTATCTTTCACAAGACGGATTGAGTAGCTGATCTCAGTCCCCCTCCAGGCAGTGGAAGAACTTCTGTTAGCTTAAGTGGGGGCTTTTCCCCATCTCTGTTTCTGTCTGTAAGACAGGATCCCCCTTTTCTGCCGATTTCTGTTAAAGACAATGAGGGATTCCTCTGAGTTTCACTCACTGAGATTTTAAACATTCCTCTTAACTGAGACATGACTACTCGTCTCAAGTTTCTTGGAGAACACTGTGGGGAAAAATTATCTAAACAAAATAATCATGGCACATAACAGTGTATTTAAAACAACTACACATCATAAAGCTAGAAGCAGATGTTGACAATGCTCAAACCCATCAGTCAATTTTCAATAGACACCAGGAATCATAATAAGTGTATAGGTCAAAAATCAGCTGAAGTGAAGAAGTCTCCTTATAGGTAAAATAGCAAGTCATTATAACAGCTCACCAATTTTCTGAGCATTATTTTGATCACCCTTGTGAAAAGTGATGACCCTAATCCAGTCACAGCAACAGAACAAAGTATGCAAACCATAGCAGCACAATCAATTTATGAATCTGCCAGTAGGGATGCCTGGTGACCTCTGTCCTATAAACAGGCACAGTCATGCAGAGAGGGGGTGGACCAAGAGGCTCACAGCTGCTGCACAACTTGCCCTGAACACTTTGGGAAATCCCACTCACTGTCTGTTTCTGCAGCACGCAGACCCGCTCTTCTGCTTCCCTCACACCTTGCAAAACAAAAGAGGTGCCAGTTTAATGTCACCGCAGGAGACAAACTGCCGACATGCTTCAAGCAGAAGCTGCATCCAAGAGAATGGATCAATCCATTTAACAAAGATCTCAAACTAGACTCAAAATAGTGCTGAGGAGCTCCAGGGCTGCATACATTGGTTTCAGGTAACTATTTTGCAAGAAAACAGTTTTAAAAAAAAAACCTGTCTAACCTGTTGAAGCACTTAAAATACCAAAAGCACTTACAGTTTCTGACAAAAAATATCCTTAGGCTACAGTAGCTGTGCTATCTTGCATGCCCTACAGCACTTCTCTCTTGGCTGGTGTCACTATCTGGGTACCCATCTCCTTGCCTGTGGCACTTTAGGATGCAGAAATTAAGTGCCCCTATGCCTAAATCCCCTGAAGAGCATTATTTTCATGCATACCAGGACACACCTAAAACAAACTGAGAGGCTACATCTATTCTGGTGAAGAAATGGTTTCTTTAGCCCTCAAGGCAGCTACCATGGCACATGCATTCGTGGTTCCATCCTGCTCACCACAAGCTGTTGCCTGGGATAGTGGCCAGCTGTGGACTCACTGAGCTGCTCCTTCACCTCACCTGCTGTAGTCTGGCCTCTCAGGGGCCACCACTTTTCCAGGTCTCTGCTGTTTGATGAACTTTATGCAAGCTGCTGCTCAGATCCATGTCTGACTCTGCTCAGTCCATTAGTACAGATCCCCTGTCCTGAACAGATGTTAGGATGCTTCAGGTTAGGGTATTTGCCTGGAAGTAAGTACCCCGTAGTGGTGTAAAGTATAATTTCATTTCAGATCCTGTTTCACCATTTTCAAATACAGGCAGAACAAATAAACTAATTTGCATCTAACAGTTTCAATGAGAAACTGGAGATGCACATTTTTAATTTGGCAGTGCTGATGCAAGTCCACAGAGAACAGCACTTGTGACAGATGAACTGACTGCAATTCCCTCCCCAGTTTCCCTCAGGCTGCCACTTCTGCTTGGAGATAATTTAATCTGTAAGTATTGTTTCGAAATATTGCTTTTTTTTTTTCTCTGTTCATAGATGGATCAGAACCAAAGGAATATGCTGAAATAGGCCATGCTCATTCCCCACATGACAGAAAAAGAGTCCTCCTTCTCAAAGATAGTGCAAGCCTCCAGAATTAATCTCTGTTTCCTAAACCCAGGAAAGAGAGGTGTGAAACAGGATCCTGTCTAGAAAGTATTTTGATTTACTGATCTGAAGATGAAGGACCTGTGTGGAATTCTCTGCCCTTCACATTGTACCTGCAAACACCCACAAGCACTGTGAAATATGCAGGTTTAGCTGCTCTCTGACCACTCAAACAGCAAACTGCTTCAGGATCCAGGCTGAGGGATTGAGAGCTATTCATAGTAATGGCTTTTGGTGCTGATGTGTTTCACACTGCTCTGAAAAGTGGTTATGACAAAAAGCATTTGCCAGACCTCCCTCAACAACAGCCCGGATTAATGAATAACTTCAATCTGGACACATACATAGAAACACACTCTTGTGACCTGTGCTGTCAGCCGTTGAGTTGAGGTGCAAATACAGAAATATTTCTGCTGGGGAGAACAAGGGGGTGCAAGGATCAGAAGGCAAAAGGATGAAAAAAGGAGGGACAGTAATTATCCCATAATTAGGAATGGTTAGGAATTATTGGTGATTTGATATCAGAAGTGAGCATGAAGGTGGATTCCTTTGTGGGAACAGGGCATACAAAAGCAAGAAAAGAAAGAAACCAGTGCCAAACAGCATGGTACATTTGTGAAGAGAAACCTTCTTTATGCAAATATTACTTCATTGTTTTATGGCATATTCTGCAGCTGGAGTATGACACCCTTTGCCTTTTGCTGCTGGAGTCCCACTCATGACTTGCAGTCAGAGTAGAGAGGCAATGTGGCCCTTCCTAATGATGGATTTGATAATCTGGCTGAAAGAGAGGGGGAAAGAAAATAACTTTATGTTCTCAAGACATAATTAGGAAGGAAAGTCATCAGGCAAATGGCAGACATTGGTGCAAAGCTCATGTGTCTGTGTTTAAAGATCCCAGTGAGGAAATCAGTTTAAAAGGCAGAAAGAAAGGATAGGTGTCTGAGGATGGTTGAGGTGGAAAATGATTTAAAGCAGAAGAGACGGAAGTGAAGAGAAGAGCTAGATGCAGGAGAGGGAACATGCATGAGGGACACATCTGAGCAATTCATAGCGCTCCTGCCAGGAAATCAGCAGAGCAAGGTGATCAGCAACATAGGATGGGCTGAAAACACAGGGGCAAAATCAGTGAGTGGTGAGCACAGCAAAATAGCTGAACCTGGAGATCCTGGGACAGAGCAGAGGCCAGTGCTCCTGTACCCAGCAGAATGCTGCAGCGATGGGTGCAGAGTCAAAGCGCGCTCCTGCATGCGTGCCTGTGCGCTGGGCTCCAGCTCCAGCAGCCACCTGCCTGTGCCAGCACCATTTATTCCTCGTTAGGAGAAAAAGCGAGTTGCGCAAGAGCGGTGTGTGCTATCTCCATATAAGGGCTGGGATGGAGCCCGTGCTGGCAGTTGGGGCTGCAGGGCTGCCCGTGGCACGGGTGCTGCTGGGGTGGGCACAGCACAGGGTGCCTGCCCCTTCGCCCTGGGCTTAGCTGCTAAGGGGGAAAGGCTGCCGAGTTTGAGGCCAGGACTGAAAGGAGGGTTGGCTGCCAAGCCAGGCACTGAGCTTGTTAGAGAAAAAAAAAATGTCAGCAGTTCTAAAACAAATATCTTTCATAAACACGATGCTGCCTGGTCTGCACTGCTGTGAGCATGCGTGTGTGTTGCTGACATGAGCTCATGTATTTGCCTTTCAGGGGTTCAGGGGGATGTGTTCTACATGGGACTGAACTCGAAAGACAGCAATCTCTCTCATCCTGTGACTGGCGTCTCTAGTATGTACCTGGTCCCTCACAGCATCAGATTACTGCTGGGGACCTTCCTCACCAGGGATAGAGCCATGTGTTTCAGGGGAGGAAGCCCTCTCTCCAAAGAGCTGTGTTGCCAGTGAGTGGTATGGAGTCATTAAGAGCATTCACAAGTCACTGTTTTGCTATTCAAAGAGCCCAGAACTTTTAGATTGATTTAGCCATGAAGTGTTCTGGCATTTTTAGAATAGAGTGCTTCAATTTTGTTTCATACAGCATACCTACCTTACTCCCCGAGATCTTATATACCCTCAAATGAACTCTAGATATACAGGTAGCAATATAGCTTCTCCTCTGAGGTGACTCTTGAAGCACATAGTCACCAGACATACAACTGGAGCTACTCTAGAAATGATCTCCCTTTGTCAACTAGCTCTAAGCTTTACTGGTATGTTACATTATGTGTTAAAATGAGATGTAGTTGAGAGGGTTAATGGGACTGATCTTTTTTCATCCATGCTTCTGGACATTTCACCAACACAGTCAGGCCATCCCTGTTTGCCAGTGCCCAAGTTGTCTGCTCTGTGTGCTGCTGACCCTCATTTCCCCTGCCCTGTCCACAGCTGCACCCTCACACAGCACAGGTCAGCCCAGGTGCCGTGGCTCTGCTCTGCTCAGCTCCCTGAGGTGCGTTTTAGGGAGGCACACTGGGAGCTCGGCCAAGTACGCAGATCTGATGGTGTTGCCTAAGAGCTGTGGGTCCTTCTGGTGAAATAAGGCTTTTCCTGGAGGTCTTCATTGCGCAACCTGCAGTGATTAAGGCTTCCATGTTCTCAAAAGGAAATTAATATTTTGCGMGCTACGTAAGGAAGATTTCACGAACTTAGGAGTTGAGGAGGGGAAGAATACAGAAGCATGTAATTGGGTGAAAGATGAAAGGCTTCAAAAATTGCTTCAAGTGTTGGAGAACGAGAGAGTGAAATGGTTCTTGTTAACAGCAAACTCACTGAAAGGTTAGCAGGAAAAAACGATTTGCAAATTTTGACAGAGTTCACCAATCACCTTTGTTTAGAAAACAGAAGGCAATTATACAAGAAGTTAAAATGTTCTGAAGATTTTGAGTTGCCATAGCTTATTCTGAAAAAGTCAAGTGCTCATTTTTCAAATCATAGGACCTCTGCTTTTTCACTTTTTATTTAGTAAAGATTTAAAATAGTCCTAAGCACTAAAGAAAAGGTCGGTGAATAAATATGCACCTTGAAGCGCAATGAAACATATCAGATAAAAAGACACAAAATATTTTCTGGTGATTATTTTTTTTTTTAAATCCATTTCAGTTTGACCTGCTTTACATCTATTCCTCTCCATTCATTGGCGTCGTCATCAGGGCAGAAATTCATAATTTAGGGCTACTCACAGGTAGCCCTAATGAGTGAGATTAAAATCCTTTTTAGGAATAGCCTGTATAAGAGATGGATCTCTCATGTGAAATCCTGTTACTACCATGAAGTGTCCTCTGAATTGTGGTATTTACCGTTCCTTATTATCTTTGGCATCTGTGGTGCATGTTGGTGTGCCAATAACTTTACTGAAAACAAAGAAAAGGCAACTTGGCCCATTGTTTGATAACCAAAACTGATTGCTAAGGTTTGGGTCCAGTCGTGGAGTATGGGAAACCTTCTCATAATGTTAATGCTTAACAAAATATGTATCTCATTGCTCCCTTCTTTAACAAACTGTACTTGAAAGGTAGCTTGATTTCATAAGAATTGAGAGCATATGCAATGCTTAAAATCTTCCAACAGGTCATTTCTCATGTATCACATTAAAAACATGAACTGAAAATCTTATTCTTCATCCTTTTACAAGCTTTGTGCAAGGTACACTGGCATACTTCCAATGAAGAAACTGGAACACAATATGTTTAATTCAGACTGTGTCATTTCTGATCATGCTGCAGAGGTGGCTTAGGTGCAGTAGCAGCTCACTACCAAAAACAATCCAGAGCACGTTGACTGGAAAGTCCAGGGAGGAGGAGCTCAAATATTTGCTTCAGCTTCTGGAGCAACCTGGTCCAGAAGAAAATGTCCCTGCCCATGGCAGGAGGGTGGAATTACATGATCTTTAAGGTCCCTTCCAATCCCAAAACCATTCCTTTTTCTAGTTTCTTCATAATAAGTACCATTGTACTGCTCAAAGTTTAATGAGCTTTAATTGTACCACTTAAAGGAAGGGTGTTGTCTCCCTCCACAGAAACTGCCTTGTGAATCCGTACAGAAGTGTCCTATTCTTCATTCAGTGAGCTAAGGCTTGGGTTAAGATCAGTTTCTGTCATGAATTTCAGGAATGGGGGGGGGGGGGGGGGGGGGGGGGAACAATAAAGCACATTTTTATGTTGCTGCATACACTGGGAAAATATACTGAAATATGTCCTGTGAATGACACTTCCTTAGCACATGGAAACCTTATTAAAATTGTTTTATTTATTAACTACTATTTTGAAACAGACAGTTGGAACCAACAAATTATTTTAAAAATGTTAGCAGGATGGAGAACTTGATCTTGGATAGTTTCATATAGCCTTAGATTTTGGTTATGGGGTAGCTAGTGTAATCATGAGGACAATATGAATAACACAATAATGGTTACACTGAAAGAACATTTAAATTAATATCTAATTCATCAGAAATATTAGACAGAGGACACAGTATATTGAAATGAAAAGGAATCTTCAAAGAGAAGTGAGAGTTTAAGTTGTGTGAGACATGTATGAAAGACTACAAAGAGTTAGTTAATTTAAAGCAAGAAACTGTAAATGTTTATAAATAACTGCCTGCTGACACTTTTTACCATGGAAGTCAAACTTAAGAAATGGAAGGTCAATCAATTTTAAATCTAGGAAATTGTCCTTTTCCTTAGTGTTATCTGTGAAACTCACAGTAGTACTGCACTCCAGAACAAGAAGGAATTTAGTTTTTTTTACTTATTTGGAAACAAATATGAAGAGAGGCAAACTACCAAGCCTCAGGGTACAAATCATCAGTTAAGAGTACAAGTACAAGGGGTGGCTAACGTGTTGTACATTCTCACGATTTTTATATTTGCAGAGTTTCTTGCTTCCTCCTTCCTCCTTTGCAATACTCATCCCTACCCTTTCTCAGAGTCAGGATGCTTGACATGAAAGGACATCCTACTGACTTCATGTCGGTTCCTATTGCCCTCCCCCTGGAGACAATCAGTGGATACAGAGCACTTCTGAGTGTGAAAAGGAGCCGGGATAGAAAATGCTGGCGTGCTGTACATGTGAGATATAAATATTCCCTTGTCACGGCTGGAGGTTTGGGAGACCTCAGACTGACTGGAGACACCGTATTGTCACATGCCAGCCCCTTGGGGAACAGCTGGGAAGTCACCACAGAACAAATTACTATTCACGAGGCAAAACCCTAAAACAAAGCCTGCCCTTCAAGTTCTGGTGGCCCAGTGGGATGCAGCATGGTGTAGGATTCTGGGGTATCATCTGCACAGCTGGAGCACAGCTTGGTGGCGTATCGCCAGGAGCTCGATGGCTGTGTCCCATTTGCATGTGCAGAGCTGGATTTTCAGCAGAATTCAGTGCATACAGCTTGAGTCCTGCCAGTGAACACCCCACTTTTTCAACCCATAGAGAGAAAGGGTCTGGGTGGTGGTTTGAGAAGAAGCAGGGGGATGTGATGTACCAAATGCACATCAGGCACAGCATTATTTCTGACATGATGCATGGCAGTTTCAAACTCTTAGGTGGCTGTATTCCCTGGGCTTGTTCAGGCCTGTGGTAGGAAATACCTGTTCATAAATGTATCATTTTTTCCAAAGAGCCTGGTACAAACTGCAGTCCGCAAGTATAACCATCCCCAACCAGGTAGCTGTACAAATTCACCTCGGTAAAGTCTGCCTACGGAACTATTACCTAATCAATTTTTCTTCAGTTTTCACTCCAGCTTCTTCCAGGGCCTTTCCAAGACATGGATCCGTAGTTTTCTTCCCAGGATAGGAACGCTCCAATGGAGACATGCTCTGAGCTGCCCCATCCACTGCAGGGATTGGGCATGCTCAAACAGCTGCATCTGCTGAGCCAAGAAACCCTATGGCTCCTGGCTGATCTGGAGCCACGTGGGCTTTGTATCTGTGCCAGCTGCAATGCTTCAGCATCACTTAGAGCTTATGGGCTACCCAAACACGCCAAAAAGAGATTCATGTGTTCCAAATATGGACAGAGGCAGCCTGCCTAGTAAAAGCAGATGACAGTGTGGTTCCTCTTGCTGTGGTTTTTCAAACCCTCTTCAGTGGTCGGTAGACCATGTCTTCCTCCCCACACAGTGAAGTGGTTACCATGCACTGGAAGAGGGATTCCTCACTCCCCGTGGAGGAGGCAGATTTTGGTAGCCCCAAGGTCTTTGGCTTTGACTAAAGAGCTCATGTGTCCTCTCGTGCTATACCTGATGATGTACCACAATTTTTAGCCCTTTTTTTCCTAGTGTTTGCTTTCCGGTCCATAAGTCTGGCTTGCATTTGAGCCCAGAGCATAATCTTAGAGCTGGCATTTCTGCTCCACACATTGTTTGTCCACTGCCAACCCCATGGAGACCTTCAGAGCACCATGTATCCACAGCCCACCCCTCTTCCACTTCTAAGTCTTTATGTAAATTGCAAATTCTGTTTACAATATTATTACTTTTGTTTTGACCCATTGCCAGAATCATAAAATGGCACAGGCTGCAGTGTAAGTAAATTCAGCTGGTAAGTACCCACATGGAGTTACATTTATGGCATATTAAGTAGAGTATTTAATATATGTAATGTATTGATGAGCTATTGATGCTGAAACACAAATGTAGAACAAAAATAAGTGTCTTTTATGTAAACGTAAAGACCACTGATAGACTCATAAAGTAGCTTGGGTTGGAAGAGACCTTGAAGATTCATCTAGTCCAAACCCTCTGTCATGAACAGGAACAACTCCCACTAGACCAGGTTGCTCAAAGTCCTGTCCAGCCTGCCTTGTCTCTTCCAGGGACGGGGAATCCACAACTTCTCTGAGCAACCTGCTCCAGGGTCTCATCTCCCTCTGGACCAGCGCAGTTCCTTCCTCAGCCCCTCACCATCCCAGAGGTTCAGGGCCTGAACACCAGGCAACAGATTCTTTCCTGGTTTGGGAAGACCAGGAGGGGACATAGGGGACATAGGTGTCCAGATGCAGTTGTCAAAGTGCCAAACAAGAGAGAGGGAAGCATCTGTACTGTTATTTTCTGGAGGTGTTTTTGAGCCAACCCTCTAATTTTTTTGCTAATATAGACATCAACATCTGTCGTGGATTGGACTGTGCTGAAAGCCAAAAGCACTGCACCCACGACATTCCCTCCCTTCCCCCCACTGGAGAGGAAGAAGGGAGAGCAAAAGCCCAATTAACACGAAAATTTATGGCTTTCAGATAACATAACGTAATTGAGAGAAAGATAGGTATGTGCTCCAGAAAAAGGTCAGACAGGCTGAATAACTTAAGTTGCAAAAATAGATTTATTACTACAAACTACTAAGAATACTACGGCACCGGGGAGAAGAACAGAGATGGGGACAAATTTACAAGGAGAAGAAAAAAATAAAAACGGACATTTTAAGACACCTGTTATCCTTTCCAGGACCCGTCTCTTTCCCAGGTCCTCCCTCTCCACCCCCTATGTTTTTCTCACACACACAGGGGACAGGAATGAAAGTCTAACACAGATCAAACCACTCATTACAGTTGTCGTCCAGCATCATAGGAGATGCGTTCTTACAGCTCCAAGCTGTGGAAGTTTTTTTCCCAAGAACAGTCAATGTATAACTGCTGATGGCGAAGGAATATTTTCTTTACCTCATAGGAGAAAAGAAAGAATGTTTTTCAAGGCCAAATTGTGTTGTTTCAGCAGCATAAGACCACTATCACAAATCTCCTGGCAGAACACAGCTTCTTCTAAGCATCCACTTACTTCAGACGTAAGGTGCTCTCTTTTCTATACAGGTCTCTCATTGATGAAATAGTCTTTTTGAGAACAACTTATTTTCTCCATGCTCGAGAGCCACAGCAAAAGCACAGCAAGCCATCCCATCTTCTCCTTATTGTGATCTTTGGGCCTCTATTTTTCTTCTTGCATCTCCTCACCCTCCTGCTCTGTTTTTCCCTGGTGCATGATACTAAAACGACATACTAACAACCTTGAAGTTACATGGTGGCCGTTCCTATCTTGTTTTGAATTATTTTTAAGTACAAGACAATACGTCATCACAGAGGTGTAACCAACCTGTGCAATTGGCCCAGGCCTGATGGTCAGCCTGTCCATCACCCTCAGAGCCACAATGGATTGGCTCTAAAACACAGGGGGCCAGGACTCCTTTTGCTGGAGAAGAAGGAGAAAGTTTCTAGAACTTCCTCACAGCAGC
The DNA here is from genome assembly GCA_009741485.1 of Malurus cyaneus samueli. NCBI lineage: Eukaryota > Metazoa > Chordata > Aves > Passeriformes > Maluridae > Malurus > Malurus cyaneus. The sequence continues at coordinate 16,463,201 of CM019236.1, forward strand.
CATCTTTGTGGTTTCTTGGTCCCATCCCCCCACCACCAAAAATTGGACCAAGTAAAACCATGACAACATCATACTTTCTGATTCAAGATCAGGATGAATTCTAGACTTATTTAATTGGTTTCTCCTTAGAAGTGTTAGCTCCAAAATAGATGATTCCCAGTTCTCTGGAAGTTTTCTAGGGCTCTAGAGGGTATTAAATATGAGCAGCATTGACATGCAAGTTTTTTTTAATGTTCAGATACACTTTATCTTGATTACTGATTTATTAATGACTTTCTAATAGCTTCAGATTTTTATTATCCTTTAATAATTAATAATTTCATTGTTGTGAGTAATTGTAAAAAATATATGTACTGACTAGCTGTAATATTCCATCATCGTTGCCTGTTTCAATTCCCAATTTTATGAGTTATTTTTTCTCTTGAATATCTGCTGCTAGGTGCATTAGGTTATCTGTTACATTCTTTTCTTTCCCTTATTAGTCTTTTACTTATCTGGCTTCCTCTTTATACTAATTTTTATCAAATTTCCATGTTTCTTTTTATTTTGCTTTATTTTTTTAAATGTCTGGCATTTCACTTGGGTAAAGCTGGTTTTTAATCAAAGTAAACAGTTCTGATTATTGATTGCTGTTTTTAAGCAACAATATTTATAAATAAATACCTGTTTTTAATCTTAGTTTTCCATTTATATTTTTCCTCTGATTAACTTACCATTATTTCCAAGTTTGATAAATAGTTCCTTGAAAAGATCCCACATTTACTTAGGATTATTCCATATGCAAAACATGAAAAATATACACATAATTCTTTACATATAAAATGACAACATCATACATCCTGATCACTTTTTTCCTAAGCAAATCTTAAATTGTAATTTTACAGACAGTTTTTCTTTATCTGATACCATGAGCTGCAAAATTCCATGGGTTGGATATAACTGTTTTGAGACCTTCTTAAAATTCGAGGCACACTGAAACACTGACAGCATCAGAACACTAAAAATTCTTAAAGAGTTCACAATTCTCTATGACACATGCTGGCATTTTCCTTGTTTAGTAGAATTTGTCAATTTTGGAAAATGGTCCATCTGGAAAAAATATTTGGCACATATTTAGCCCATGCTGAAGGACTCTACAGAATGAGGCTGCATTTAAGCACATTGTAAAATGATCTGGTATCTCTGGCAGCTATTAAAAAAAATCAAAAAATACAGAAAGAGCACTTGCTTTCAGCAAATGTTACTCAAATGTTTGAAATTAGGCATATGCTTAACATTACCTTTTAGCAAATGTTATCCAAATGTTTAAAATTAAGCATATGCTTAACATTATTGCTACATTGCTTCAGTAACTTGTTACACAATACAGTATAACATCCATGGATAATTAGGAGGACAGATACACCTATACCTTACTGTGTTCACATTTGTGGGCTTGCTGATGAACTCTTCACAGTTTGCTGCCCACAGCCTTGATCCATCAAAGTGCTTGGAGATACTCAGAAATGAAAGCAAGCAAATTATCCCACTCAATCATAAGTTATTGCTATGTTTAAAGGCTTTACTGGTTAAAGGCTATAAATAGCAGTCACACTACGAGTACTGTCCATCCAGATTTCTGTCATTAAAACTGCTATCACTCTTTTCGAAACAGTGCCTGTCAGAGCTCATCAGCATCCTGGCTAGCAGTCCTCTAACTGCTCAGCAGCCTTGTACTGAAACAGTTTCTTGCTGAAAATGTGCCTTTGCTGAAATCAAAAATAGCAGCAGATCTGATGCAGTGCGAGCTGCATCAATCAAGGTTTCTTGGCTCCTGGGATGAGTTTCTGGAGAAGAATGGCAGAGAGAGCACATGTGCAAGCCCTGCCACAGAATGGCAGATAGGCTGACACAGAAATTCGCTTCACCTGGAGAGGGAAATGTCTCCTGCCTTGAGTGATGAACTGCCCAGAGCAAAACTCATCCTTCTTGTCCAATGAACATTTAATTACTTATATACTGTGAATCAATGGCAGCAGGAGAAAGAGTCCCTTGATGAATTCCCAGTAACAATCCAAGGGAGCAAGGATTCAAACCTGTCTCCAATGCCCTTAAAGGGAGCCTTGCAGAGTTGAGTGTAGGGACCAGAGATAGGTTTGCCTCCCATTTCTGGCTAAGGAAGGAAAAAAAATGGTATGAGTATTGAGATTAGTATGTGAAGCCCCTTTGTTTCAGAATGATAGTGTAGGAGCATGAAAAAAATAAATAAAAAGGATCATGTCTCTGTGTGTCTGACCTCTTCAAGAATGTGGAAGTAAAGGGGGGAATGGAGAAGAACTGCTTGCAAAGAGAAGCACATGTACTTCTGGGCAATGAAACTGTGAGTTTACAACCACACCATGAGACATGAGAGCATGTGCAATGCTACCTGAGCCTTGAGGGAAGAACCTAGGGCATGAAACACCAGAGCTCCTACTCCAGAGAAATTGAATGCTTGCTCAAAACAAGTGGGGAAAGAAGAGTTAGGGGTATTTTTCCTTTTCCCTTCTGTTCCTTGGCTTGTTTTAGACTGAAGGAAGCAAACAAAAACCTGTGAAGGAGTCACGAGACACTTCTGTTCCTACTGGACACGGCTGACCTCAGAAAGCACAAGAAAAACATGGATCACCCAATCTGTGAGGTGCGAAGTTTAGTGGAATGAGGGGCCAGGGTCAGCCTCCCGGGCGGTCACCATGCAGCATCAGTGCCTCCCTTATAGCCAGATCTACTATAATAAACCCTACAACCCCTGTCCCGTCAGAGGATGCTCTACATTTCTAAATCACTCAAGACTTCAGTCTAATGTGAAGAATGTTCAGTGGAGACAAATAATAAGCTCCAAAAACATGTGAGTGCAAACATATGGTGAGCCAAGCTGCTTATGCAGAAAATAGCAAAACCTTAAGTAACATTTAAAAGCAAACCTGAGTAAAACCTCATTGGGGTTTTTCTCTTCACAAAATGCAGATAGTAATGACCATTCGACCAAGAATTAACCAGTATGAACTGTTGATTAAGGAAGGACGAAAGTGCAAAAACTGATTTGCATTGGTCTATGGAGCTGCCCAGCAGTACTGCCACACACCCTGACGTAGCAGAGCTCTGCTGCTCTTCCGAACTGTGCGCCGAGGAGCATCCCATGGGCAAGGCTCCACCAGCTCAGGAATGCCAGCCCCCTGACGTGCTGTTTTCCCAGTTGTCAGCTCTGTTTATAAATTGCCCACTTATAGCAAATCCAGCACCTGCTTTGGACACCTCAAGCTGTCAAGTGCTTGAGCGTATCTCAAAACAAGCCATTCCATGCTTTAGTCCATTATGCTGAATTCTTTGATTAACGCAGAATTTCTGAGGGCAAGTTGTTGTGAGCAAAACTCTGGAATTGCTTTTGGGTAGACCTAAATATTTCCTCTCAGAACAAATAGAAGATCCAGTGGGCCTTGAACATACTACCCTCTATAAGCACAATATGTTTATCCTTTACAGCACTTAAGGGTGAATTTAGACTGATAATTCAGAATCAAAAAAACCAAAATAATAGTAATTTAAAAATTGAATCTTTGACTGTTTTGTTCAACTGGTTTGCAGTTTTTATATTACTGAATATGGTAGTTATTCATTAATAACTCCCAGGTGGAAAATATTAGATGCTTGGATTTGTTCAAACTTGATCACCACTTCCTGTAACCAATCTCCCTCATCCTGAAAGTGCTCAAACAACTAAAAGCAAACTCTTGGTTACACGCAACAGAAAATGCAAAAGGCTTGTGCTGGACTCATTTCTGGGCTGGCCCAAGCTCAGCCCAAACCACAGCTGGGTCTGAAAACAGCCCAACTACTGCTGCAGAAGAAAAGCAGTCCCAAGGAAAACCTCACCTGCCAGTCTGTGGAGACAGAGATTCCAGAGTTGTGAATAACCAGCTAAAAGGAAAGGGGAAGACCTGGAACTAAAAGGCTAAAAGGAAAGGGGAAGGGCTGGCCCTGGCGCATCTTCAGCTGAAGGAGGACTTCTGGGAGTCTGCACAATGCAAGGTCTCCTGGGTTTTGATACTTCTTCCTCCTCCCCTGTGGTCAGAAATAGCTCCAAATTTGTGACCTTCAGCCATGGTAAAATCAGCCCATTTATTAGTCTGGTCTTTTGGGGAGGCTTCTGGTGTAAGAGGGGTGATTAGACTCAGAGATTAATGAGTTTTGGGGGGTGGTTGTTTTTCACTGGCTTTAGTGATTTGTTTCTGCATTTCTTGGTTTTTTATTAGGTATAAATGGAATCACTTGAGGTTGTCATTGTGTGACATGAGCTTTCCTCATGTATCCAAGTCAGAATTCATATAGAGGTGAGTGAATGTGGCCTTGAATGCCTTGAATGTATAGATTTCTAATTCTCCCTGGACTGTTCATCTCATTTGTGCCAGTGCAAAATTGGCCCCGAATGCTATTGAGTAAAAACTCTTGAACAATAGCAGCCTTTTACCCAGGTCAGGCTGATTCCACCACTCACAGTGACCTTGGCCTACAAGCCCTGTGGTGCTGCCTTGCAGCTGGACCACGCTCACTCAGGAAGGGTCTTTACAGCATGAACAAGGTGGTCCTGGTGATCTGTATTCAGGGAAGCTGACACCCAGTGATGCTGAAGACCAACAGTCTAGAAACACTTCATTAATCTGTGAAGCTCACTGCCCCAAGATAAAAGGAGGTCAAGTGCTCAAGAGGACTCCAAATGGATTATCTTTTGTACTGCTTTTGCAAGCTTGTAATTGTACTTGACATTCACAGATGACAGCGGAGAAACCACCACATTACAGGGCATTATCCAGTCTTTCCTGTAGTTAAAGAGAAAAAGACAAAAAAACATTGTCCAAACAATTTCTCAGGGGCATCTGACAAGGTCTAGTAAAAGAAGGGCAGCCTACCAGAGAGATACCACTGCTGTATGACCTCTCCCAAATGCCTCCTGAGTGCCTGCTGACTTGCCAAGGGCTAGAGGACGGCTTGGCTGGCTCAGGAGGTGATGGCTGTGCAAACTATCAGCAAAGTGTGGAAACAGAGGTTTAGTGGGACAAGAATTAATGCTGTGAAAATGTAACAGACTGGCATGCCCAGCCATGACAGCCATGGCCACTTGCACCTCGTGGGAGTGGTGGCGGTGTCCTGGGCCCGTGACAAGGGAAGGCAGGGGGCCAGGAGCTGCCTCCTGACTCAGTGCATGTTTCCCGTGGCGCAACCCCCAGCTCAGGCATATTCTTCAGATGGAGCTTTGATTTTATTCCAAAAAACTGGTAAAATTATTTTAAATGCATTGGAGAGGACTGTGTTATTACCAGCTTGTTTTCCCCCTCTATAATCAAATGGAACTGTGTGTATGATGGGGACAAAATGCATACAAAACAATGTTTACCAGGTTTTCTGGGTATTACTTAAGACACTGAAATAATGTAATTTTAAGCAGACCTTAGCAGACAGTTTTGGAAGTATGTTTCTCTATTTATTATGAAAAGAAATCTGAAAATAAATTCAGATATCTGAAATTCACTTTAGACCCTTGATGCTCCAAATTGTTGGATGTCTAATTTTGTTCCGGTCAATCTGAGAGAAAAAGCTTTACACTGAAAGCTTTGTGTCCAGTTTTACTGTTACTCATTTTTGTGTTTCTATGTAAAAGTTTTTAAATACCATATTATTATAGACTTACTGGCAGCCAACTCTTTCACGCCACAAATCTGCTTTTCAGACTTCAAAAAAAATTTCTAAGCACTTAAAGAAGTCTGACATCGCATTACTTTTTCTGAGGATGGATTGTCATTAAAGAGATTATGCAGATCGAAATTCACCTCTTGCTACCAAATGTAGAAAAGGGAACCTTTGAAGCCTAAGAACAGCTAAGAGTAATTGTCAGTAAAGAGATGGAGTTTCATGGATAGGAAGTGATTGTAGCTTTAGGGAACTGTGACTGAACAGGAGGTATAAACTTCCTATTAACCTTTTACTTCATCAGCAATGCTTAGGTTTACTGCTCTACTTACAGTACTATGCCAGTGGATCATTTCAGATCAACTTCCCTTCCCCTTCCTTCCCTTCCTCTTCCCCTTCCTTCCTCTCCTTCCCTTCCCTTCCCTTCCCTTCCCTTCCCTTCCTTCCCTTCCTTCTTTCCTTCCCTTCCTTCCTTCCTTCTTCCTTCTTCTTCTTCCCTTCCTTCTTCCTTCCTTCCCTTCCTTCCCTCCTCCTTCCCTTCCTTCTTCCTTCCCTTCCTCTTCCCTTCCTCCCTTCCCTCCTTCCTTCCTCTTCCTCCTTCCTTCCTTCCTTCCCTGCCTTCTTCTTCCCTTCTTTCTCACTATAGTGATTAAAATACTTTTCCATGAAATCCTGAAATATTCAATATAAACCTGTTAAATTCCAGGTGAATCCCATTGGTGAAATAGTTTGGAAAATGCTCATTGAGGTGTACTAGTACCAGTAAAAATCTTTACCAGAGAGGAGAAACCTGACTGTTGTGAATTGTGTCCACCAGGCATCCAGTGAAGGGACAAATAAGTACCTCAGACACGCACATTTTAAAGATCAAACTCTTCTAGTGTGCTTAGATATTTGAGAGGACACAGTGTTACTTGTCACATTTTCCTGACATGAGAGATACCTGCACTCATGCCACATAGCTTGTGCAGGCATGCAGTCCTCCAAAGAAGCTGCAGCTTTTGGCTCCAGTCAACAGTACGTGCATCTTAACACATTACTTTTGTTTAGGATCTTGGCTCAGAGCCCAGCCTTTGGGTCACCGAGTGAATATTGCACACAGGATATTTTCCTGTATTTGGTAACAGCAGTTTTTCTCATAAGCACATCAGTTGTGTTAAGTGCTCATTTCATTTTGCATATTCCCTGTTTTCCTGTGTGCATCTCAGTGGATGGCATTATTCATATTATAGCAGATCACCTATGAATGCTGACTTGCAATGGCTTCATGTATCTCTACTATTTGTCCATGCCAGGTGCAAGGAATTTGCTGATCAGTATCTGACCCCTAGTATGCACCTCCACTAATACAGAAGCGTCTGTGCCATTTTAGGGCTTTCTGTGTCATTAGGATAACCCTGCTTGAGCAGAGAGGTTGGATCAGATGGTCCCTCCCAGTCTTACCCATTCTGTGACTGAGATTGGTCACACTCTGCTGCTGAGTGTTTTTCAGACCATGCTTTGGAGTAGGTAGCCCTGCTCCTCAAACCCCCCCTGGATTTAGTCTGACAGTTTATCTGCAATAACTAATATACTTCAGCATTTTCCTGCAACCCATTTCCATGCTGTGTGATATTTCCTCCTCCAGTCTACAGAGGAATACAGTACCTCATAACATACTGATCTTCAACTATCCATGAAAGCAACAAGGGAAGAATCAGGCCTGAGATGCTAATACAGAACAGATAGCCAAACCATGAGTGAAACACAACACACTGCAAAGAGCTGCCCTAGTTTCCCATGCAAATAAATGTTTTATTTTGAAGAAATTATGAGAATTATAATTGTAGTACATGTAAAGACATCAGTCTTTAGCAGCTTCCCTTCAGCACGCTGCTCAGCTTGAAGACGGAAAGATCACAAGAAAATTACCAGATTCATCTGTGTTGCACTGCCTGAGATCAGGACATATCATTTGAGATCAAGTGCTTTACTACAGGCTAAGTCCTGTTGTATTAATTCATCTTTTACAGAGTTTAGCCATGGGCTGCAGCTCAAGAAACCTAAGCTTTCATCAAAGCTAACTTGCTCAGGAGTTGGCTGAGTCACCTAATACTCTTTACCATCCCAGACTTCAGTTTCACCATTACTGAAATAGAGCTAACGGTGTTTTCTTGTGGCTTTAAGATCAGCTGCTGAGAAAAGGAATTTTGCTATTATTTAGATGAAAACCTGTATGACTTTTTGAAATCTGTGCAACAATTAAGAGAAGATGAGTATCTTCCCTGAAGTGCTCATCACAGGACATGAACCTCTCCAATATGTAGGGAAATGTATTGTCCTTTTGCAGCAGGTGGGGAACTGACCAGAGGTTACCGCTGCTGCTTTCTATTCACAGCCACTTCACAGAACCTTCATACTGACACCATCCTAAACCTCTCTGGACAGCTGTCCTCCCACCAGCACCCTGCTCCACAGTCACATGGCTTCACAGTCGACCTTGATCCAGATCCACATCGTTATAACCACAGAATAAGCTGACAAGCATTGCCACTAGGTTTCCACTCCAAAGAGAGTTTGGCTATGCAAAATGATGAGTTGAGAGGGACTCATCAGTCATGGCCAGTGTGTCACAGGAGGACATGGAACATGGGAGGTCAGGTAATCCATCTGAATCAGCTAATGAGAGGAGAACTGAAATCTCCTATGTAAGCAGCCTACAGCCAGTGGTTATGTTTTGGCAGTGGAGTGAAATTTGAAAAACCAAGAAAATCAAAGTGAAAGAAAGTGGCTAGTTTAGATGCCTTAAGGCCAGGATTTCAGGTGGAAGACATTGCATCCCAGCAGGCAACATATTATAGAAACAGTGCTCCTCAGCTCTTTCCCCTGCAGATTCACAAGTAGGCAGCATACTGACCTTCATAGGTTTCATTTCGGGCAACTGGTTGTCCCTTGGGAAGAGCCTGGGGCCACTCTGGAGTGTAGTGAGTGCACTAAATGATCCATACACTGAAAGCACTTCCTGCAATATCCAAGAGGTTCCCTCAGCTTGGGTACATTTGACCACGATATTGTATAATACTTACACAGATTTCCTGCTGCACCTAAGCACCTCAGCTAAAGTCTGTGAATATGGAAGAGTTAATTAGAACTTTTCTTTGTCCTTTTTTTTTTTTCTCTCTTTTCAGTTTTATGGCTATTCACAAGTGATCAGGAGGTCTTCTAGAATTGAAGTATTACAGTTCAGTCTTCTACCAGAGATCTGAAAATGCTATTGTTGTAATATTGCTTTTAGTGAGCTCTAGTTACTTACTTGTGGGAAAAGGAAAATAGTGTTATGTCCCACAGCATGGTAAGAAAAATGTATTTCATTTTAGAGTAGACTACTATAAAAGCAAATACTAAAAATTGCTATATGAAAACCTCAAGAAATTCAACAAAATTTTTTCTTTCATTTTTTTAAATTAAAATTGTATTGTTTTTTTCTTCCTTTTATATATACAGAGGATGTTTGCTCCCAGGATGCCTTCCTGGAAGTATGTCTTTGGGATGTGGATGGAATTTAAAATTAGACTTATTTATTTATTTATTTATTCTGGCTAGATACGTGACTGGCAGTTGGTTGCATTGTTCCCTCTTACAGTAAGTAATTTTTCTTTCTCGTTTCATTCTTCATTTGGCAATAGCTCTAACATGTCAGTATTAGAATTGTAACCATATTCTGAAAAAACCCACTGATGTGCAATATACCTCCTACTCTGCTTTTAATTTCAATTAAAGGTTTAGTAGAAACTCTTCCAGAAGGAAATATAACCTCAAGCAAACTATTTTAATACCATAAGGACAAACACTCAGGCAAAGCTAAACACAGCTCACTGTAAATTACAGGGCAGTCTTTCCCAGAGTATGAAAGGATATAAGCAGCCTAAATTGACTTTCTTCACCTAAAAAATTACAAAAAAAACCATGACAGAAAGAGAAGTCATTAGTCTGATGGTGAAATGAAGACCCAAGGTGATGCTCTTATGATTACAGTTGTGGATATCCTCAATAGTACTGTTCTGTTTCATGCCCATCCTTGCAGACAGATTTCTGGTGTGCAAGCAGAGAGGATAGCAAGCTCCCTTATAGAGTGATCTGCTGTAATAGACTAGAAGAAATGGAGGAGTGAGGAAAAGTCCACCTGCAAGCTGTCTAACAGTAGGCAGGGTTGTGACAGACCTGTAGGTTTACTGAGGTCAAACAGGAGAGAAAGCAGACCCTGTAGGGCCATTACTCTGTGTTCTATGTAAACAGCTATTCCCATGTCCTGACCTCTGGGCCCAGGAAGATATTCCTGTTCAAGGTCACAAGGAAAACAGAAGATGTAAATAGAGCCTGGCAGTTTTTGAAGGAGAAAGGCCTTAATTACATGGAGACAGACAGACAGCCTGCCTGCGGAAAGCCAGCTCTGCAAGCTAAGCTTAGTGTAAAGTGGCCACCCCATGAAGAGCTTTCCTATTTAGCATCAACATATAAGATAGCTAACCAAAGTAAATTCGCCTGTGTTTCATTAACAGACATTGTTACTAAAATGAAACTGATTTCCTGGATTCTTTTCAATAAAGCCACCAAAAATAGTTTCATTCTGCTGCCAAAATATCAACACAGTCCAAATTCCCATGGAGAGAATCAGTTGGCTTTTTACTTTGTATAATTACTCACCAAATTAATTACATGTACTTCACTTGGAGTCCAGAAGCCACTACCACCACCAGTAAAAAGAAGGCTATGTAGTACACTATTTCTTGCTTTGTCTGTTAAAAGAGCTTTTAAAAATAAGGTATTTTAGTCAACATAGTAATGTTAGGGTCATTAGATGGATCAAATGGAAAACGCACTGTTATAAAAAATTATTTGTCAATGTTTTTATATCAAGATTAAATAAGTTTAACAGAAGTATGTGTAGAAGTCTGGGAGAGTCTTAGGGGCAAATCTCTTAAGATGTCTCATCTTGGTCAAAAAAAAAATCATGGTTTCTTGTGTGTTCTTAAGTGATCTGGGCCTTCAGTCTCCAGTTATGGGACGCTACTCTTACTGAGAAGTTTTTTCCAGTTGAGTTTCAGTAAAAGTAATCTTTGGAGTGCTCTGGATGAACCCAGACGGCCCTTAAGAACTGCTTTAAAAATGAGCACTTGTGGCTAAGTTTGTATATTCTGCATCTCTAGCAGTTTGTTAGTGTGACAGGCTAAGCTAATAGCGTTTAATTTCTGCATCTTTTATGAGTTTTGTGTGAGGCTCTGATCTGTGCTTGCCTTTGAAATAGGACAGAATCAATTCTCTTTCAACTGTGATTTGGTTCATTCAGTGTGCAAGATACACAAGAAACTCTGATCCTCAAATGTATTTCCCTGCAACACAGCACTGTCATTGTGACAGGGAACAGGAAACACTGTGAAAATTGAAGATGGTTGAAGTCAGAAGAATGTTAATTATATAGTGGGAAATTTGCTGAAGCAATGCTTTTTAGCCTTGTTCTGTTTGGAAGGCCCCAAAAATTTGCAAGTGCATGCAAACCCCTTTTCAGAAAAAGAAACTTACTTGCTAACATATTTGCATTTGGGTTTTCTTTCACACTCTAGAAGAGTGGCTGCTAAGCTAAAACACTGGCATAAGGATTTCTTATACAAAAACTGGGATATATCACTGGTTCTTTATGATGTCCTGTGGTGAGAACCTCAGTTACTAGGATTTTATCCGCAAAAAAGGTATTTCATTCAGCAACAGCATGCTCAAGTAGCGTCTCTGAGCTGTTGCAAAGAAAAGCCATACTAGTATCTTCTGACAATTGTCTGGATTTTTCTTTGCTAATTATAATACAGCTTTAATAATACTTAATTTGATACTTCCTGTCATCATAGATGACCTATTTCCAACACAATCAGTCTTAATTCTCAGTATTAGCTAGCGTGGGATCTGATGTTCAATGGTTACATTATGACTTTGCTCAATAGTATTGTATAATTTGATCATACTGAAAAATTTATATCTTTGAATATTTGTTCATTTTTAAGTATAAGGGGAAATACTGTCAGTTTCTATCTCCTTTCTTTCCTCATCTTTATTAAGTAAAGGTTATATTTACATTTCATCCCTCTGCATATCTGAAAACAAAGCTATCAATTCTCTCAGAAACATGCAATCAAAGTATCACCTATGCACAACCATTCCATAATCAAAGAAGAGCTTTGATCTGTCTACATCTCTGCTTCGTTGTCTTTGGAGGAACAGATTTCCAGGATAATTTTCTAATATTTTGGAAGGATTTTAGATTCTGATATTATTTCTTATTCAAGTACAGGAAGCATTTACATTGTAGGCATTCTTTCTTTCATAAATATTCAGTAAAGATTTATTTCTTGCATACAAATTCCCTACTGCTCTGAGCTTTGGGAAATTCATTCCTAGGATGAATCATAACAAATTCTTGCTAGATAGAATTTCAACAGCCTTCACCGTAAGTTATTAACCTTCGTTACAAAGGTTAGTGAGAACTTTTGAATTTTCATGTCAACATAACCTTTTTTCGTTTCATGTACCTCCATGTTCATACCATATTTCATTATCAGTTGTAACAACAAGGCTTAGAGAAACTGAAAGGAAACAAGTTGGAAGGCTTACAGTTTACAGGCATTTTGCTGTATAAAAATACTTACATGGATCATCAAAAAGTTTAAACACCTGGTGTGAATAAGAGACAAGTGAGTATTTCCTGATTGTCAAAAATCTGCATTTACTAAAGCAGTTGTTAGACACTGTTTGGAAATAAAACTTGATTGTTTAATGACATTTCGAGTAGAAAACACTATTTCCTATTTAACTTCTTACTAACATCCTTAAGCCTGTCTTTGGATTCCTTTTGTGTGCAAGATATAGAAGAAACTCTCATCCTTAAAAGTATTTTCCTGCAACATATCACTGTTCATTGAAATTGGAGATTTATGTGAAGAAATGAGAAGAAAGGAAACAAGCTGGCATTGCATATTGGCAATTTTAAAACATGTGTTACAACATAAAAACATTTTTATGCTCCATAACATAGCCATCGGTTTAAATGTGAGTTAAATTAAATAAACTATATGGATTATCCAGCTTTTTGCTGGAAACAAGCTATCACAAAAACTGTCCTGGAATTTCTCCCTATAGCTTGAACCTTCATCAGAGCTAACCAAAAACTATCTGCTTTTCAGCACAATGTAAGCGCGTGGCTTGATACCTTTAAAGTAACTGCAGAAAGATGCATTGTCATTTGCAGTCAATGTGGATTTTGGGTTTCTAACAAAATTTTAGTAGGATGAGCACTAAGGCAAAAGTGTCATAAGATAGACTTATTGTAGAATGTAGGATATATCCTGAATGGATATGTACAAAGTGAGTAGTTACCTTTCTTCACACAGAAGCAACCTCTTTTACAGAGGTGGCTCAGGAAAAATTAAGTTTAAATCTAAACTTCTCTGGAGGTGTAAGTAACCAACAAAACATAAATGTAATGAGTCACCTAAGATTCAAGATAATGGAAGTTAGGTAATTTCTTAGATGAAGAAAATAGAGAGAAATCACACATTTTAGGAGACAGACTATGCTCAGAAATTTGGTCAGTAGAGATCCTGATGTTAAGGGTGCTGAGCCCAAATTTTTAGAAGTGTGAAAGAAGTTGTTGCTTAATTGACATATTTCTTGGGCCACTTAACGTGCTAGGAGAGTCAGTGCTGTTCACCTGCAGAGTGAGAGCAGTGAGCTGAAGCACTGGCTTGGTTGTACTCCCAGGAAGCCTGGGTGCACCCAGACCACAGGGCCCTGTTAATCCACTGCACAACACAGGATGCCTGGGGACACTCTGCTCAATCACCCCTGGCATAGGGAGCCAAGAATTTGGCACAGACCACCTCAGTCCTGGTACCTTTGCAGTTTGACATAGAAAGTGCTCTGGGGCAGGGATTGACTGTTTCCGATATTCATGTCTCATGCGAATCCCTTGAGTACCACAACAGAGAAAATAATAACAGTCATCTCCCATAAAACTGCTGAAATCCTGATTGTTTCAAGGAAGGCAGCAGAATTAATAGTTTCTTGATGGATAGCAAGTATAAACACCCATCACCTTCTTCACTTTCCATTTATTTTCTTTGTTTTTTCAGCTGATGGTCTAATGCTTGACACCCCTTTCCATGGAGAAATTTTTCCTGACATTCAGTCTACTTTCTGACACAACTCGAAGCCGTTTCCTCTTGTTATGCTGGAGAAAGAGACCAACCCCCCTGGCCATGGCCTCCTCTCAGGCAGTTCAGAGAGCCATGAGGTCACTCTGAGCCTCCTTTTCTCAGGCTGGACACCCCCAGCTCCCTCAGCTGCTCCTCACAGGATTGTGCTCCAGACCCTTCCCAGCTCCATTGCCCTTCTCTGGACTCGCTCCAGCCCCAGTTCCTTCCTGCAGGGAGGGCCCAGAACTGGACACAGCCCTCGAGGTGTGGCCTCAGCAGTGCCCAGGACAGGGGACAACCCTGCCCTGCTCTGCTGGCCACACCATTGCTGATCCAGGCCAGGATGCCATTGGCCTCTTGGCCACCTGGGCACACCCTGGCTCATGTTCAGCTGCTGTCACAGCACCCCAGGTCCTTTCCAGCCCCTCTGCCCCAGCCTGTGGCACTGCCTGGGGTTTGTGAGCCAAGGCAGGACCGGCCTTGGCCTTGTTGAACCTCACCCCATGGCCTCAGCCCATGGATCCAGCCTGTCCAGAGCCCTCTGCAGCCTTCCTGCCTCCAGCACATCAACACTCCCACCTAACATGGTGCCATCTGTGAAGTGACTGAGAATGGACTTGATTCCCTTGTCCAGATCATTGATAAAGATATAAACAGAACTGCCCCCAGTACTGAGCCCTGCTATGTTTGATAAAAACTTTATTTGATCCAGGTAGTGTTAGAGGCTGAAATCTATCTAAAGATGTCACAGACTTTCATGTTAATCCATAATCCTTTCTAGCTCTCTAATAGTGGGAAAAACGTCTGAAAAATAACCTATGAAGGTTTTTGCAGCCGAATTATTTTAAAAAGTACATTTTTCTCCTATGAAATATGCATCTTAAGGGCTACTGACTACTAATAATCAAAGATCAAGTTAATTTATTTCTAAACATTAGGTTACTTATTAAATTTCTACATATGGATTTAGATGTGTGAATGTAAACACATCTTTGAAAATCCTAAACCACACAACCTTTTCAGATATGAATCAAACTGTAGTCAGGCAATCACAGGCTTCAATTATCTTCCAGAAAGGATGCAGAAGCCCATTTGACATGAAGAAAGGGCTCAAATGGTGCAATGTTTGCAAGAGGAGGGAGGAGAGGTGCTGCATAGGCCTTCGTGCCTTGCCTTGTAATCTCATTCCCTGGTCTGATACAGCTGCAGAGCTGCTGTCAGCTCAATGCCTGGATGTGCTGGAAACCATCATTGTTTTGGCAGTCATACACATGGTTATGGCTGATAGAGGCTGGAAAATATGGCTGAAATTAATGGGGCTTGTTCCCCACTGAGCACGAGAGAGTTAGTCTCAAACTCACCTATTTTTGCATGCAGTACAAAGTCGTTCAATCCTAATTTGTGTGCTTTGCAATTAATACCATGTATTTACAAAACCAGGCATCCCCCAAAAGAATTTTAAGGGCACTACAGGTTGTTATTTTCATCTAATTACTAGAAAGACTCATAAAAAGTTATCACAACTTTTTCATTTACTAGAAGTTCATCTGTTCAGCTGTTCTGATGCGGAGTAAACTCCTCATTTCGTTTTCAAGTTGTGGCCCTGGGTCATGTTTGCCAGCGACCCAATTGCTGCCTTGAGGACAGCACTTCCTGTCAGTCCCAGGGGTGGCCCCCTAAGAGGCCCATCTTAATGTCCAGTATCAGCTAAAATAAGAGATATTTGGGTTGGGTGTTGTGTTTTGAGGAAATTGGAGATTTGCACCTTTGCTTTCAGATCTTCTCACATTCCTCAAAATACAGCAGGGAACGAGCACCCAGGTCTGAAATCAAAGAGTTGCAAAGTCAGTTTTTCTCAAATAATAAAGCCCAAAGAGAGAAATGGATGTCAGGCCTATGGTTTCCTCTTACTGACAAATTCCAATTGTCAGAGCATGTTTTAGCTGTTGTCTGACATTATGTCTTGCTAAACTAGTTTGAAACTTTCACTTTTTTAAATGGGTGGGGAATTTAAAATTATATTTTGAAAGCCAAACAAATGTATTATTTTTAATGCTGTAAAGGCTGGAGTTTTGCTTTCTAGTGTGTACAGAACAGTAACATATGGTGACATTTTAGCAACAAGTCCTTTCTATTACTGGTCACATTTCATTATTTTAACCCATTTAGTTTTAAGGTACTTGATCTAGATAGTGACAGCCCAGGTTGTACTAGGTTTCATATTTCATAACACACAAATAATCTCAAATAAGAGAAACCCAAAGCTGACTCCAAATTAATATCAAGACGAAGCAGAATGAAGTGAGAAAACCTAAGCGTGTGGCTAATGTTTCAACAGCCCACCACTGAGATCAGAAGAAATTCATGTCCAGAAGACTATAAAATTTCTTTAGTAAGAGCTAAGATAACTCCTGCCAGAGAAGTTGATTAGGTTAAAAGAGCAAACACATAATTCTTTCAGTTTTTGACATATGCAGTAAATTATATTCTTTTTCATATAATAAAACATTTATAATTAATCAAAAAGGTTGTTCTCTGTATGTTTTTGTAGTGCTTGTGGCTTTTACTGCTGGTGTTCACGTAACGAAAGTTTCTGATAGCACTTACATTTTTAGAAGGTTTTCTGCAAGTTTCTACCATGTCTAAAAATATTATATGATGATCAAACTTTCTACTAAATTCTGGAAGAGAAAATACTTAGGACTTTTCACTGTGCCCTCTGATCAAATGAAGGAAAGCAGTAAATATGCAATCAAATGTGAATAAGACACTTTTTGATGTCTTCTCAATTGCTTCTGCCTTTAACAAGTGTTCCATTTTGATCCGCAAAGTTTGGACAAACAACACCCTAAATTTTGTAAACATATCTTTGCAGTTATAGCACATGGGTTCAAACCATGCAGAAATAATACGGGTTCAGTCATAAAAGATAAGGCTCAGACTTTTGGTCTGCCTGCTCTCTGTATCCAATCATGTATTTTTGCTTTTGTGTTGTGGCATTTTATTGTCTCAAAGTGACCTTTATCCATGCTGTGATTCCTCCCTTTCTTTCTCCCTTAAGTATTGACTTGGTTCTGGGCAGCTGAGGGCATTGGAGGCCCTGCGGTGACTTGTGGTCTAGGGACAGAATCAGACAAGCTGCAGAGCACAGCACAGGCACGCAATCCTACAGCTCAGCATAAGCTGCTGCTTTGGGGCTGTCCCTGTCCCATCTCCTCTGTGATCAGTGCACAGCACCCCAGTAAATGTGCACTGTGCCCTTGCTGCAGCCTTGCCTCTAGAGCAACACATGGATGTGTAGTCAAACACATTTTGAATCAAATTTTTCAGTGTTCACCTCCACGAGCCTGCAAAAATACAGTCCAAAGTGCAACTCTGTAATAGATATATTCAAACGGATTTCCAGATTTTTTTTTCATTGTACATATTGAAATTCAAATGCTAGGATTCTACTTCAGCTGAAAGATCAATGATACTTAACCATGCATGTACCGCAGGTAAGTTAAAATGCAGGAAAGTGGCTCTTTTGCTTTGAAAGTGACTCTGTCCCCTGGCTCACAGCAATGGTGCATCTGAAGTCCTCAGCATTGCTTTCAGCAGAGCAGGTTTACCCTGATAAGAGTAGTGAGTTTACAGAAAGGTAAAATAGTCTGTTGCACTAAAATTCCAATTAACCAGAAAGCCTTCAAACCATATGAAAGAAATGCATATATGACAAGTTGTTTAATCCTTCAGGACCTGATGCCCCATTAAGAGGTTCCTAGTCAAACCTAAAGACTGAACAGGGCCATGTGAAACTCTACATGTGCTTAAGTAGTAAGCACTTCATAAGTAACTGCAATGTGACAAGTTTCATGGCCAGTTGAGTAACCTATGCAATGTTCCCTAAGCCATGAGACACAAAGAGGCATTCTAGCACAGGTATCACCAGTGGATTTAGTTCTTTCCATTACCATAATGGGCTGTATTTTGGAAAATACATCTTGGTCAAAAAGAAGATTTTGAACTTCATATTCTCTTTTTGAGTCTAGGTAAGTACGTTTCACCTTGAAAGATCATATTAACAATAAAAAACCTTCTATTTACATTAGACACTACTGCCTTCTCCCATGTCTATGTGCATGTGTAACTTTATGTTTTCAAAAGGAAAATTAATCTTCCTCTGCCTTTAATGTAAGTGCCATAGGAATATATTTCCCCATTCATTCCAATGCAAATTTTATTCCAAATTCCATGATGAATGCAGATATTCCCTAATCTGTCCCTCTGCCCCTGTTAAGCATCTTCATAGATGTAGAGGTGTATAACACAGAAGTGCAGAATCACAGTGAATAGGTCTAACAACTCAGCTCAGAGAAGGCACCCATGCTGTGTCACAGCAAGAACATTCTGATCTTTTATAAACTACAAATTACGTTTCCTGGACATAGGGCTTTCTTGTGTATCAAGCTACCTTAAAAAAAAAAAACCCAGTCATGAGATTTTGTGGGATCAAGGGAAGAGGGAAATTTTTCTTCAATTATTTCATTTTTTCTAGACAAGAAGATAATTATCCCCCCAATTTTTTGTTAGTGTAATTTGTACAATGAGAAATAAATTGAGAATATATGCATTAAGCTTGAAATTCTCCCTTTTATGACAGAAGGCTGTACATGATTTTACAGAAAATAAAACACTTAATTTAGGCTCCAAATCACTTTTTGATAAAGCCATTTCAAGTTTCATAAAAGTTTTATGTTATTGTGACTGAAGAAATTATGAGGCTCCCTCACCCAAGCAGTATACCACAGGTTAGACGTCATAATAGCACTAATTTCATACAGGAATCCTTCGCTGCCCTCACAGTCTCTTGACCACCCATTTAGAAAGATGATCTTCTCTCATGATCATTCCTGTCTCCAACTTTCAGCAGTACAAGATAGAATACATAACTCTTAAGAAATGGATCAGTTTTGGAATTTAGAAATGACACAGTAGTATTCTTTATTTACTTCCACAATCTACCCAAGAACTGAACTAGAAATTATTCTTACTGATCTAGTTATTCTAACCCAATCTATCCTGTAAAATGACCAATACCTTTTATTTTGAGWCATCACTCACTTTTGTCTAACAGATTACCTAATTGGCTACCTCTGTATGAAGAAAGTTATTAATAGTTAAAATTCTTCCTTTTTCTTTCTAAAATTCTTTTTCTGTTCTTCTTCTTCTTCTAATACAAGTATTACAGGGCATATTTCCATGGACTTTCTGAATAGGTCATAAAAACTACAGAGCTTTAAATTATAAAAACAAGTGTAATCAAAAGTAAACTTACTGCTCTAACATCAAAAACATTCCATTTTCTTTTAGCACAATATGATGCTATAGACATGTTTTGAACTAAATTTTTCTAAGCAGTCTTGAGTGATTCATGTGAGTAAAGGGAAAGATGTCAATACACTTGATCATCTCTTTTCAGTGAAGAAAGTATCATATGTAGACAACTTTGTTCTCAGATGTTCTTAAAAGCATGTTTTCTCTTCATTTTGCACCCTGATGTACAGGTCACATAACTCTCAGCAGTCTTTAAAACTATTAATTTTACATAGTGTAGACTGAGGGCATGCATAATTTTTGAACAATTTTCTTACTTGTTGGAATCAATTCAGTTTATTTAAGCACAAGATGATGCTTCTGTACATTACTTACAAGATGAAGAGTGCTCTAAGGGCTGCTATAACGCTTATTTCCTTTTAGATCATTGAATGTGGATCTCCAAAATGGCTTTGGTAAAACTTTTCTTATGTTACAGGTTTTAAAACGTGTGAGTGTATTGCAATTGAAAGAATACTGAAATTTTGCATGGCTATTCTGTATTTACAGAATATACAATTTTCAGTGATATGTACATGCAGCACTGGATCTGTGTGATCATCAGTCATCTCAGCTGCTAATTCCTTGCCAAGTTTCACTGCTGGATGCTTTGTTGTGTATAAAGATTTGAAATCAGTATGCAGTTGGCAATAATTTCAGAAGTAAGTTTAAAGAGCCCAGTGCATTATTTGTTTTTAAAATCCCGGACAGTTTTCTTTCTCAAGTCAGCAGCATAAATCATCCCTTTTGGGTCTTGGGCTAGGCTTCTTTCTGTTGCTGTTTCACAACATCTGTTTCACAATGCTGAGGCAACAGACAAACTACTCTGGCTTGGCAACAGGCCTTGCCATGCATTTATACTTCTTTTTAAATATTGTAAAATTAGACAGGAGTGGTAGCTGCAAAACTACATTTTAATGTGACTGCCTTTAAGTTAGAGATGAGACTAATGCATATCTCTGCTTATAATTGCAAGAACTTGATATGAAGTGTAATTGATTAATCTTGATGGCACTTCAAATGTCTCAGGCTTCTTCTCAGCAAGTACATTGTTTGTGGGAGGCAGATGGGATGGCTGAGACGACGACCCTGGGTTTAGGTGCCTCGGACCATGTCATTAAGTCAAAGCCCCAGTGAAGGGGAGGTGCTGCTGGAAAGCACATATTTTCTGGCTGTTGTAACTGTCTTGCCGAGTTGCTACCTGTGTCTCAGGACAAAAAAAAAATCATGTCAGGCTTTGCTACTGTGCAGGTAGGCCTGCAGTGGGATGTATCTGTAATTTATCTTTGTATTTATAACAATGTAATATAAATAGGACCTGTCCATCTGCTGCAGTGAGCTGTTCTGGTCCTTAGAATCCTCCTTCTGCCATGGGTAAATGATTTGCTGTTACTCCAAAGCACATAGATATGATAATTTCTTTATCTGAAAACAATAAACTGGATCTATTTGTTAGGAAATATTAGAAATCACAAATACGAATGGGCTGACAGTCATCAGTATTTTCTTCAAGGTCTTTATGTTCCAGTCTCAGAAAAATGAATTCTTTTGTGCATTGTGTCTTGAAATCAGGAACATTTTGATCTACAATGGTCATGGTCTACGTGGTCATGGTCTTTCTTTATACAGTTCAGCTATTAGGGAATGGCCCTTCTGATCATAAAGGGTGTACCACTGGACTTCTGAAATTCTGCACATATGGTCCTTACATAACTGCCTCATAAAATGCAAGCAATCTCTCTGTTTCTTGCCTTTATTAAGTGTCTACGGTGGTTGAGTAGGAGGAGGTTAGGAAGTGTTTGGTCAGAAATGACGGTCATATCTCAGTGTCCCACTGTTGTAGGACAGAACGGGCTGTGTGGTGGCTCATTTTTCTGCAGAGGGAAGGGACCTGTTTTATTAACATGCTCCATGTCAGCATATCCTGCACTCAGTTGTTTTCAAAACCTGCCCATCACAATTTCCCTACTGTGGCAGCTACAACCAGCTGTGGAAGACAGTCCCTTGCTAGAAATCACATCAAGGTGGGGTGAGTAAGGAAAATCCCAGGTCCTCAAAGCCTCATCCCACCAGCTTTTGTACTGATCTCTGCTGGGACTCAGTCATGCCAGGACCTCCACAGTTGCCATCCTTCACATACATCTGCTGTGGGGAGCAGTGAGGTTTGCATTGGGAAGAGCAGAGAATGAAGATGGTTGTGGGCCCTGAGAGTGTTCTGATGGGAGGTGACATTACCAGGAGGAGGACAATGGGCCATCCTGAGATCAAGCTACTTGGCTCATAAATTTTGTAATATTTTGAAGAAATCTGCTTTCAATAGTCGTGTTTAATGGTAATCCAGCATGGCCAAAGAGACAAACAACCCAGACCAGAGTGCAGGATTCAGGTGTGACACCACTTGTGATGCAGAAGACTATAAAAGGAGAATATATGTATTCTCCAGCCCCAGTGTTTGGAGGTCTATGCTCCCAAAACTTTCTAGTTTTTATTTACTGCAAAAAACCCCAAACCCTGTTTATAGAAAATCCCAAACTAAAGTAGAAGAAACTTATAGCAAACATGTTTATTTTATTTTAAATGAGTCAATGAAAGAGTTTTCTTCTTACACCAACACTCTAGGAAATGTTAAATGGGAACAGTTAGGAATCCATGGCCTATTCCTGCACAGTCTTATTTGCAGCAAGTTTATCCACATGTGTATCTTAATTTCCTATAGTGTATTTTTCTTTAAATATAAATTGTCACCAAGTCTGCACACCATCTTATCTTTTCGAAAGCATTTTAAAATACCTAAATATCTTTCAGGATTTCCAACAAAAAAAAGATTATTGACATTGAAATTTCATTTAACACATTTCATATAATTTTTCTTGTCTTACAAATTTATGTCAGATGCATGAGCTGACAGTTTGACAGCTGTTCCTCATAGGATGGTACTGTGAGCATTTATGTAAAAGGATAACATATGATTTTTATGGCAACAAAAATCAGCAGGAGTCCTGACTTAGCATCTTAAAATATGCCTTAGAATATTTATCTGTTGCCCTGTATATAATTTTATTTTTCAGCACAAGTAATAAACTGCGGAAAAATTCCCCAGGACTTTAAATATGGCTTCTTATAATTTTGTTACTTTTTCTACATCTGCAGAGATGGTTTCTAGTGTTGTAAAATAACCACAATGAATCTGTGCTCAAGAACTCTGATGTACTCATGTTTATATAGTCTTCTTCTGATTTTGTCTCGATGAACACATATTTCTCATAGCAAGATATTACTCTGTGAATGAGCTTAACAGGAGACTGAATAAATACCATTAACTTCCACTCTAGGTAAAATAACTTTGATAGCTCTGATAAATGTCCATCCTATTTCTGCCTTAGTGTTACTTCAGCAATTATTCATCATCAACTGTTCTGGGAAAACTCAGCAGTAAAAAAGATTATTCACTGTTGTACAGCAATATATAGAGATGTTTGAAACCCAATGTATTTTAGATGTCCCCAGAGAAAGGCCTTGAACATAAGTACTTCATTATTTTAAAAATATAATACTTCTACCCAAAGGTTACTACTATCAGCAGAGTGAAAACTCCCACTGATTTAAAGCAAGCCAAGAATTCACTTGTCTGTGAGAGCAAATGTGACAAACCTGAGCAGAGGAATCCATGTGACAGAACCGGCTAGTTTCAAAATCTGGCTTTCTTTTGAGCCAACGTGCTGAGTGAAAAGTCTGAGAAAAAAAAAACATTAGAACAGCTGAAATCAATGCAAATATTTTTTCTGATAAGACATTTCATTTCAGATTGAACTACTATCTGATCAATCTATATATTATAATATGAAATAAAGAACCTAAATGCACAGAAAAAAATAGCCAGAAAACAGAAGAACAGGACATTCAGACTTTATCAGAATCTTTAAAGGGCTTCTTTACCCAAACGTGATATAGCCCAATGACTATATGCCAAACACAGTTCAAGATGTGATTACACCTTTAGTTAATAAAAGGTTCCCTTAACTTCTTCTGCCTCGTTCTAATTAGTAGTCTAATTAGACTATGTAATATATGAAAATGGTAGCTTCAGATTAGCTGTTCCCTACATAGCATATAACATGGACGTTTGTACTTCTGGCTTTCTCCCCGAACGAAAGATGTGTCTTAGGCATTGATAAAATGAAACAGTGGTACTTTCCCATGATCACTCATTGCAAGTTAGTAACCTTTAGAAGTACTGGCCCAAAAGGTTAGACAAAGAAAAAGGTTACAGATTACAATAGTTATGCTGAGCAGAAATTTTCTCTCTTATTGCAAAGGGAAGTAAGAATACTAAGATCTAAAAAAAAGGGCTAAGTATAATTTGTAACAGCCTCTAGAACTCAGTGTCTTATTCATCTGTAAAACTGGGTTAATGACTGTGACCAATTAATAAAACTGCTTCTGCATACAAGACCTAGCTAATAAAAAAAAACCTAATTAATTCCTCTTCTACCGTAACAGTCAGTGTACCATAGAAAATCAAGTGGTTCCATTTTTCTGAGATGAAGAACTTTCCCAATGCAGTAATTCTGCAAGACCTTATGCATTCTCATGGTAGTGGGTTGTTTTTTTTTTCCAGGTACTACAGGCCAATTTAATTGCAAGATCCATCACATTCACATCAGTGAAGTGTTGTTTGGAAGGGCCCTCCTGCGAAGTTCAACCTCCTGCTCAAGGCAAGACTTTTGCCAGCACTAAATCAGGGGTCTGTTTAACTCAGCCTTGGAAACCTCCAAGGATGGAGGCATGACTACATCCCTCAAGTCCAGTGATACAGGAAGAATATTTAATAGAAAAATATCCACCAGAGACCGGTACCTGAGCCCAGTGTTAGGACAGCCTAACTGAGAATGTAAGCCCAGCTCATCTCCACATTCTAATGGCTGGATAGAAGATGAGGCAGTGTTTCAACACTGCATTTTCATTCCTTCTTGCTCCTTGTTACACCAATTTATTGCTCACACTTTGGCTGATTTATATCCTGCTATAGCACTATATTTTGACTCTTAGATGGTTTACTTATATCTGAATATCGCTTTGGAATTAATTTTCTGTTGCCTGACTTTGATGGAGGAAGAGAGGCTCTAGATATTTTACAGGTGCTTCCAGGATTTTTTACATGGCAAACCCTAAAAGATAAGTTATTGCATTTTAAAAACAAACTAAACCCCATCACTTTACAGTACACCAATTAAGATGTATTATTTTATATTTTCATTAAGTCCAGTATGATTACCATGGTATCTTTGGTGTATCATCAATGTGTTAGCAGAAATTGGATCCTCAAGGCACATTCATGTCAGGAAAACTTGGAAATCCTGTGTAGTTTTGTGGCTGAAACACTGAACTGGGCAGATGCAGGATTTTATTCCCAGCTTTCTACTTCCAGCACACATAGTAATTTTGTCTATGTTCTTCATCTGCTAAACAGAGCAAATGCCAGTAACCTACTTTATAAAGTGCTTTGAGATCTATTGATGAAAAAACTAATTTAAAGATTTGCTGATACTAAATAAAAGGTCTTATCTCTGCAGATCACTCAAAGGGGCTTCGAAACTTCATACAAGAAGATTACACTGATTTAAACGAGTTCCTTAAGAAACTGGTTCAGTTAAATCCTTGCAACTTCTATGGTACAGACAAGACCAAAGAAAAAGCCTGAAGCAGTAAGTACAGGGGGAAAGGAATGTATTTGTAGGTCAAGCAATACAGAGCAAAATTTTCCGAAGCAAGTGCTTCAGTCTCAATCAGTTCTCATTAGCTTTCACCTCTTCCTGTTTTAGCTTCAGATCACACTGTACTAATGAATGTAGCAAAAAACACCAAACAAGGTTCAGCCTTTTTACCTGCAGTTAAGCCACAAATTATTGTGTGCTGCAATATAAACTATATTTGAAACTTTTAGTAGATTGTGCAGGCTTAGAAGACAATTAAAATGATCTAAGGAACAACCTGTGCCAGAATGAATTTCTTAATGTATTTTAAAGTAAAGATTATTCATTTTGGCAGCAGTTCAAACCCTGACAGTGGGTGGAGGGGGAGACTTAGCCTCAAGGATAGATGGTGTTGTCGCTGTCATCCTTCCTCATAGTTTTGTCTAGAACAGCTTAAGAGCTTTTTCAGCAAAGCATGCTGAATCAACTTATTCTTGGCCAGCTCAATTTGCTTTTTGCTGAGCCCAGTGCAGGCAAAGAGGAGGGTGTGACCACCACAGCCTCTTTATTCTGAAAACTTCCTAACCTCTTGTCATAGTTTCTGATACCTGGAACTAGTGAAAATCGAACCATGTCCATTGCCCACGGTGTCTTGTCATAGCAGTTGTAGCATGTTCTTTAAGTGCAGAGGAGCTGTGTCATTCACTGTAAAGCCACTGCAACCCTCCATGTCTGACTCATATTAGCAAAAAAAAGATAATATTACAGCTTAAAACTATTCATGTGGGTTTTTTTTCCTGTAACTAGAAGACAGAATAAGTACTATGGAATGTAATAACCTCAATGATTTAATGCAATCCTCTATGACTTTCCATTAATTTGTGGGGGAACAGCAAAGAGAATTACACTTTCTGCTATATGTGAGTCGATAAACATTCCTGTAAGAGCATTTTGATGCTTGAATCTAAGAGAAACAGTATCTTAATTGCAGTCGATGATATTTAGACTAAGAAACACTGAACACTAGATCTCTCTCTCTCCAAATCTTTACTTGCTGAGTCAAAGAGAAAGGCTAAGATAGGACATGGAAGCCCTCACGAGGACATGGGCTTATGCCGTGAGCAGATGGTTTCATCAGATTTTATTTCCAGCTTAGGCCATGATTTTTTTGAGTGATAGTAAATTTTTTCACTTGTCTGAGCTTTAGGAGTTGTTGTTACATAAATAAAGTACAGAGAATTACAGAGAATTACAGTATTAAAAGTGTAGAGCAACCTAAACGGTTCACCTGAAAATTAATGCTTTTAATTAAGGAGATTTTAGCATCACTAAAGTTTAAGGAGATCTTAGCATCACTATTAATACAATGTACCAGATACCTTTCAGAGACAATGACACACAGAATTCTGATTTATCAAAACTACCATTATTTTTTTAAGATGTCCTTCTGAAACTGAACTTCTCATAGCGACAACATCCAGAACCATTAAAGCTGAGCTTTGGGAAAGAGGACTCCACACATGTTGCCTTCACTGGGCCTAGGCAGCAGGAATAGCAGGGAGCAGGAATGGTAGCAGCATCCTTCCCCATTCCTGGAGTTTAAACATCTGGGCCATAACTTGTGCTGTGCAAAAGCTTAGCTGAGATTGCAAAGGAGGAGTGGACAGATTTTGTCTCTCTAATTCTTGAGCCTCCATATATTTTCTTCCAGACCAATGAATGCCAAAATACTCCCAAAATCATATGGTAAGCTTAGGCTTACTATCAACATTTTGATTCATACTTTCCCATCTTCTGCAACAAGACTAGAATGCGAGACATCGGTGGAATTCAGACCTCTGACCTTCTGAATATTCACAATGAACATGCTTTGGAAGCATCATACACTTCAATCTCAGGACAGCTTTTGTTGTCTTTGGTGTGGTACAATTACTAAAATAAGATGGTTGGAATGCCTTTCCATGTACCAAAACAAACACCCTCACATGATTCTGCAACATACATCTGCCAAATATACTGTGGTTGTGGTTTTAAACAAATTGTTTGACAGGTTTATAAAGCTAGTCTAAGTTTCAGATATGAATCATTAGTAATCCAAAAAGTAACAAATTGTCTCATGCTTCATTGAGAGGAGGGGAAATGGAAACATTTTCTCTTTATAGCTATGTCTTTGGCTTTCTTGACA
This sequence comes from Malurus cyaneus samueli, assembly GCA_009741485.1. Taxonomy (NCBI): domain Eukaryota; kingdom Metazoa; phylum Chordata; class Aves; order Passeriformes; family Maluridae; genus Malurus; species Malurus cyaneus. Next base: position 16,490,356 of record CM019236.1, read on the forward strand.
TCATCAAAGTGCTTTGGAATTTAACTTCTCTACATTCAATATTTTAAAAAAAGAGAGAGGAAACGAAGAGTCGGGAGTTTATGATACATACCTCTGTAATATGCTGTCATTAGCGATAGTTTTAGAATGAAAAATAACAAAGACAATACCAAGGAAAAAGATTGCATACAAAGAATTTTGTTTGTATTGACTGATCAACATACATATTCATAGTTAGATTTATTTTAGACATAACAAGTTGCTTTACAAATCATATTAGGAGAAATTCTGCATTTTAAAAATAGGATTTTTTCCCCACTTTCTTAAGGCTTTCCAATTGGCCATATTCTTCTTTAATAATTTTCTTCAGTGATATTTCTCAACTACTCTTCAGCTTCCTCCAAACACTGGACTATTTAATATAGTAAAAAGATGCATTGTGTCATTCTTTGATACCTAGAGGGTCATGGAGTAGTGTATATACTACCCCAAATCCTTCAAAATCTGAAAGAGAAGCTTCTGGTGGACATGCTTAGTGTTCCACAGAGCTATGTATCATATCATACCATTGTGTTGAGACTGAAGATTCCCACAAATCAAACTTGAGTTTTAAAATCTGGGGGGATTTTTAGAAATACAGAAAATTAAGGCACTCCATTCAGGGAAAAAATTATAACTATGCACTACCTAAGGATGCAGAGAATGGATATCTACTTGATTAAAATTTTATTGGCCAGATAAGAATAAAGGATTGACCTGAACTAGGAGGTTATTTTGAGAAAGGTACCTTTTCTGAAGGTTTAATGAGTTTAAACCTGGAGGTGAACAGACATGGAAAGCTAGGCTTTCCTCATACTTTAAATAAAATGTTGCTGAAATAATGTGCAAGGGCTTCTATTGAATTGAACCCAAATAAATCTGGCATGTCTTTGAAAAAGAAGGAATATACCTTGTCTCAATTTACAGTAAATATGGGGAGTTAGAATATACAAAGGAATTTGATAAAAACACCAAAAGTTCTGGGTTTAGAAGCTTAAAAATAAGAAGGGGTATTAATTTCTTTATTTAGTATCATCATTCTACATTATATTTTTACATTTGGTTTCTCTCCATACTTCATATATGCATGAGAATATTTCACCAAAGGGTGAAATAAATTATTAGAAAGTGGATGCAATAGTTCTTACTGTAGACTTCAAGGTATGTTACCAACCTGTGAAGGATCCTTTGCTCTGGTTAAACAGAGTAAACAAATAGTTATAATCTCCAGACTTCCATGACTAATATGTAAACGTGTTAATACACATTCTTATCTTGGGTATAAATTAAAAGGGAGACTGTTCTCTTCAACCTAAAGCAGACAGTTCATCCAGCTTATAATTAAGACATTAGAAACCACCTGAAGAAATCAAGATAATCACATTGGGTACAATATCTGTAAAGAAAATCACCTACAAATCTAGAGGAATGAAACTAAAAGCAGCGGCTCAGTACTGTTCCTTTGTTAATGCATTTGAAGAAAAAATTGTGACATTTGTTTTTCAGCTGATCTGACTTGCACTGTCAGTGTCACGCACAGTAATACTCGATTAAGGCACCATTCTTGAAAAGCAGTTACGTAACTAACTGGAAGGGGTTTGCATGGATAATACCTTCAACGGTAAGTGGTCAGTTATGCTCTGGAGACTGGCAAACCTTTGTTCAAAATCTGCAAAGTTTTGGCTGAAATCACAAAGAACAAGGAAGTTGGGCAATCAGTCAAAACAAATTTGTGTATCCTACCTTAGCAAGCATTAAAGAAATGTCCTCTCCCAAACCCACACAGCATATTCTGTGAAGGTCATTCTTCGCTTCTCAAAGCTTTCATAGTGCAAACATGTAGAGCATTTGAAGTCAGCTCAGCTTTGTATTCTGATAATATTTTTAGGTTACACCAGTGAGATAAAATGATCAAAATGAAAATTACAAAACCACAAAATATAAACCAAATCTGTAAAAGAAGCAGCACATATATATGATACATATATTTGTATTATTTGCACATATTTATATTACATGCAAATTAACTTTGCAAATGTCAAAGACCCCCAACTAATAAAACAGAAATTTGCTGTGATTTCAGTACCTAACAAAAGGATGGTAAGCATGCAGAAGATAGAGAATTTTTCTATTTGTGATTTATTGATAGGATTATTATCCAGACATCATAAAAATTACAAATTAACTGAGTGTAGCAAAGGAAGCTATGATGTAGAGCAGCTAGGGCTCTGAGTGATAAACCCCAGCAACAGAAATCAAATTCAACAGGTAGGCTTATATTGTGGAATAGAGACAACATTTTTTTAAATTTTGCATCAGTAAGGTAGAACTCAAGAAAGGTCAGAAATTTGTTTTGCAGAAATTTATTTTACTTCTTTATATTTCTTTTTGCTTCTTTATATTTCTTTAGGAGCCAGCTTTTCATGAATCATAAAGATAAGATGATTAATTTTAACACCAACCAAACACCAAAACCAAAATGTTACTTTCTTCAGAATCTTCCAGTGCAAGTTTGTTTTTCCAGAAACCACATGGGAAACTTTTTTATGACTCCTGGCCTCTTACTTATGTATGCACAGAAGACAATGTTCAAAATATTTTGTCATTAGATAGGCAAATGCCTACTACATATGCCCAGATCATCTTGTTTTTAAGGATGTTTAGTTTATATGATAGCTTTGGACACTGTGTTTAAATGGCTCTGGAAACACAATTCTCAGGGACTGTCACTGGCATACAAGCAATAAAGTGGTGCTGTGCCGACTAAAATTGCTGGAGAAAATAACAGAGATTTAAGAGCCTAGGAAAAAAAAGAAACGTGCAGCGTTTTCTAAGGAGGTGGAAATGACAAAGGTCTGGCTATTTGGACATAAAGGATCCCAGAACTATTTTTAAGATCTGTGGATTCCCTGCCATTGTTACAGCTAATAGCTGTTTGATTCCCTTCTGCCATGGTGCCACAAAATTGGCATAAAGGGGTCACATGATGAACTGGATCTTGATGCTGAGTTTTATTTCCTCTGACAGCTCGGAGGTCCTTGGCAGGCCTACCTGCTGGATTTATGAAGAGGAAGAGCTCTGCCACCACTGCTAGCCACACTGAATGGGAGCATACAGACATTATGACTAAAGGGCCAGGGTGGGATGAACAGAAATGAAAAGGAGGGAGAATGTGTCAGGCTGGGTGCCATTACTGAACCCAGAAATTATTATTCAGATATGCACTGGCTCTGGAGCAAGCAAGCAGGGTACTCTTGTGGAGGGTGTTCCTGCCTGTTTGGCAATTATGCAGGAGGCAGTTATTCAGAGGTCTCTGTCAAATTGTGTCACTCTTGTCTGTTCTTTCACAGGATGCTCAAAAGGATTGTGTGGTATGTGCTGGATATATCAATCACACAAGACTGTTGTTTTACAGCCCACAGTCATGCTGAGACATACCAACAAGGTTTCTAATGTTTGCTGTTGATCAAATTTTTATGCTGTTTTCAAGTTACTGTCTTCTAGTAACTGCAGCTTGTTGTTGGCACTGTGTGATTCTGCTGCTGGCAGATCAAGGGTGATGAGCAGCAGGCAGAGGAAAAGAATAACTGCAGGGTCCTCTTCAGTGGAAGTGAGGAAGTTGTCCTTCTTCCATCCTATTGAGATAAAAATAAAAGTGAAATTCTTGCATCTGTTTCCCTGTAATTTGGAAATCTCCAGCCTCCAGTGGAAAAAATTTCCACAATTTATTAACAGTTGTGCTTCTATTTGCATTTTTATCTCATAGAACTGAAGGAATAACAAATACCTAGGCTGAAAGAGGTGTAACAGACAGTGCTAGCAGCATGGTGAAGGAAAACTGAGCTACCACAATTCTTCTGAGTCTGAAATGGCAGAGTTGCTTTCCCCTAGAGGCAGAACAGACAGTGGTGCTTACAATAGATGGAACTGCTGATTAATGAGAACAATGGTGTCAATTTACTAGTCTGGAAGAATATAAGAAAAAGAGCTGCTAACTGTAATAATGTTGGTATATCTTCATAAGTGGTGTGTGAGATGAGGTTTAACAGGCTTTGCTCACTACATTAATGTAATTCCTTTGAGCATGGACTCACCTGGAAACCCAGTAACTTCCCTCAGCCTTGCGTCATGCCTGAGGTAGGTAAATATATATGTTACACAGTTACAGTTGGGAAAAACTGAACCATGAAAGGAATGTAACTTATTCAAGGCCAGAAAAGTCCTCTGTAGCACAGTCAAGAAGAATTTCCAAGTTAGACGTCAAATTCTAAAGACTGAGGTCAAAAATGGAGCTGATTTCAGTAGCAAATGCACGATGTACAAACAAGTGATAAAATAATCAAGGCAATAGATACACTGTACAAGGACTATACTCTGCTTGCTGATTGCTCTGTTGCTTGTTTGTCTTTCATACTTGAATTGCAGACTCTTTGGAAACAGATCGCCTTTTTGCTTTGTATCATATGGTCGAGAGAGCAAAATATTTGCCAGTTCATAAGAAGATTCTACAGCAAAAAAACTGGAATGTTACTAGACAGTGGAGGAATAAGTAGCATCAGTATGATCAGTTTCTTCAAAAGAATCAGAGAACTGTTATTATATGATTTGGCAGAACAAGGAGGTTTAAGTACAGCTCTTATATGTCTGACACCTAGGTCAAGACATCATCTTCAGTTTTATGTACTCAAAAATAATTTTTAACCAAAGGTCAGTTCCTTGTGGACTGAAATGTGAAGAAAAAAATCTTTGAACACATTTTCCATTGGCATAATAAAGAAAAGGGTAAATAAAACATTAAGAAAATAAAACCACAAAATATATGAGTATATATACGTTAGGGTAGAATAGACAACCCCAGTGTGTGAGAAAAGCTCCTAGATCTCCAGTAACAGAATCCAGTTTTACATGACTTTCTCTCTCCTTAGAAGTGATATGGGATCCTGCTTTTCTGAAGACAATTTTTTCTGAAAGGTACACTGTTATGCTAGAAAGTAAGAATGCTGCATCAGCAAGAAGGCAAAGCACTACTGCAGAAAACAGACACCAGCAGATTTTCAGTACGACCTAGGAAATAAGCATGATAAGGTCCTCAGATTGGTCCTCATTTCGTTGCTTGACTTTTCCATTATACAGAGGAGTAACCAGGAAAGGATTTTGGCTTAGGAGTGGGTTTGTTTTCCCTTTCTCACAATGGAAAGAATTAATAAAATATCGAGGTGGGATAAGTCTTTCTACTCAGACTAAAAAGACAAGGAGAATCCAGTTTATACACAGTATTAAAGCACTTTTTGCATGTTTAGTCAAGACCAGAAACTATTGACTGTGTTATCTCTCATATTTATTCTGTTTGTGCATGATGATGCCAGGTTATGTATTCAGGGGCACGGCAGATTCCTATCTCTTGCATGTTGAAAATTGTTGATTATTCATTACACTGTTACAAGTTTTGTGCAACAAGGAAACTCCTTGGCTTGCAAAATCTTAATGTGTTCCCAAACAGAAGTTTCTTTGTGTACAACAGTAGATGTTCCAAATATTGCACGATGCTAATTTGAGGCCAAAGGCCTGTGTTTCATAACAAACCCTGGGTGCCGCTACTCATGACTGAAAAGTGCTAAAAGTCTCATGTTACCTTCTGGAGCTGTGTTTTAGACAGACTCAGGAATAATCTGTGCAAAAGGTAACTGAGCCTGTTTCTGAGTTCTTCTGTAAGATTCATACTTTTTCAATCAGGTCAACTCACTTGTTTAAGTGAAAAAAAACTTTTCAGTGCAATTGAGAAGAAAACACAGATGTTAATCAGCATGTTCAATTTCTGATTTCGAAGTCTAGTACTTGTGGTAGGGCCTCTATACTGTGCATAAATCCTTGTTGCACACCAGCAATGCACTACTGAGTGTTCAGAAGGTGGGTTTTGTTTGCCACTGTGCTTCCTTCTCTGGTCTATGGAAACTATGGTCTAGCACTATGGAAAAACATACATTTGAAAAAATAAGGGGAATATAAGCATTATAGGCAGAATGTAATTTATTAGAATTGAAGTTAAGCCCTTATAAGGCATGCCATGCATTATTTAATGACAGACATGCATTTTAACAGAATCCACTTTACATCTTATTCAAAAGTAACTCAAAACCTTGAAAGTGCTGGCCTTACTCAAAAGGCAAAGCAAAGCCTTAACAGGGGTGGTGACAGCACTTGTTTGCTTTTAGTCATTTCTTGCATTAGATCTCTAATGCAGCTACTGCTTCCAACTGTCCCTGTATTTTACATTTTGCACTGTTCTTAGCTGCTTTCCAGAAAGTGTTTCACCTCAATGCATATGTGCATTCCTCAGTACCCCTCTGCCACTCTGACATTTTGCCTTGACTCTGCCTAGGCAAAGTTTCTTTCTCCCTTGTCGGAGTCTTGGCACTCTTGGAGAGCTGTCCCCTAAAATTGGCTACACATTGTATGTACACTTACCTCCTAGGTTTACTTTTATTGAAGATTTGCTTTTTTTCCTCTGTATTCTATTCTAATCAATTGCTATTCAAAGTATTCCTCTTCCATGTGCTGAGAATTTATAAAATACCTAAAGTTGCATTCTTCTTCTGTTTAGACGTCTTTAAAAGCATAAAGGTTTGTGTGGTTTTGTTTTCTTCTTCTGTTAATGTGATTTTATGGCAGAGAGGAATATTTAGGAAGGCATAATAATACACTAATTGGCATGCAACTCATTTCATGCCACGTCTACAGTGTGCATATTTTGTTATCTTATTATGAGTAATAAGTAACATGAGTAACATTCTCACTTTGTCAATGCACCTTGGTTTAGGAATCTTCCAGAAAATTGTCTCTAAATTCTAGCAGAGGTTTTAACCAAGTGTCAAAGAGTACTTTATGAAAGTCCAAATTAATTTACATCTCAGAGTTGCAAGAGAATATTTAGGTGATCTGCTTATCCCAAAAAAAGCCAAGTGGCAAGATGCCAATAAACACAACCGACTTTTCATAGCATCCATCACTGAAAAACATGCACAAGGATAGTTGTATTATGGCATTCTTGACAGACCACCTAAGTAACTTGCTCAGTGTGACCTGGAGGCCTTACCGACTGATATTATTCCACGAGTCTGTAGACTACAAAGAGTGTCCTTAGGTTTTCGTCTAGAGGGAAAGAACTCTTCCAATCTGCTCATCACGTGCTCCAGCAAAGACCCTACATTAAAGACAGCATCGGTTCACATATGTAAGTTAAAAAGGAACTGGCTTCTGTTAGAAGGTACTTCTCACTCAACTAGTGCTTCACATCAGATCAGTGATAGCAGCAAATTGACCCTACGAATAATTGTCGAGATGTTTAGTTAATGTTACACTTGGACACCTACCAAATTCCGAGAAATAAGCGTGATATATTCAGCTTAAGTGCTTTGAACTGTGTGACTTCTGTTGTATCTAAAAATCACAAGAACCTGAAAACACAGCAATATTCGCTTTTCCTTTTCTCATCTCAGATCAAAAGGCATAACCACCCCAATACGGTCAAGTGAAAAATCTAAACCAGGCGAAAATTTACTTGAACCTCCCCAAGGTTGTGATCATGTGATGTCTCCTGCCTTTCTTCTCTCTCCCAGTCTCTCGGGAAACAGCCGCAGCGGTAGGTGTGCGTGGCAGGGTATAATCTCATCTACATGTGCATTCCTGCGCACACACAGAGACGGGTGTGCTCCGACGAGACATAAACGCTTGTCCGTCGTTTGCAGACCTGGAGAAGTACCTGAGGACGGCGGAAGCGGCCCCGGCCAACTGAGGGAAGCCCGGGAAACAACGCGCGAAGGCTACGAGCAAAGGGTGTGCGTTTAATGTCCTGCTAACTCCAGAAAGGGACGAGCAGGTGAGCTGGGGAGCACTGGAGCGGCGATTCCGCGACTGCAGCGCAGCGGAGCATAGTGGGTGCTGCGCTCCTCCTGGCCCCTCGCGGGCTCCCAGGGAAGTGCTGGGGGTGCTGGGGAGAGGAGAGGCTCAGGTCACGGGGGCGAGAGCTAGGAGCGCTCCGGGAAAAGCTTCCCCGCGCCTGGCACGGCACGGCACGGCAGGGCGCAGCCCAGCCCGCACCCCCGGCCGGCCGTATCCCGCCCGGGGCTGCCGGAGCCTCCGCCGCTCTCCCGCACGTGGGGAGGCCGCGTGGGGCGGGGCCACGTCGGCGTCCGCACCGGCTCCCGGGCCCGGCTCGGCCAACCGCCCGCCCGCACGGACAGACCCCGTCCGGCTCCAGCTCCGGCCCGGCCCCAGCCCCAGCCCCAGCCCCGCAGGAGCAAAGGCACCACAGGCAGCACCCGCCCCGCTCCTCCCCACTTCGACACCTGCGCGGGGCGGCGGGGCGCGGCCCCGCGGCACTCCGAGCGCGGCCCCGCCCCGCCGCCGTCGCCGCCAATCCGGGCCCGCCGCCCGCCCCGCCCTACGCCTTTGCGCAGGCGGCGCCGTTTGCGCAGCGCGCCGTCCGCCGGCGGCCCCCGGTGGCTCGGGAGCCCGATGTGACCCGACAGAGAAATGGCGGCGGCGGCGGGCGATCGCGCCTCGTCATCGGGATTATCTCGGGCGCGGCGCGGAGGCGGCCGCCGCCGCCGCCTGCGAGAGCCTGAAGGACGGCGCTGTGGCGGGAGCGTCGCCGGGGAGCGGCGGGGGGCTCTGCGAGAGGCGGGCGGCGGCGGCTGCCGGGAACAGCGTCTGACTGGAGACGGAAGCAGCTGCGCAAAGTGCGGAGCGTGGAGCTGGAACGGCTGCCGGAGGCGCCCTCTTCCTCGCCGCCGCCCGGCCGCCTCCTTCCTCTTCCTCCTCCTCCTCGCCGGAGCCCCCGAGACGCTGCTGCTCCACTACCTGCCCGGGCCGCCGCGCTCCAGCCGCAGTCCGGCTGCCTCCCAGCCGCTGCGCCGAGCTCCTGGAGCCGCTGCCGGCGGGAGCCCGGCGGGACGGACCCCGCCGCCGAGCGGAGGATGGAGCCTCCCCCGCCGCGAGGTGAGGGGCGCCGGGGACTAGATGGGTGGCGGGGTCGGCCCCAGCCCAGCCGGGTGACGGCGGCAGCGTCGGGGCTGTTCCCGCGGACGGGCTCGGGGCGGCTCCTGCGGCCCCGTTGCCCTGGCGCGCCTGGCGCGGGCCGGTAGGCGGATGCGGGGGCGGCGGGAGCTGCAGCGGAGTGCAGCGCTGTGACGCGCGGGCAACTCGGAGCTCGCCCGCCACCCGCCTTCCTCGGGGCCCATTGTACTTGGCTGAGGGAGGGGCACGGCGGCCCCGGGCGTCCCGCCGGCCGCAGGCTGTCAGCGTGCGGGGCTGGCGGGGGCGAGTTGCGGGAGCGGGAGCCGCGGGGGGCGGCCGTGAGGCTGCGGGGGTGCGTTGTGTGTACTTCTGCCGGAGTCCCGAAAGGCTTTGAAGTGTGGAGCTCGGGGCGGGTGCGGGGCGGGGCCGGGATGTGTCAGCAAGCCATTGGGTCTCGGGCGAGCGGAGCGCGCGTGCTGCCGCGGGGCTGGGGCCGGGCGCTGCGCCGGGGTCGGGCGGCGGCTGAGCGGCTGCCTTGGCTGCTTCCCGGGCGCTGACGCGCTGCCGAGCACTTTGCTGCAAAAACTGGAGTAATATACTTTTTTTTTTTTTTTTACCTCCCCTCTCCCGACTTTTCCGAAGTCAGATTCTACTTTGCCGCTTCGCGATAGTGCGGAACTGATTTCTTTTAGTCAAAGGAGAAAGCCTTTGGAGCATAAATGTCCTGTTTTTTCTGAGAGAAAATGATTTGTCGTGGCTTAGGCTAGGTGGTGAATTTCAGTGGTTAGATTCAGCGTCCTTGTGTTCGCAGCCCATGTTTGCCTTACATATATAGTAATTGATAAATCCATTTTCTTGTATTTCACCTATATAACGTGTGTGCAAGTATTCAGGGTGAAAGTGAACTCATGTCCGTGGCGAAGCAGTTTGAGTACTTCAGAAAACATTTCAGCTTTAAGATGTACTCGCTGGGTCTTATTGGTGGGAGTGTGTGTGTATGTGTGGGAAGGCACTGCAGTATGACCGTGTAATTTTGATGGGAAGATGATAATTTCACCTGGATCTCTTGTGAGGTTTTATCTGATGTGGACTCTGTAGTTAAGGAACTTGGAATTAATGTCCAGGGACCTATTTTAATGATACCTTACCGTATGGCTAATCATTTAAATCTCACAAAAAATATAATTCCTGTTTGGAGTTCTGCCTTTTCTGTTCTTTTCAGTTGTGTCTTATGTCAGTCAAACCTCAAGAATATTTTTTAAATGTTGACTTATCAAGGTAGTACTGTAATAAGAACTGTTTTCTGGACCAGTGTCTCAGCAGTTGAGATGGGTTTTGGCCTATTTCTAGGGCAGTGTAAAAGTACTTGTTATGATGTGGTTGTGCAGATGAAATGGCTTTGTAGTTACAGAAGGATTAGCAGGAAATCCTAAATGTTTTAGGGAAGGGGAATGATGTATGAATTTTAGTGAGTATCTTGTCATTTTGTAACTCTTAGCACCATTTTTGTTTTTATCAAGTCATGAAATTATAATGTACTCTGTATTATAATACAACTCTATCCAGTTTCATGGCTTTCAAGGAAAATAAAGAATCTCTACCAGAATATGGTTTAAGCAGTCGAGCCTCAATGTGATAGCAAGTGGGAGTTAGGCTTGAAATTAGCGGTTCAGGAAGGTAAATATGTATCTCATCAGTGCTGAAACGCATCCATCCTTGGTATTCGGTCCCACAGCAGCAATGTCAGAGCAGCTATGGAATTTTTTTCCTTTTTGCATGGACAATTTTGCTTACTTCTAAGTACCTGCATTTGGGCAAATAGGTTATTGAGTGTGTATACAAGTTAAAACAGTTTTAAGTGCTCTCTGATGTTTGACTAGGAATGTTAACAAATCTTAAAAAATACTAAATGCCAAATTCTTTTCTCTTCAGTATTTTAGAGATATAGTTTACTTTGAGATATAGTAGAGAGATATAGTATAGAGGAGATATAGTTGCAAATATATGATGACTTTAAATAGTGGTTGTCCTTCAGAAATACACTATAAATACTCTTCTGGAGTATCTCACTAATTCTCTGTGCTGTGTTACCAATAATACAACAGATATTAGACAAAGTACTACTTTATCAGACTGTGTAAAGAATTTAAACTATCTGCACTCATTTTAATATTGACTTGTTTTAGCTGAAGGGAGAAAGCCCAATTTATATGTGAGCAACAGTGATCTGCGTTAAATTTGTCGGTGCAGCTGTTGCCCAGATACTTACTAAGAGGCAGACTGAAAGGCATAATTTAAAAAAATAGATTATGTGGAGGTTTTATATTCTGTTTTAAAATACAGGTACTTGCACTTTCCTGTAAGGATCTACTCTAGAAGATACAGTGCTTGCTCCGAAGTCCCCCTATCAGTCTCTTTGGTATTACAGTTACTTCCTTTTAAATAGATTCTCTGATTCTCTTTGTGTGGGAAGACCTTCGTGAGCCTCAAAATGAAGCTGAGAAGGGAAACTGACTGCTGTTAAATTATAGATGCAAATACTGCATTTTTTTTTTCTTTAAGCTCTCAAGCATTCTGCTTGTCAGGCAGTAGAGTGCATATCTTCTCTAAAAGCAGTGAAGGGTGTAAGCTATCTTACATCACTGTAAGAGAAGAAGGGAGCTATTTTACTAGCAATTGCAGGTTCAACATAGCAAAGCACTTCAGATCTCTTACCCTATATGTTGTTTATTGTCACTATATTGTTACTGTTTATGACAAGATCCAAAGAGTGATCTCTAGTATGATTTCTTGCAGTCTGAGATAAATTCATGGAGGCAAAGTGCACCCCCCTTCTCTGTGACCTTAACAATATGCTTTTAAAACATCCAGACCCTTTAAGTGATGTTTGTGTCTGGAATTGGTGTAGATACCTTATTACATCCCCAAGTACAGGATTAGTTTATGTTGATGTGATCATGTTTTCATAAAAATGAAAAGAAAGAAATGGTGCAGTTGATCTCCTCTGTGTACAGTAACTATATACTGTGTGATTTCTGTGCAAATTAGGTGTTTGAAAAGGTATGTGCTAGCTGGTTTAGTTGCAAAGCAACTCTTGTAGGTATTTAAACTGCATTTTTCTGCAGTTGCTGTTTGACACATGCTAGGCACCCCAAAGTAACACTGTCAAAGTGAAGTTCTGTTTGTATGTACCACTGTGCTAGTACAAACTCATCTGTTTCAGCTCTGTTTATCAATTTGTAGCACCTTTGATGATGTTCAAAGAAGGACATGAATGGTTTTAATGGGACCCTGGGAGTTGGAGTGGAAACAGAGAGAGAACACCTAGTGACAGCACAGCATGGCCAAGATTCAACTTGCCTTGGTTTGGATTTTTTGTAGTGAAATGCTATTGTTCTCTGTTTATTGAATATAGCTAAGGTAAAACAAGTAGGTTATTATTGATCTTGTCTATTCTTAGCTAAGGTGAAATATAATTCTGTATTTTATCCAAGTCCCCTAAGGCGTGATGATTATAACCGTCCATATAAATAAGTCACCAAATTTTCTGCTTCCAGTTTGAGCTGGATACTGTGGTGAGGGAAGATTCCCTTTCTACCTCTTCTGTGCTCTGTGGCTTGAGAGCACTCTGTGGCTTGGGAGTACATTGGAAGAGGGTCACCCTCTACCGTGTCTGATTTTTATCACTCTTAGTTATTGCAAGTGGTAGGGTTCTGCTTAAATGGTCTGATCTGGTATGGCAGTTTCTTTGTTCCTGTGCAAAGTAAATAGATTGTAACTAACTAATCTGGAGCTTTCTGTCTCATTGGATTTAGTGATACTAAAGGTTCAGTCTCTACTGTCACTCAGTGGAGTCTAAGTACTGCTCAGTGTAATACCTGTGTGTAGACATGTGCAGTCATACCTTACCCAAAGGTCAAACATGTAGAATACAAGATTTAAAGACCAGCTTTTCCTTGTGTATGATGGATTTGAACTTCACAAGACCTTTTAGTGTACTAAAACAGTTTAGAGTAATGGTGCAGCTGTGAAGAGATTTGTATGTTGCAGGGGAGCATGAGGAAGAAGTAGAAACAAGCATCTGGGGGTGGAGTGACTGTGGGAATGCTTCTGTTGGTTTTCACTGGCTTCCAGTATTGGTGAAACTTGGCTTAAGCTTGTTTAAAATACAAATTATACGTTGCTATGTAGCTGTTCTTTAAACAAACTTGTAAAGCTAGTTTTCAGCAGCAGTGGTGATAAGAGGACGGATCTGGTTTGAGTTCTGAGTTTTTAAGGATAATCTGAGTGTTCTCAGAGGATGCTCTGCAGAGACCCGAGAGTCATCTTAATTTACTTTTTATCTGCTGTGTGCTAACTCAAAGCTGTAGAATTACGGTTCATTCTTTTGCTTAAGGTAGACCAGACAGAAAACCTTTAAAAGGGCTTTGTTACTTGTCTCTGTGTGGCTAGGAGAACATGTTTAAGAGGAAAGTTGCCTTATGTTACTATCTTCCTTTTTTATCTTTACCTGGAGGCTGAGTGTATTGCCTGCAGGGTTGCATCCGCTTTCCAGTTTCACCACACTGTAGAACTGGAGAATTCTGGTTGGTGCTGAATTGTCTTGATTTTTTTTCCTGCATGTTTGGATTTTAAGGGTTTTTTTGGTTGGGTGTGGTTTTTTTGGCTTTTTGGGGTTTGTTTGGATTGGGGTTTTTTGTTGCTTGTTTGTTGGGGTTTTTTGTTAGGTTTTGAATTTTTTGCTTTGAAGAGGTCTTTTGTTTGTTTTGATGTTTGGGATTTTTTTTGTCTGTTTCTTGGCTTATATATTTTGGGGTTTTTGTTTCAGTTGGGTTTTGGAGGTTTTGTTTGCCTTATTTTGTTGGGGTTGTTTGTTTGTTGGTGTTGTGCTTTTAGAAGATCAGTTTTGTTGGATCCTGGCTGAAAAATGTCCTGAAAAAACAGCAGTTCTATTTACTCACTACTTAAGAGTAATTTGAAATTGGGAGTTGTTTAACTTCTGTCTGAAAACTGATGAAATAGTTTTCAAATTGTCTTAATAAATGGATAGAGTCATCACTCCTCTATTTGGCTCATGAATGTCTAGGTTTTTTGGTAGTGTTCAGCATGTGATAACTAGGGATTTGAAGGTGTTTGCAAAAAGTGTTTTTTTTCTTTAAACTTAGAATGTCATGTAGTATTCCCTTTTCTGAGATTAAATTGGAACTCAAGTCAGTCTACCTTTGTTTCACACTGTCTCCACATATTTCATTTGTGTCCCCAGAGTGTAAACCATTCAAATCACTCATGGAAATGTAACATAATACTGTTCTCATCTCTCTTGTCCTAGTATTCTAACTGCTAAATAACTGCTAATATGTGAAATAACTGCTAATATGCTTATTATGCTGGACAACTTCAGCTCTTTCCTAATATTTCCCATCAATAGATTTCACCCAGCTCTTTGTACTGCAGCTCCTTCTAACTTACCCAGGGTCACTCTGGAAGGTGGGAATAAAGTGCTGGAAAGTCTGTTGCCTCTGATTGTCCTCACTAATGTCTGACCACATCTGACACCTTGTTTTCTGAGCTCTTTTCCATCCTCTTCTTGAACCTCCAATAATCTTGCACTTGAGCAAACTGAAACAAGTTCTTGCTCGGCTGGCAGCAATGATGATCAGGTACTTTAGGGGGCTGGTAGTTCACCCTCAAAGGTGTGCATATA
>CM019236.1:16511532-16529743 GCA_009741485.1 Malurus cyaneus samueli
GAACCCCCAAGGTTAGGACAAGAACCAGTGACCTGGTACGTTCTGCACCACACAACCTTGTTTACACACTTCCACAAACATCTTCCTAAAATTAACTAAGAGCCAGAGTTTATTCCCTGCAGAAGAATTTACTCTGAGTTGCAACTGCATGTTTCTTATCCTTCCCAGAGGGTCTTGGGAGGAAGAGCAGAGGTACATGGAAAAGAAATCTTAAAGACATGGAGGTTGTTCTGTATTTGCTTTAAGCCAGTATTACAGAAACAGGGAGAAAAAGCTCCCACTCCACCTCCCCCCTCAGCCTTGTGGACAAGGAAGCATGAAATGAGACACCTTAAGCCATGCAGAGCTCTGCCAGAGAGCTATGCAGGAGGCATTCAGGGCTGTGATTTCAGAAATGCCTTATGCCAATCCAGTACAGAAAAGTTTGACCTGTTTGGTTTCTCTCACTTGGTTAAGATTAACATGTAGACTGAAACTAAGTGCCTTTTTTGTGGGAAGAAGACAAATAATAAAATAATAAATATTTTGGATTAAACTAAGATGTCTTTCATCTTTTCAAAGTTGTAAGGTGTTTCATGTAAGGAGGTGCTCAGTATTGTAAACCAGCATACTCTACTACTCTCAGCAAGCTGAGTGAGGAAAGATATGGGTTGATGAAGTGTTTGACTTGGGAGATTCGTGTCTGACCATTGTATTTGGCTTACGCTGCAGGCCAGCTTGCTCTGTTTAAAATGATTACTATTGTCACTTGTTTCTGTTCTATTGCTGGTAGCAAAGGATTCAGTTCTGAAAAAGAAACTTGTATAGATACTTCAAAGCCCAATGGGTCCAAGTTGACTCTCTTAGGAATGGAAAACGTAGACAAAAAGGGTTAGAAAGCACCAGAGTAGTAACATAAAAAATTGTGAAGTGTTCGATTTACCTGTGATGCTGACTTTTTTAGCCAAAAATAATTTCTCAGTGTGAAGGGACTTTTTATTCCACAAAAGAAGTCAGAGTTTGGAGACTCCTAGACTCTTGTACAGATTCTGTTTCTTTTCTACAGGGAAAGACAGACTTTCCTTTCTGAAGGATAAAACAAGTATCATTGGAAAGGTTTGATCTGAACGTTGCCCCATGACAGTCTGCAAAAAAGGTCTTGATGACATCTCATTCAAATGTTTACTGTCTGTTCCAGATAAATCAGTGATAGTAACTTTCCTTGGCTGTTGCTCTTTGGGATACACTTTACTAATAGTGTCACAAACTTTTGTGAAAACTCTGGCATTTCTTGGAAAGATAGCATCTTTAACCAAGCCTCAATACATGATAGTAAAGTAATGAAACTGCTTACTGTTTGTCTTTCATAACTTATTTGAAGCACAATTATACTTGGTCTTTAAATTGTTATTTATATTGAAAATTTTGAAGTATAGATTAGCTCTTCATAAAAAGCTAAGTGTATGTATGGTAAGCAGAACAGTGCTACTGTATTACTTTTAAGCATGTGGTTAAGTTCCAGTATATTTAGGTACAACGGTAAACCATCTCGTCTGGTAAATGTGCTGAAGTATTTAATTCTCTCCGGTATCTCAGCAGTAAATTAGTATGCTGTACTGTTTGCTTGTTCTTACCTGCTCTGAGTTCCACATTTGTGGCAGCATTTTACAATTCTTCTTCTACTAGTGAGGATGCCCAGCAAAGCCAAGTGGAGAATTGCTTTGACATTTTGAAATCAGCTGTATATGAATTGCATTTCCTTATTTTAAAAATGTTTGCAAATGAGAATATAGGTCCAGTGCCAGGACAAGCCATTTGTAGACCCTGGGAATCAAGACTGAAGGGGAGAGCACAGCCAGAACTTTTAGATTTTTGGCTTCCTTTCAGCCTACAGGGTGAACTGTTGAGGAACTAGCGAGAGGAACTAGTAGGAAATCTGCCAGTTTCTGTCATGTAGACAGAGTTCCATAGGAGCTTCATCACAATAGGTCTTTCACATTTTCTTACTGGACAAATAACTTTTTGAAAGTATTTTTTCCCAGGAAGCAGCTTAGGTCTATGTATTAGTATTTTCACTGTATTTAATGTACGTTCATGTGCATAAGTAGTTTAAGTAGACCTAAATATCCATAAAAAGCTAGGACTTAAACAAAATGCAGGTTTTAATCTTGTGAGTGAGCCTCTAGCAAAATCTTTATCCAATAGTAGAGCTTTATAGTCTTTATTGATATTCTTTGTGAGCAACTGTTCGCTTTCTGTGTATCTATCATATTTGTGGTATTGGTACTTTAGCCTGATATAAAGCAAGGCTTTATTATTTAGTATCACTAAGTAGGTGAAACTAGTCTGGGTTTTCTTCAAAATGTAAATGCCACTTCAGAGGAAAATCAGGACCCAGATTTACCACTATGCTCAACTGGAAGTTACATGTGACTGAGTGAGCTTTCTCTGCTCATCAGCTCAGTGCAGCAGCTAGCAGCAGGATGATGCTACCAATGAATAACCTTCACAGTGACTATAGTAAGTTTTTCTGCCCCTTGTGGCCCTCAGCTACATAAAACTTCTTCCAGACTTGTAGAGTTAGCAGGCTGGCTGCCTCTGATGTTTCAGGCAACCACGTACCATTGTAGAACTTGGGGAAAACTGAAGGGTGCAATATCTGGTAATGTAAGTATGATGCTAACAAAGGCAAGGCCTCCTGGCTGTAGACAGAATCTTGTTCATTAGAAATTTGTGTTATCGATTAGCATGCTTGCCTAGGCTATGCTGACAGTGTTTCGGTGCATTCTGATTTATTAAATGTCTAAAGCTTATGTGTTTGTCAATGATTAAAACCCAGATATCCAAAGAATATAAAGGTGAAAAGTCAATCAAAAGTAAAAATGTAATGGTTTCTTTAATGTACTTAGGACCTTTTAACTATCAATATCTAATACTTGAGGAGTCATTAAGATATTCTGAAAAAATACTAAGTTTGTTTAATCCAGTTTATTGAGAAATAATTTAGATATGTTATGTTAATGTTTGTAAGGGGAAGGACTACGGAACACAATTTGCCTTCTCTGGTTAATGTTAGGTGCAAAAGGTACATTAATATTTTTGTAATCATAGAGCCAGCAAGTGCCAAGATCAGATTTGCTCAGGTAGAAGTAGGCAAACTGGATTGGAACAAAGCCAAAACCAGATGGAGGACGGATTTATACTATTGCAGCATTTTCATAGATGTGATATGTCATCTGTGCAAAAGGATTCTATTGGTTTTACTGGTTAGGACCTGCTATGTTCTGTCTCCCCTCTGTGGGGAGAACACAGTTGGTGTTATGGGAAATGGAACCTTAAGAAGGACAGGCTCTTTTTTTCTTCGGGTATGCCAGTTAATCTCTGGTGAAGAAGAGACCATTGCCTCCAGATCTGCAAAATATTTGTGCATCAGACACGATGACAAATAAATTTCTGACTTGTTGGAGGTACAAAATAGGCTTATAGATTTTGTCCTAATAGACATTATTTTAAACTACTCAGGCTTCTGCTTGAAAAAACCACAAGTAATTAGTGTATAAGCTAAAATGCAGACAAAAGTTTTCAGTGCAGTTATTATTTGGGCAAGGTTTTGGCATTTTCTTAACTGTCAGTCTATCCAATCTTTCCTCAGGTTTCTTTATGTTTGGGGGAGGAAGAAATAAAGCTTTGTAAAACTTGCTCTTCCCCCCCCCCCCATCCCCGAAGTTCATTTTAGAGAGCCAACATTTCACTTTATCTCTTGAAGTCCCAGTGTATGCTTCATTGCATTTCTGAGTCTCATTGTGACAAGACCTGCGTTTTGATACTTAAAAGGAAATAGGAAATGAGACAATATGGGTCTAGGACTGTTACTCCCTTTCCATGTTCAAATAAATGGCATGTTTTTATAACTGGGAGGGGATGAAGCTGGCTCTCACAAGGGAAGTGTTTAGTGTAGCTGGTTCTTACCATGGTGACTTTTGATAAGGATTTGTTGGGCTACTGTATGCTTATTTGCACTTGCTAAAATAATCTATAATTACACAGTTTAAAATGCTTAACCATGTCTGTGTAACTGCATTACTACTTCAATAGTTGTGAGTGGGTAGTCAAGGAATAAGAACTGATAAATCTGCTATTCCATATTCATACACCCGCTTGTTTCTAACTTTGTGTAGGTGCATGACTGGCTGGCTAATGCTTAACCCAGACATACTAAGCAAGCAGATGGGAAGTCTGTGTTCTGAAAGTGGTGACCTTCCCTGTCGACACAGAGTGATACAGATTGTGTTATGCATCTGAGTGTTCCTGAAGCTGACTATGCAAATACCTTTTGTTTTTTCAGGACAAAATTATGAGACAGTGGGTTCTTCGCTAGTGGTGGGCTAAAAATGAGCCTTGTTCCAGCATTTCAAAGGCACGTTTTCTTTCTGATTGGGCTTGGGACTCTGTCACCCTTTGCTTGTCACAAGTTGCCTGACGTTTTAATGTAGCAGTTAATTCAATGGCTGACAGCAGTCTTCAGCTTCTAGTTCACAGTCAGGTCACTCCAGTACCTAGTAAAAGATTAACTTGTTGAGAAGAGTATTTCCATAAACAGTCCATTTGTAAGTCACAAGGTTATGACTCGTTGCACATGCAGGCTTTCCCCCAGCTGTAGTTACACCATTGTGTCCTGGAAACAAGTTTTTATTTCTGGGCTGTTGTATATTATTGTGGTTTCATAATGATTTGAAAAATGATCACATACCTGTTTCAGAGAATGCGGACTGCTTTCCCAGTTACTGTCCTGTATTGAGAGCTGCTACTGTCATACAAGTTCTCATCGGTAAGAAGTAAAATAGTGTGTCATCTTCAGTGATCACAAATGTTTGCTTAATCTTGGATATTTTATTTAATAATGTAATATGTGTGTAATTAATAGAAATGGTTTTTTTCTAATTTTCTTAGGCATTGTCTTGTGAAGGTCTTTCAGAATAACTTTGGCTATAAAATGAGCATATTGCGAAAGTTTCAGTGATGGTGGTTAAACTTCTAGACATCTGATCTGCATTAAATATTAATAAGAGTCCTTTTGTAAGTTCTTAATATATGAAAATGCCATTAAACTGGAGCACCTTCTAGAGTTGCAAGAGGTATTAGCTTTTTCCCCCACTTTTTTCCCTTTTAAATTGTGTAGCAAGCAGAAGAATTAAATTGGGTATGAAATGTAGTTAACAGACAATTCTGGGATAGTCCTTTTAAAGAAGTCATAGCATAGTGGGGTAGTCACAAGTGGAATTATTAACTTGTACAGCTGCCACGATGCTCAGAATGATTGAAATGACTTGTTTAATTTGTTGCCTCCTTTACTATTTCATCTGCTGAATCAATGCTGAGGGTTTCTTGGTAGCACCTCAGGAAATTCGATTCAATTGTTGTTACTGATTTCCTTTGAATGAAAGATACACTCGCTCTGTAACAGCGGATAATTGAACCATTTCTTAAGTTTGTTCAGTGAAATCTTGGGCTTTTATTTCCCATATTTTTATGATTTCCATTGCTATCACTTCAAGTTGCAATCCTGTTTTGTTTTCTTATCTTTAAAAGTGTTGCTGGGCATAGTGATTACTGTATGGATTTTGATTTAATTCCTCAAATAGACTATGAAAGTGTGGACAACACACTACTTACTGTGATTTCACATATGATTGTGCAAAAAAGACCCATGAGACTTGAAGGAAAGTTTTATTAAGGCAGATGGGACAATCTGATTTCCATGTATATGTGTGTGTTGTGGTGGTGTGTGTGTATAGTATTATATAACATAACGTATATTGTATATATATATATATATTATACATACATATATATATAAAAGAATTAATGTTCTAAATCAAATAGCTCTCCTTTTCCTTTCACTTAATTTGAATAAAAGACATTTATGGCTGCTGGTAAAAATAAATGAAGTCACTTATAAAATATGTAGATTGGTCCAATGAGTCTAACAAAGAGCAAGGAATTTGCTTTAGAAGGAATTAAAAAATAAAGCACAAAGATAAATACTCGGAGAGCTATGAATTTAGATTTTGACTTTATGAGTTATTAAACATAATATAGGTATAAAGAGAATTAGAGAAATCGAGTTTCTGGATGAGTTGTGCTTTCATCAATACAAAAAGAGATTAATGAGTTGGCCTCACTTGTGCCTTAAGACTTGCTGGTATTAGGAGAAGCTCAGAAGCCGTACCAAAACTTCAAACTAGCAAATTCTTCTTAGTGGTTTGGTTGTTTTTTTTCCTGCTGGTTTTTTTGTTTGTTTTTTTTTTTTTTTTTTAAATACTGGTGTTTGAAATGTATTCTCTGTCCTGTATTGTTTATTCAGGTTGATGCTCTTTCTGTTAATGTTCTACAGAATAAAAAGCTCACCAATATATTTTTAAAAAAAAATTTAATTGTTTTTAAACTAATTATTAATAGTTCCAAATTTGTCTTTTGTATTTGATTATGTGTTTTTGGAGATGAATGCTTCTTGCTATTCTTTATTTCTTTACTGGTCCCTTCTTTAACTAGAATGCTTATGCAAAAAGTTAAGGTTGATTTTGAATAGAGTTGAAATACAGATCTTAAATGCAAAGCTTGAATTTGGTAGTGGCTTGGGAGGCTTGACATTTTTTAGAAAATAAATTGGTTCTTAGATACTTTCTTATGAATGGGAAAGCTATTTAGTAATGGGAAGGTAGGGAAGAGAACAATACAGAAGCAGTCACTAGTGAGTCCTGCACTTTTTGAGAAATGTGGTTTTTTTTTTTTTCCAGCGACATGGGAACAAAGTAGCAGAAGAGTGCGTTAATCAGCCAGTTCGCTTCGAGTGATGTGGTTTATTCTGACTTGTTAAAGATTTAGTGCACAGTATTAAGATGTTATTTGCATCATAACTTTGAAGTTGGAAGTAGTTAAGAATCTTCCAAGAATAATGCAGAAAATTTGCTTTTCGTTAAATACATATCTTGCTTGAGGTGCTTTTTGTTAAAAGTCTCTGATGAGACCTGGCTTTCTTCCACTAATTTGAGCCAATACATTTTGGTGGTTTGCATTTTTTTTAAAAGGTCATTTTAATGGACCAGAGTGTGTCGTTGCGTGAAGAAATTATAAGATGGTTTTTGAACAGAAATGGAAAATTCAGTCAATGTTAGTTTAACCTTCCCCTAGAACCCTGAAATAAAATGAAGTGGAAAAGCTCTGGAAACCAGATTAAGACACACTTGAAAGCACAGAATTCACTTAATGCCTTTCTAATTTTAGAGCATTGTGGTGCTCAAAACTACAGGACATTTCATGAGAAACTGGTAATACATTGAACAAAAAACGCACTGAAGGCATATATGCATTAGTTTCAGAAATTCCTGTTAAAATTGCAATGCAGAAAGGGTGTCTCAGTTGGTGAATTCAGTGTTGTGAAGTGACTTCATTTGGGACTTCTACGTTAGTTCTGAAGTGAAATGACAACACTTGAAAGCATTAATCCATTGTAAGATTTTGTAAGACAAGATGGTGTCTTAGCCAGCCTTGAAATTTGTAGTCTGTTGGTAAGGATTTGTGTCTGTCAGTGGTATATGGAGAGGAAAAGAGTTGGGGCTTGCCTTTACAGAAACTCTGGACCTCTTCAACATTGTTATTTATGGCCTGTTCTTCTGTATTTGTTGGTGTTTCATTTATTTTCCATTTGTTCTTCACTGCATTAAACAGTAGAGAGAAAATTAAGGACAAAATATTTCTCTAGTTAGTTTCTGTACTAGATTTTGGGAGGTAGACTTAGGATTCTGGCTTCTTACCTGAAAGCTCAGATACCCATGCAATGCTAGTTTAAATAAAGTTGTTCTTGTAGGTGCAAAATTGTAAAGATTAGTTTCAAACATAAGATTTAAAACTAGGTGCACATTCTTTCCTTATTATACCTACGTTTCAGTCTAATACTTAATTAAATTTATCAAATTCTCTTTAATAGTGGCCATTACCTAGGTGGTCCTTACAAGTACATACGTACTTAGATCCCAACATTAATACCAGCATAGCTCTTACATATTTTGACCTTATCACAACTTAACTTTGTATTTTACCCTAGAAACTGTGCTATTAGTGATGGAATGAGCTTGTGAAGTAGCGAAGGTGTATATAGTGGAATGTCATAATTTGCTTACAGTTGTACTAACTGGTGAATATATGAAATGAGAAAAAGATTCAGACAAAGATAACATTTTCTTCCCCACACCACTGCCTTACCCTCCCAGACACTTTTGTGCTTTTGTATTTTAAATTAGATGTGGAAATTTTTGCTTATCTTTCTCATACATGTATATTTTTGCTGCCCTTCATAAGGGAGAAAAACAATGGATATGATGAATAAACTGAAATTTAAAAGTTTAGATAACTTGCTTCCCACGTTGATCATAATTTTTGTTGGCAACACTTCCATTCATGGACTAGATTTCATGATCTTTTTTCTTCTAAGTAAGAACATTGCTTTTTAATTAATGCTGTTTCATAAACATGAACACTTCTCTTTGGGTCCTGGACTGAGAAGAGAGTATGATATGCTGTCTTACAGATGAGATACATCCACAGGATAAAATTACTGCTATAAAAGTATTCTGAGATAAATTACAGGTAGAAAGTACCTTGCACTTTTTTTTTAGCTTAGCTCAGCATACCTTCAGATGCAGCTCAATCTTTAGCAGATGGTGAGCTTGCTGTGGACTTGATGCAAAGTCAAGAGATAACACAGAGAACAGTTCAAGTGAGCTTGTTCTGCAGTGCAAGAAAACAAAAGTCCTCATCTCCAGAGTAACATTCCTGTTGTGTTCGTCACAACTCTGTTGTAGTAAATTGTTTATTACTTAAACAAGCCATCTAAGGAGAAGCTGAACTGTAACAGAAGATTATATGGTGTAGTAAAATTCAGTTCTGTGCTGGTCATATCTATTAAGTTTTTTTAACTGTGATGTACTTCGAGTCAACTGGTGTACTATGCTATTTGGAACAATTCAGTCCAAAAGTCATGTAAGACTTATTCACACACACATTTCCCTCTTATAATTGTTGAAACAAACTGCTGCTGTATTTTTACTTTGACCATTTTAAGTTTTCTAATGTAATAATCTGTCAAATTGCTTTGTGAAACATGCGCAGATATTTTAATAGCACTTCAAAGTAATTTCTTTTTTTTCACATACCTGCCTAAGGGAAGGGCTTTTTCTTAGATAAGAGAAACTGAAAGCATGCAGCTGATTTTGGCAAAATGCTTTTTCATTCCCTGGCTTTGCTAGAGAAGGAGCTCTTAGGAAGCTTTCTTTAGCTTTCATCACTATTTTTTTTTTCTTAATGCAGTCTCTGTTATGACAAATACTGCTTTAATGTGTGTATTGAATTTTCTGTTTCAGATAGGGCATGAGAATGCGTCTTTCTTGACCAGTGTCTGGTCATGTTCTGACTAGACTTTGGGAAGAGTCTGCCTTTTTGCTGTATATGCCCTCAGAAATCTGAGGTGGTTTTTTTTTTGTTTTGTTTATCTTAAATTCTGCTGCCAGTTTCCGTTCGTAGCTGAGGTTCCATTTCCAGTGTGATAAGGAAACACTAGCACCATCTGGGTACAGTAATCTGTTCCTGTCTGCCTGTTAAATGCTGAAAAAGTGACAGATCAATCTCATCATTGCAAAGCACGAAATTACAGATTTTTTACACTTTGTCAGAAACTTCAATGCCTGCAGCAGGAAGAGCTACTGATATCCCAAAGAATATGTTCCACAACTTAAAGTGATTTTTTTTAAGTTTACTGTTTGTAAGGAAGCTAACTGAACATTGTTGTTGTGGGAGTTTTTTGTGTTTGTGTGTTTGTTTGGGGTTTTTTTTTTTTTTTTTTTTTTTGTTTGGGGGAATTTATTTGCTTTTTTGTTTTGGTTTTTGCGTTTTTTTTTTTTGGTTGTTGTTGTTGTTTTGGTTTATAGTTTTTATATATTGTAATCATTTTCTGATTCCTTTTTGTGTAACCTAGAAATCATTTTTAACGCAGCTATGGTGCAAACAGACCTTTTTTTTTTTTAAGATTTTACCGCAATAATAATTGCCCAAGGGGGAAAGCTTTGTGAAGTGGAACTTGCCTTTCTCTCCTCCTTCTGGGTTGTATAACCGTGATAACACTGACAGATGTGTTTGTTGAATGTCTGCGGGCACAGTCAGCTTTCTTTAGAGTTTTGACATGAACCATAGTTGTACATTTCCTCCTTCTGGCTCAGAAGGTCAAGGAGGTCACTTGGGTTTGCTGTCTGACAGTTTGATTTGAGTGAAACTTACTCATTGAATAATTCATTGCATAATTCTTAATGTAGTTTAAATTCACGTTGTATATAATGTCATTTCTGGTGCAACATTTTCTCATTGAACATTGAAATGGTGGAATTTCTTGTGTCATTCTTATGTTTATAATGCTAATAGTGTGGCGTGAAGTCAAGGACATGCAATGTCTTCTGTCTAGAGAAGTTAAGGACCTTTTCAAGATAAGTTAGCCAAAGCAAAAATAAGGAAAGCAAAGCCTGTACTCGTGGATAATTTCTGTTTTTTCAATACCTCAGGAGCATTCTCCTCTCCTTCGACTTGCCTGCAGGAGCAGATTTGATGATTACAACTCCTTTATACTTGTGTCAGGGTTTTAGAAGAAAGGGAAGCTCAAGGTGTGTGTCTATGGTAGTTTTTTAAAGTTACTGGATTCCCCAGCCTACAGTTTCTCTTGATTTATAACAAACACGTGCCTGGCGGCCCTCTTTGCTGTGGTGGTTTTTGTAGCAGTTAGACCTTACTAGTTTTTGATGCAATTTTCCTATCGCATTGTACTCTGGTCTTTTTTTGGAGAGTTAATACTTTGCCAAATATTGCACGGATTTTCTTATTGGGTTCTGCAGCAGTTTCAGTTAAAGCTTTAAATTATAAAATGGGACTTTTAAATGAAGAGACAGACGATTGCAAATAAGGCCTAGAGATCCTCTTCAATAACGTATTGCCATTGTAAGTGGACACGAAGCCGTCTAAGCAACAGAAAGGCTTTGAAACAACAAGGTAGCATGGGATCCTGTATGTGAGGCTGGCACAGTAAAATCAGGTAACTGACAGAGACTAGAACATAGAAAGGAATTCTTTCATATAAAACTGCCTTTTAAAAAAATGCCTTTGGTATATCCTCTAGATCTGGGGAGCAAGAGAACAGAAGGTTGTGGCCAGTCTACCATTCAATCAAACGGGTTTTGTTTTTATGGACAATATATCTCAAATGTTATTGTCTTATAGCAGACATCTTTGTTAATTATTAACTACACACAGATACTTTAGCTAGTCATACATTATGGCATTTTTTACTAGAGACTTGGAAAACATAAAAATAGCAATAAATGACCAGAATAATAATGGGTTTTTTTCTTTATTCAAGAGCGAAGTTTCACCCTTGATTTTTAATTAATAACACTTTTTTAAGGAAAAGGGTAAGAACTTTTACTGCATTTAAGTAGCGGCAACGTATGGTGTTGTAAATCTCAGTGTTAAATTCAACTGTATAGTTCTTAAAGGAGCAGATATTTTAATGAACTATCGACGTAGTAGGCTGTCAAGAATATTGAAACAAGCCTTTAAGAGCTCAGTCTCTGTCTTTTATAAAAGCCTAGAAAAAAAAAGAGGCCAGGCCTGAACCTTATATGTGCAATAGACGCATATAAGCAGTCAAACGCAGCTGGAACCCAGCATCCTTAAGAGAGTCTGCCTAGATTATAATATAATCCAGTTGTCCTTTTCATGCATCAGTGTGCACATTTGGTTTGATACTTAAGATATGGAGCTTCGTCACTAAATAGTCTTTTGAAAGTGGGGACGTTTTAGAGGGCTGTTTGGGACGTATATTACGGTCGATGGTCACATCCTGACGGAGACACTACCTGACCTCACGCCCTGAGTTAAGCTATTGAAATAGATGCTGTTTGGCAAACTTGCAGCACTGAGCGCTGTGCTGCTCACCTAAATATTTCTCAGCTGTTGGAGTGGAATTGGGTTTGCCAGTCCTGCTGAGTTTCGTGCTACACGTTAACCTGGCCACCATCAGGTGCAAATATTTTTAAGGGGATGTGGATTGCACAAACACTCGTCCAGTACAAACTGTATCTTAATGACGCGGTGTCCTTATGAGGATGCTGAGGATTGTTAAAACTGCAGATTAAGCCAAAGGCGATTACATAAAATCCCTCTCGTCTGGCAGCACCAGACAAGCATTTCCCCAGAACCAGGGCACAATGCAGAGCCTCTGAGGGGCACCTTTTGACAATCAAGTTGCTATAAGTTCTGAGAAGATCGGAGCACCCAGTTAGCTGGAGGTAAACACAGAAGAAAAGAATAAAGTGGCTTCTGGAAACCTGATTAGTGCCTAATCTCAAGAACAATTATAATATTGACTGATACCTCGCATATAGCTTTGCTTCTCTGACATGATGAAATTTATGTGGAATATGTAATTTTAATGTAGAATACGCCTCAAACTAGCTAACTGTTCTCGAAAATGCCACTTAAAACTTTTGAAAGCAAACTACTTCCTTTCCGTAGTGGGTAACATCTGTCAAGCAGGAATTTAAAATCCTATGTGGTAACCTAGATAGACCGATTTAAAATTTTACACAGTGAAAATTCATAGCGAAAATTCTATCACTGAGAAAAAAACACATTCTCATAATATCCTTACAACAGTTGATATCCAAAAGACCAGAAAATAGTATTTTCGCAATCTCTTTGCAACAGGAATCTACTGGTCCGTCTATGATACGATACCCACACCCATAAATACGGGGACAAGATAATTCATATTCGTTCTTTTAAACAAATGTGGCTTTCGACAGGGTGAGTGCCAAAAACAAACATTTAACTGCAGTTGTAATCCTCAAATTGGAGAAGATTATGTCTGTAGGCTTGTAACCCCTCCTGAGTCTGGTGGTAGAAATTATATTATTAGTGGTGCCATCATGTACACATCCTATGTTCTTTTGAGCAGTTTTTGGTTTGGGCTTTTAAGTCATTTTGGGGCATACGAATGGAGAGCAGAAACTACATGCAAACTTGTCGGAGAATTGTCCCTGGCAATCAGCTGACAACTTAAGGTAAAGTGATCGTCCCTTTCTTAACCTCTAGTTCCAATGAAACCTGAAATCTCTATCAATTGGTTGAGGTCTGCTTATCCCAGCAAAACTCTTTTGGGACATCTTGTTGTCTAATATCTAACCATGTATATTGGAATTTTTCGAGCTGCCAGTATCAAAAATCAGAAAAAATACAAGTTACTAGTGGAGTCCCATTCGCAATGTCATACATGATGAAGGTCCTGGTGGCATTAACATCAATCCAGCGTTGCATTCAGGACTTGTTTTCAAACAGTGGCCCCCGGGACGGACACAAAATGTGTGTCATTCTAAAGTTATAAGAAATTTGAACTAATTCTCAATATTAGCTCAAACATCTATCTCCACTACTGAATGTATTAGTAGACTTAGGTATAGCATTTTGAAATTAGCACATAAAACTATTTTTTAACCTTTGTTTTCAAGTAACTCCTGTAGGGAGTTTAGTACTAGCTGGAGGACTAGATCATTGGATACATGATAGCTAATAAACACAGCATAATTGTGGTGAAACATTACTTCTTTTTTTGGAATTATTTTACTTGATTTGTAAATATTCGTGAAAAATAAGGAGCTTCTTGGGTGGCATTGTATCCTACACAATGTTGTCAGCAAATTTTAGATAAGCTGAAGGGATTCTTGGTTAACATCTCCCTTGTGTTCTTTTGGGTGGCAAGTAGAAATGTTGTGAACTTTAGAAATACTGAG
This sequence comes from Malurus cyaneus samueli, assembly GCA_009741485.1. Taxonomy (NCBI): domain Eukaryota; kingdom Metazoa; phylum Chordata; class Aves; order Passeriformes; family Maluridae; genus Malurus; species Malurus cyaneus. Next base: position 16,525,398 of record CM019236.1, read on the forward strand.
TCTGAAGTGCATGTCTAAGTATTTGCTGTCCACTCTTGGACCCAGCTTTAATAAAATAGGGTGAAGGAGCCCTTGTCAAGGTCTCTATTTTCTCTTTTACCGAACAGAATAAAGTAGTGAGAATTTTATTTGCTGAAATATTGATAGCTTTGCTTTTCCATTTTGCTTGAGCACTCGCTGTTAATGTAGTGGTTCAGCCGGAACAATTAGAGACATCAAGAGTCTATCTCAGTGTTTAACTGTGTGGCATACTACGTATGTGGTATGTGTATATTATGGTGTGTAAAACAAACCCTTGGGTTTTCCTTTTGAATCATAATTGTGTAGAAAATTCCTGTGTGAAAAGGCAGCATTGGTTTGTTTGCAAGAAAACTGGTACATGTAAATAAATTACTTAAAATGTCTTTTCAAAAATGGAAGGCAGAGCAGTATATTTGAAAGCATGAGCCTGCGCAGTAATATGCCGTGTGCGCTTCATCGTACCCTGATTAATTTCTCAATGGTCTCGTGACACGGTTCGTGGTTTGGCAATAACACTGTCTTTTCTGTCCTTACCTTGTCTTATGAGATTTTTTAACCAACCCACTAATCATCAAATTATTGGCTTCCGAAGTCATTCATTTAAGGATTGTCTATTGAATGTCCTCCATTCTTTAGTTGGAATTACTTACATACCCAAGATATGCCATACCTTCGCTGATGTGTCTTTGTGAGATTTAAAAAATCCCACTTGGATAAACTTTCAATGCATTACTAGTTCTCAGGGTGCGTTTATTCTTTTGAAAGCATGCTTATGGTCCCTCGACCTTAATTGAGAATAAAAGTTACGAAAATGATACCGGCGGGAAGATTCTTATAGGTTTTCGGCTAACTAATCTATAGCACGTTAAGGGTGTGATGAGTTGCTTGATCTTAATCACGAGAAATAACTAAAAATATGATTAAATTCACTATTTGTTGTAATGTATTAGTCAACAGCTATGATCAGCTAAGGTGCTGGGTGTATTTGTGATACTGATGACCGAGGAGTTTGCAATAAATTGCTGATCTGCCTGATCACTGAAAACCTTTGGACTTTTGAATTCAGATAGTAGTTTTTACTTCATAATGTCCTGGTAAGGCGAGGGCTTTTGCCAGTCAGGGATGCAGCAATAAATGGCGAATGGGAATACAATAAAAACTAGTTTGTGTAATTTTGGAGACCTTCAACTGCTTAGTACGAGCCCTATCTTAAGTGCTAACTGATGTGGGTAGCTTTTCTACTCGCTCTGGTGTTCCTTCCTAGGGCAATCTGCCAGGCGCTTGGTGAGGCAATTTGAAGAGTCAGTAATGAGAGGAGGAAAGTGGTGAATAGGATTTATCATTCAACTCCCCAAATTATTCTCATCTTTAGAGTCGATCCCCGCCCGAATAAAGCGCGGACAATAAGTCGGCCATCAACTCTGGTTACGCTCTGACATACCGGGCGGGCATTTTTTTGTTACCGATTGGAAATTTCCCCATGTCTTGTTCTTGTGCCGTTGCGCTTAGCAATACACTCTGTAAGCAGATGGACAAAGGATGAGGCAGATAGTGACTTCTTTCAAAAACTCCATGGGGTAATGAAATTCTGCAAACACACAGGTCCAAAGCCGATGATTAATGTCTGCCAGAATTAGACGTGTTTGCAAACAAAAACTTTACTCCGTGGGAACATACTTGGTGCAAGGTGCTGCACGGTGGTGCGGCCCCTTTCGCATCATAAGCGTGCAGAACGGTTTTGCTCGCAGCGAGATAAAGCCACTTTTGAAAGAGGCCTTGGCCCTTGTTCCCCACGCGTGAGCGCTTGCAGGAGCGAGAATAGAGCAGAATTAAGGTGTTTGCAAAACAAAAATTCTCGTGGGAGAATACTTGGGTGCAAGGTGCTGGCCCCACGGTTGTGGCTGCCTTTCGCAGTAATAGGTGCAAGAAGCGGTCTGCTCGCACGCGAGATATAGCACTTTTGAAAGAGCCTTTGGCCCTTGTTCCCTTACGCGTGAAGCGCTTGCAGCGAGAAGCGAGATAAGAGCAAATCATAGAGTGTTTGCAAACAAAAATTCTACGTGGGAAAATACTATGGTGGCGAGAGACGGTATAATAGAGAGCCACCCACTGATAGTGCTGCCTTTCGCAGTAACAAGTAAGCGAGTAGCAGTAAGCTTTGCTGTGCTCGCGCGAGATATGCACCAACTTATATTGAAAGAGCCTTTGCCCTTGATGTCCCCAAGACGCTAAGCAAGAGAAGGAAGCGCGTGCAGGGAAAGACGGGGGCGGAGGAAGCAGAGATATCAAAGGCAAATTAAGGTGGTTTGCGCAAACCTAAAAATTTCTCGGTTGGAAATACTTGGATGGCAGGAGGTGCTGCTTAACGGTTGTTCTGCCCTTTCGCAGTGCACTAGCGTGCAGAAGCGGTTGCTCGCTTAGCCGAGAGATAACCACTTATTTCTGAAAAGGAGCCTTTGGGCCTATTGTCTACCACGGGAGCACAGTGGTCAGGTTAAGTGCGATGCAGAGCGGCGTGAGCGCTTGCAGCAAGCCGAGATAGAGCAAATTGAGTGTTTGCAAACAAACAACTTTTCCTGTATGAGGATATATCCCTTGGTGCAGGTGCTGCGGCCACGGTGGTGCGTGCCTTTTCCGCAGTAACATAGCGTGCAGAAGACAGGTCTGCTCCGCAGCGAGATAGAGCACTTTTTTGAAAGAGCCTTTGCCCCTTGTTCCCCGCGTGAGCGCTTGCAGGCCAAGCGAGATAGACAAATTTGAGTGTTTGCAAACCAATTCCTTCGTGGGGAAATACTTGGTGCAAGGTGCTGCCCGTGTGCCCTGCTTTCCGCAGTCATAGCGTTGCAGAAGCGGTTGCTCGCTAGCGAGATAAGCACTTTTTTGAAAAGAGCTTTGCCCTTGTTCCCCCACGCTGAGCGCTTGCAGGCAAGCGAGATAGAGCAAATTAGAGTGTTTGCAAAACCAAAATTCTCGTGGTTGAAATACCTTGGTGGCAAGGGTGCTGCCACGGTGTGCTGCCTTTCGCAAGTAGCAGTAGCCGTGCAGAAGCGGTTTGCTCGCCCGAGCGGAAGATAAGCACTTTTTGAAAAAGAGCCTTTGCTCCTGTTCCTTCACGCGTAGAGCGCTTGCCAGGCAAAGGCGAGATAGAGGCCAAATTGAGTGTTTTGCAAAAAATTCTCGTGGGAATAGTTGGTGCAAGGTGCCTGCCACGGCTGTGCTGCTCACTTTTTCGCAGTACAATAGCGTGCAGAAGCGGTTGTCTCGCAGCGAGATAAGCACTTTTTTGAAAGAGCCCTTTGCCCTTGTTTCCCACGCGTGAGTCGCTTGCAGGCAACGCGAGATATGAGCAAATTAGAGTGTTTGCAAACAAAAATTCTCGTGGGATACTTGGTCGCAGGTGCTGCCACGGTGGTGCTGCTTTCGCAGTACATAGCAGTGCAGAAGCGGTTTGCTCGCGAAGGCGAGATAAGCATTTTTGAAAGAGCTTTGGCCTTGTTCTCACGCGTGAGCGCTTGGCAGGCAAGCGAGATAGGAGCAAATTAGAGTGTTTGCAAAACAAAACAATTCTTCTGGAAGTACTTGGTGCCAGGTGCCTGCGACGGTGTGCTTGCTTTCGCATGTGCATAGCGTGCAGGAAGCGGTTGCTCGCAGCGAATAAAGCCACTTTTGAAAGAACCTTTGCCCTTGTTCCCACGCCGTGAGCGCTTGCAGGCAAGCGAGATAAGAGCAATTAGAGGTTTGCAAAAAAAAATGTCTCGTTGGGAAATACGTGGTGCAGGTGCTGCACGGTGCTGCTGCCTTCGCAGTGCACTTTAAGCGTGGCAGAAGCGGTTGCTCGCAGCGAGATAGCACTTTTTGAAAGGCTTTGCCCTTGTTCCCCGCGTGAGCGCTTGCAGGCAAGCGAGATACGAGCAAATAGGAGTGTTTGCAAACAAAAAATATCTCGTGGGATTACTTGGTGGCAAGGTGCTGCCCACGTTGCTGCCTTTTCGCACGTAGATAGTCGTGCAGAAGCGGTTTGCTCGCGCGAGATATAGCAACTTTTGAAAGAGCCTTTGCCCTTGTTCCCCACGCGTGAAGCGCTTGCCAGGCAAGCCGAGATAGAGCAATTAGAGTGTTTGCAAACAAAAATTCTCGTGGGAATACGTTGGTGCAAGGTGCTGCCAGACGGCTGTGCTGCTTTCGCAGTACATCAGCGTGCAGAAGCGGTTGCTCGCAGCGAGATAAGCACTTTTTAAGAAGCCTTTGCCCTTGTTCCCGCCTGCGTGCGAGAGCTTGCAGGCACAGCGAGATAGAGCAATATTAGAGGTGTTTGCAAACCAATT
>CM019236.1:16529768-16554769 GCA_009741485.1 Malurus cyaneus samueli
GCCGAGATACAAAAGAGACAGAACATGGTAATCTGCAAGGTATAACAATTAATCATTTCCATTTTCTTAGCTGACATGACAAATACAAAATTGTGTACATAGCAAAAAACACGGACATCAGTGAATAGAGACAAATAGTATGCATTAGTTCAGCTAATAATTCCTCCTCTATGGCTAAAAATTTGCATTAAGTTACTAACTACAGGCTCTGCTGTTATTGAGGAATTATTAAAGCTCGGTGTCATCAGTTGGTTGAAAATTGCTTAAATGTTTGCTGGTGGGAATTGACTGCACATTCGGGGTAAACTCTCATACTGGGAGTATAAAGTCCACAACGAACCATTAGTATCTACACGTGTTAAAGTGGTCGGTGTGGCTTAAAAGTTGGAGTGACACACACTTGGGATTTACGACACTTCTATATCGTGCGAATAAGCATTCAGTAAAGTCAGAATCACAATCAAACTTGAAAAACTATCGGGATAGACAACTAGATGTCTCGAGATAAAAAAAATTAGACGATTTTGTAAGAACACAGATGGTGTCTTAGCCACCTTGATGAAGAACATTTTTGTAGTGCTGTTGGTAAGGATTTGTTGTCTGTCAGTGGTGATATTGGAGAGGAAATTATGTTTATTTGGGGGGCTTTGTTCTCTTTTTAGACAGTAAGCAACTCTGGAGCCTCCTTCAACATTGTATACTTTTATAAAGGGCACATGTCTACTTCTGTATTTGTTGGTCGTGTCATATTTTATTTTCCTCCCATTTTGTCTTCTTCACATGGCAATTAACACAGTGAGAGCAGGCAGTGGAGATTTCTCGTATACTTACGTTATGTTTCTGATACTACTAGATTGTCTTGGGAGGTGTGAGATCCTGAACTTGAAGGTTGAGGTGCTGGTTCCTCTCTGGGCATTACAACTGAAGCTCCAGATACCCCTGCTGCCTTGAGATAATTAGGGTGTGGGCGCAATGCACCATACTCTACGGAGAGGTATACAATAAAAACAGTTGCAGAAAAAGCGAAGTATGGCTAAATACTAGCAGCGAGATAAAAAGTGCTGATCTCTTTTTGGGAAGAGCCCATTTGACCTATCATATTGATTCCCACAGTAGGTTGGCAAAATTAGATAAAGAATGGAAGGCGATACTTTAAGTTTCAGGCAAAGCATCGAACAAGCGAGAAGTTAATCTACATAAAAAAAACTGAAGGGCAAATAAAGAAGTGAATTTGCAAAAAAAAAAAAAAATGCAAACCACATCTTATGAAAATAAATCCAATCAAATCCCTTTTAAAAAAGACCGATAGGAAATTAATAAACTAACTAAAAAAAACGTATTTAACCAGATACTAATAAGCAAATATAAATAATAACACATTTTATGCAAAATATGTCACTACGTGAGCTAAAAAATAAAACCGTAGAAGGAAGGCAGCATAGACAATAACATACCAAGAATAACGAAGAAAAAGAGAGAAATAAGGGCTGGCTTAAAGACGCTTAGAGTAAAAGTAACATACGTACTTACAATAAAGATGACTTAAGTCCCAACAAATTTTGACACATTAATAACCAGGAAAAAGCATAAGCATCTTTACATAATTTTCCATTGACCAAACTGATATAGAGAAAACCAAAACAATTATAACTTATAGTATTAATATTAACCCTAAAAAGACATAGGATGCTATTAAAAGTAACACGAATATAATAAAAGCAAAATAGGAAATGAGCCAAGCTTCGCTGAAAAAGTAACGACGAAGAGTTGTATAATAGTCAGGAGTAAAGGTGACACAAATGTCATTAAAAAAAATATTGCTTACACAGATATGTAAAAAGAACTAAAAACAAATAGGTGAAAATATATGAACCTATGAGAAAAAAAACAAGATTCGAGACAACAGGGCGCAGAAAACACAATATATTCTTTTCCCCACAGAACCACTAAAAAAAATACTTGAAAATCCCGACCGAAAAGAATAAAATAAAAACCACTAGCCTATAAAATAAAAAATAAACCCTCAACGTAGAAGCGAAAAGAAACGAAGAAACACAACAAAGAATTTTGTGCTTTATGTTAATTCATTAAAATTCAGAATGTAAGAGAATGAATTTAATTTATTGCTTATTTAACTTTTACTCTAATATCAAGAACAACATAACGTTATATTTTTTGAACTGCCCTTCATGAGGGCAAAAAAGAAAAACATGGAATATGATGAATATAAAATAGAAAAATTTATAAAAAAGATTTACAACAGAAAAAGAATTAACATAAACTTGCACATTAAGCCCCACGTTGATCACTAATTTTATGTTTGGCAACACTAATATCCATTCAATAGGACTAAATGAGATTCTCATGATTTTTTTTTTCAATTCTAAGTAAAAAACATTGCTTTAATTAATGGCAGAATTATACATAAACAATAAAAAAAGACACAATTATCAAGTTATGGTTCACAATAAAATAGACAGGGAGAATAAAAAAACATAGGGCCATGACGAAAAAAAACTGGAAAATAGAGATATAAAAAAAAAGTAAATGAATTATGAACTGTCTTACGTAAATAAAAGAAATAAGAGAAGAAAGAAATACAAAATCCAAAATAAAGGAAATAAATAATTAAATTATTCTTTTTATATTGAGACAAAAAAGTGAGCTAATAAAAAAGTATCTGAGATAAATTACAGGTAGAAGATGAAAAAAAGTACCGAAGAGATAAACCTAAAAACAATTAATAGGACAGCTTTGTTCTTTAGTCTGTAACCTAAAAATAGCGTTCACCGCCCATAATTTGCCTTTATACACGGAACCACTGCAGCTCATCTTTAGGCAGAATGGTGAGAACCTATAGCTGCTGCGAAAACCCCGCTTGATATGCACAAAGTCATGAGAATAACACAGAAAAACAGTTCAAACTTGTGTTGAGACCCGTTCCAGCTTCCTCGTTGTACGAGAGCAAGTAGACAAGTATAGAAAACAAAAAGACATCCAATCCACCAAAACAACCACACAAAATAAACACAACAACCACCACACAATCAAAAAAAAACAGAGAAAAAAAAAATCAAACATACAAACTAGTTAAGATGTATTACAGTATATATACAACACACACAACAATCACAACAAACACTGAATTAGTAAAAGTAAAATTGTAATTTATTAGAATAATATAAAAATATGTAAATAATTAAAACACACCAGAAAAACACATCTAAGGAGAAAGCGAACTGTAACAGAAAGATTAATATGGTGTACGTAAAAATTCAGCCCAAATAAATCTGTGCTGGTCATACAACCACAAACAAAAAAAATCTATTAAGTATATATTTTTTTAAAGCAATGTGATGATACTATCGAGTCAACATGTATGCTACAACCCTAAATGCTATTAATGGACACAAACATACCTCAGAAAAAAAATATCCTCAAGAAGTCCATGTAAAGCATACTTTACTTCACACACAAAGAAACCAATACAAGCACACCATTTCGTCCATAACGCTAAAACACATATCATATTTGGTGTTGAAACAAAACTGATAAAGGCAATAAAAAACCACCCAATAACCGTTTTACTATGAACCCAAAACAAAATTTTAACAGAAGTTTTCTAGAAAAATGTAATAAAACTGTCAAATTGCTAATATGTGAAACATAAGCGCTAGCGAAATAAATTTTAATCAGAAAACACTAATCAAAGTAATTTCATTTTTATTCACACATTAAAACCATGCCTAAAGCGGAAAGGCATTTATTACTTAGATCAGAAGAAAAACATGAAGCAATAAACGCAAGCATGATTTTGGAAAATGCTTTTCATATCCTGGCTTTGCTAGGAGAGCTCTGTGAAGCTTTTCTTAGCTTCATCACTTTTTTTTTTTCTTACTCATGTACTCTGTTTTGACAATGCTTTAATAGATGTTGTAGTTGATTTTTGTTTCAGATAGGTGCGATGAGGGTAATTGGTCTTCTTGACCGTGTCTGGTCATGTTCTGTGACTAGACTTTTGGGAAGAGTCTGCCTTTTTGTGCTGTATATGCCTTATCCTAGAAAAATTCTGCTAGTGGTTTTTTTTTTTGTTTGTTTATAATCTTAAATATCTGCTAGAGTATATTCGTTCGTAGCTGAGGTACATGTTCCAGTGTGATAAAGGAACACTAGACCATGCTGGTGTGACAGTAATCTCTGTTCTAGTCTGCCTGTGCCTAAATGCTGAAAAAGGTGACAGTCTCTTCATATTTTGCAAAGCACGAATTACAGATTTTTTGCACTTGTCAGAAACTTCAATGCCTGCAGCAGGAACGTGCTACTGATATCCCAAGAATTTATGTTTCCCACAACTTAATGTTTTGTTTTTAGTTTACTGTTTTAGGAACTAACTGAACATTGTTTTGTGGGATGGTTTTTGTTGTTGTGTTTTTGTTTGGGGTTTTTTTTTTTTCTTTTTTTGTTGTTGGGGCGAATTTATTTGCTTTTTGTTTGTTTTTTGCGCGTTTTTTTTTTTTTGTTTGGTTGTTTTGGTTTTATAGTTTTATAATTGTAATCTTTTCTTGAATTTCCTTTTTGATGTAACCCTAGAAATCATTTTTAACAGCTATGGTGCAAACAGAACTATTTTATGATTTTAAGAGTTTTAACCCGCATATATAATGCCCAGGGGGAAAGACTTTGTGAAGTGGAACTTGCCTTTCTTCTCTTCTGGGTTGTATATACGTGATACACAGGGAGAGATTTATAGAATAGAGAAGAATGTCTGGCGGCGCACAGTCGTCACAGTCAGCTTTCTTTAGAGTTTTGACATGAACCATAGTTGTACAGTTCCTCCTTCTGGCCTCAGAAGGTCAAGGAGGTCACTTGGGTTTTGCTGTCTGACAGTTTGATTTGAGTGAAACTTACTCATTGAATAATTCATTGCATAATTCTTAATGTAGTTTAAATTCAGTTGTATATAATGTCATTTCTGGTGCAACATTTTCTCATTGAACATTGAAATGGTGGAATTTCTTGTGTCATTCTTATGTTTATAATGCTAATAGTGTGGCGTGAAGTCAAGGACATGCAATGTCTTCTGTCTAGAGAAGTTAAGGACCTTTTCAAGATAAAGTTAGCCAAAGCAAAAATAAGGAAAGCAAAGCCTGTACTCGTGGATAATTCTGTTTTTTCAATACCTCAGGAGCATTCTCCTCTCCTTCGACTTGCCTGCAGGAGCAGATTTGATGATTACAACTCCTTTATACTTGTGTCAGGGTTTTAGAAGAAAGGGAAGCTCAAGGTGTGTGTCTTTATGGTAGTTTTTTAAAGTTACTGGATTCCCCAGCCTACAGTTTCTCTTGATTTATAACAAACAGTGGTTTGTTTTCTGGCTTATATTTGTATGCAGAGGTGGCATGTATATATGTATATGCAAATAACAATGGGCATTTACCTCTAACATGTATCTTAACAATTTTCTGTACTGCAGTTATTTTTAATATAATGGGGTTTTTTGGTATTGTGGTGTGCTAAGTGAATATAGTTTTAACGTTTTCTTTCCCTAAGGTCAGCTCAGCTTTTAAACCTCTTGGGTCATTTGACATGACATGCCTTCAGTTTGTAAAGTGCAGTCTGCATACAAAACAACAGATGAAAGATACAGCAGATAAAAAATAAATTGGAGAAATTAATGGGGAGGTATCCTCCTGTCATTCGTTGCTGTTGCCACACATTGGCTGGTGAAAGTGGGGAAGAATCTAGTGGGAGGAGTTGCTCAGAGATTCTTCTGTGGTTTTTACCTCAGCACTCACAGATAGCTGTAGTTTGACATACGATGCTGGACTGGGTGGACTTGTGGCTTGGACTGACGAGGATGCTTCTATGGGGAGATCCTGTGGAGTGACAGACTCTGCAGCTGGGAGCCTTGTAAATGCACAGGGTCTGCAGTCCTCTCTCTGTAAGCTCTATTCTTAGGCTTAGTCATACTGGTGTGTTTCCTTTCTGTCCCGGAAATGTAGCAATTTCTTCCTATAATAAATGAGAAACGAAGGAAGTTACTTTCGGGGAGTAACAGCTTGAACAGAAAACAGAAAAAAAGGTAATATTAATTCGTTTCAGTGTTAAGCTTTCTAATGCATTTAATTTTGTGGCTGCAGGTCATAATCCCTTCTAACTTGCTGGGTTGAAGAAGAAAAAAACTTTTTGGGGATTGTAATTTTTTCTGTGTCAACTTCATTTTAATATTGAAGCTTTCTTCATCCTACAGAACTGTAGTCTTTAGTGTGCTAAATCCCATTGCTGCATGTGGGGGATCTTCTCCGCCGGAATAAATCTGTATTACAGGGCACGTGTACTGTGAAAGAAGCTTGTTTGTCAAAAATGTCATCCTGTTTTGTTTTCCTGGGGAATTGCTAGAGGATGAATTAGATTGGAGATTAGATCCAGACCAACAGCTTTCCATTTTCTCCTCTTCAATTTAAAGTTTCAAAATGTGTGGTGGTGCTTTTGGGGTTTTGTTCTCCAGTTGGATCAACATCAGTAGGGATAAATAGAAATGTAAAATCGAGGTAGGTAATACGAGCTCCTTAAATTGACTTTGTGTCTGCAAAGACAGGATATGGAACTGCTTCAGCAATTTACTTACTCAAGACAGGATAGCTTCTGGCCCCTTCTTCCTTTGGATTGGCATAAGTAGCTATTTTTCAGAGCCTAGGTATTTAAATTACCTAATGTGTTTCTAGGCTTGTTAGCACTTCAAGTTCTAATGTTTGTACTTGATCTAAGAGTATTCTAGGAGCAAATTCAAGATTTTACTTGCATATAAATATTTTAGTTTGTATTATTTTTTTAAATACTCAGTAGGTTCTTTAATGCTTAGAGATATCTTAATCTATAAATCTTAAATGTTTATGTCTGAAGTTGAGATCCATTGCCAAAGTGACAAAGTATCCACAGCAGCCTGGCTTTTCTTTGATTGATATGAAATGGCAGAAAGGGAAGTAAAAATGAATTAAATTTGGCTGTATTCCTTGAGTAGGTTGGCTTTCAGATAAATACTCTGAAAAAACATTTTAACTTTTTGCTTTTCATCCCTCGGATTTTTGAAAGCTGCTTGATAAGAAAAAAGTTCTGCAGTTTTTTAGTTTTTCAGTGTTGCTACCTAGAATAAACTTTCAGCAACCTCACTGAGTGTCCATGTATACATGTTCCATGTGACATTCAGTTTGGTAACAGTTCCAGAGTCTCATATCAGCTTTTTTATAAAGACTATATCATAAAAATACCTTAATATCTCTGTCACATACTGCTATATAGGAAAGTATATAGGAAAGTATATAGTATTTAGGAATGTTTTAAGAACTTCATTGCAGCCTGCTGGAAGCTGCTTTACATTGCAGAAAAACGTAGTTAGTATTTTGGATTTTTCTGTTTTATGGTCTAGTTCAATTCTGCCCTATAGAGTAGACTTTGGGTTGAATTTCCCCTCTGTTGTGTGAGTACATGATTAAGTTGGGTTATTCAGAATAAAATAGTCAGCTTTACTTGGTTTTTTTTGAGACAGCATTCAGCATTCTACTTAGTTGATTTTGTGTTTTCAAATGAGCTGACTAGAGAAAACACTGCATCTTGTTCTTATGCATGACAGATTTTAGAAGATTGATTACACAGATCTTTGTCTTAATAACCTGATAATATTTCATAATATATTGACTTTTAGGAAGTTGAATTTTAGAAATTGACCTTGGGAAGTAGTAATTTTTAAGTGAATTGCATAGAAAACAAAGCTTTTAATTGTAGTTTCACACTGAAGTCTTGCGCTGTCTTTATATGTTATGTTTAAGTGTGCTCTGCCCTGAGAAGAGCACAACACTGTGGGGAGTCTAATGCACATCTTAGTGCTGTAACTACATTTTCTCACAACCATCTGAACTGTGTTTTAAGTGTGGCACTCAGCAGTAGCATAGACTCCAGTCCAGCTGCAGTTTGTGCATTCCACCCAGTGCTGAATTTTGTATTATGCTGGTTACACTGACTGTGTTAAGTGGTAAATGAAAAATAAGTCTGCTCTAGATGAGGGCTGCCATTTAATCCCTCTGGTGCAGGTAGATGTGTCCTAAACAACACCACATTTTCTTACGTGTTTTTGTTCAAGTGTTAGTTGTAAATTAATTGTGTGGAAATGATCTGAGTCCAGCATTGCTGGGGGGCAGCATTAAAACTTAACACATATAAAACATATAGGCAGATAGAGGTAATGGGTAAAATGTAACTGTGCATTAAAAGCAGTACTCATGTTAAAGCTTCCTTGTAGAAGGGATATACATGACATGCTTCCAGCAGCATCCAAAATTCTTCTTGTCTTGCTTGTGAAATTTAACGGAACCAGAAAAATGCTGTCCTGTACATAGAGCTTTGTGTAGCAAGCTTTTTGCTTAACGTGGAATTTTAAAATGCTTAATGGATTGGTGGCAACAAAATGGAATATGAAATACATTTATTTCATGATAATTTTCTACCAGAAATTGACACAGAAAACATGCTTTTCCTGTATAACTTATAACTTGTCCTGCAAGTTATTTTAATTAACAAACCCCTCCCTGCCAAAAAGAAACCCATAAACCCCCAAAAATATTCCAAGTACAGTACATGTGAAACTGAGAAGCAAAATTCTGATCCGTCTTTACTTTACAAAGACAAAAACATGCTGGGACAATCTGAAGACATCTGCTATGCAGGACTGAAGTTTCTTTTGAGCTATTTTAAGTAAAATACAGAAATGTTTTCATTTCCACTGCTACCTGAATCATACTCTCTGAATTCATAATAATGATTGTTAATCAGTTGGTAGAATAAAACCAAAATACTTGTAATTTGACTTTTCCTTATTTCAAATTGCTTATTTCAAATTAATTATATTCCTGGCAAGTTGGTTTTTCAGGGAGGCATGCTGAGAACTGTGGAAAAATCATAGTTGGGGTAGGGAAGTAGTTTCAGTTGAGGATGTTTTTGAGAGTTTGACTTCTAAACTAAAGGTATCAGGGCCAAATATAAATGCATAAAATACAGGCACCTTAATTACACTGTTAGTCACCAAATCTGCCGAGTGAGGGAAGACATCTTTAAAAAAAAGGTGGATGTTGACATTTGACTTCTAGTTTATGTTGTAGGCCAGATACTTCTAGCCATGAACCTGCATATTTCTCTGGGATTAATAGTTTAGTTAACAAAATGAGCAGAAAATAAGAAAGGTAGGGCTTCTCTGTACAAAGGTGTAATTTTGAAATAAATCTGCAAATAAAGACATTTGAAAACCATGCTGTAAATTTATTTTGGAAGGCTTTCTTAACAAGCCCAAATTTTTTTACTTGAATTTCTTATTTCAATATGGCCTTGCTTTCTGCATTTAGTAGTAAAATGTCATCTTCCAGACAGATACTTGTTTATACAGGTTTGTCAATACATTTCATGAGAAGTTTGAGGAGACCCTGAAACATTTTTGCTTGCATGTGAGTCTGAGTGATGTTTCAATCTGTCAAAAAACTTGTAATAATTTTAATTTTGGTACATTGAATAAAGTTTACTTTTATTCATACCTTAATTTTTATTAATAGACTTGCTGTTACTAAAACTTAAGTGTGTTCAGCTTTTCTGGTCTCATGGAAGCATTCCACTGCTTTCATGTCACTGTAAAGCTCAGGTAAGCAGCACTGTTTCTTTGGGACCTGACTACATGTTTTATATCAAGTTTTAAAATTAGTTCCTTTGGGTGGGGAGGCAGCAATGAGGCAAGGAAGTGTCATTACAGTGCATGAGCATTTAGGCATTGTGAACATTATGTGCGAGCATCCTAGCATTCTTCATTATGTTGGGAATATTCATGAAACGGTTTTGCCATTAACTATTTTAGTTTTCTAAACGGAAGATTAATAATGATGTATAAATTTCAGAGAACTGCACCATTAAATTTCAGAATTAAGTTGTAGAGTTCAAACACAACTGTGGACAGAAGATGGGTGTTTGAGGATTGCGTTGATGAGCTTACATGAGTAGTCCACAAAAGCCTAGTGTATAGTACTGCATACAAACACAATGTTTGTCTTTTGGGCTATGTGGGAGAGCAGTTTAAAAATCTGAAAGTACACTTGTGTGTTAATGGTTGTTTTTTTTTCTTTGAAGCCATGGACTTCACTGAGTGCTGCTATCTCAGCTGAAGCAGTACTTGAGGGTACTGCACAAATGGTTAGTAATTGCTTGCTATCTACACCTTTCAGGTCCTTTAGTATGGATGAATTTCATGGTAATTCTCAATCAAATTTTTCTTAGCTGCTGGTTCATGACTTTAAGTCTACTCTTGAAGTCTTTTCAAAAAGTTTGGATGGGCCCAGAATTGTTGCCAGCTCCCTGAAAGCTGGTCTAAGTAGTTGTTGGGTTTTAAGTAAATAAAGAAAAATTCGTCTGAAATGGTAACTGATACTTAACTGGTCAATAGCATAAAGAAAATCATAACATATAGTCTTGAATGCTGGAAGTCAATTTCTGATGCAGTGAGAAGTTTAATGGACAGATACAAAGAAGGATCTGTCATCATGCACTTTTTGAAGTACTAATTGCTACATTTATGGTGACTATCAGTATTAAATATTTAAATCAAATTCCAGATAAAGCTAAACTTAAATTTAAGTGAATCATTTTAATTCTGCTTCTTAAGTTCCCTTTTTAAGGGTGTCTAAATGAGAGAAAGATCTTTATAATTGAAAACGTGTTTTCTCTGCCTGAAGTGTGCATGTATCTGTATATTCTTGTGCTCCAGATAATTGTCTTGTCATGAAACCACTGAAAGTGCCTTTGGTGCTTGTCTTATAAACAATGCAGTAGTCTTCTCAATGAGAAAGTAAATGAGCTCTTTCGTAATCATACTTACTTTGTAGCTTCAGTGTGAGGCTCCTTCTTCAAAGACAAGGGTTATTTCTTCTTAAGTGCTTGTGGGTTAGGATAAATGAAGAACCTTTTTTTTATAAGTCACTTCACTGTAATACCTATCCATGGTAATAAAGAAAGCAGAGAGTGCTGCTGTTAATATTTTTGAAGCAAGTGTTCTAGAGATTTTTCAGTTTCAATTCTTTAACTTATTGTAGTTGTTTGAACTCCTTGTATGCTCACAAGACTTGTGTTCCATGATTACCTATGCTTATTTCTGTTTATATTTCATATTCTTCATAACTTTTTTTCCTCTTTCCCTGATTCTTTTGGATGAATAATAATAATTAAAAAAACGGTGAATTTAGCTACTCTGATTTTATTTAAAAATAATGTATAAAAATTATTATTGTAACTGCTTCCCAGCCAAACCCTATGCAGTTACCTTGGGGAGGATATCTCAGAATGTAGTAATGAACAATAATTACTCTTACTTGGTTGTGCTGCTGATTAAAGAGGACAGTGAGATAGTAACTCCAGTTCTGGAAAACCCTGCACCATTCATCTTCAAAAGGGTTTTTAACAGCAGTAGGAAATTGTTCATCATTCTGCCAACCTTACAAACAGCTAGTATTCATTACTTGTTTTAAAATGTTACTATTTATGTTCAATATATTTTGTGATCTCAAAGGCCTGTATGAAGTTAGGGACAGATTTATTCCAACTACCTTGTAAGTACATATAACTAGAATGTTTGAATCATGTAGTAGTGGCAGATGAGTAAATGCCAGTGTAAATTTGGGGTTGTTTCACATTGTGGTTTATTTTGTCCAGTAAGTCATATCTTTTAATCTTTTTGTACTGCCTTATGTATAGAGTTGCTTTCAGTGTGCAAAGTGGTAGTGTAATAAGTACAGCGATACTATTTTAAGAATTTTTGCTAAACAATCACGCCACACAATCCTGGAGGAAAGATAGTATTTCTTACAGCTATCAAGCATGGGAGTACTAAAAAAGTGCTTGAATCAAAAATTGCCAAAATAAATGTAAAAAAATTGCAAGTAGCCAAATCATTTTTTGTGGACCTGCTGAAGGCAAATGAAGGCACCACCCACGGCTTCCCTCAAGCATTTAATTCGTTAGGTATCTATCTGACAACTTTCAAGTTCAATTTTGCCTCCTCCACCTCCCCCACTACTTTTTTCTGTAGTAATTACTGAAGCCACGGTTTAGACAACTCAATAGTCCAGGTATGCAGGCATGGTGTTAGAACTGTACCTTCTGAGCGCTGGTTTAATAAGCAGAGAGATGACAGAGTTCTTGGTGGCCCACAAAACCTATAGCAGGTTGGGAATAGTCTGCTGGCAGTGTGTTGACTGAAATCTGAACATAATAGAGGCATCTTTATTCATCACTAGGGTCTCTTTAAGATTTACTTCAGGTCAAATATTTCTACTCTTTCATAAACCTGGACTTAGAAGGACCACATACATGTCACTAAATAAATATTAATTAATTTTGCTAATTTCGTTTTTAAGACTATTTCGCAGATAGGACAAATGATACCAGCTGACGTAATAGCTCTTACTCTTACATCATCCTTCAGGTACTGTAAAATGCTTCATACTTCTAATTTCTCTTGTATGGTATATCTTAAAAATCATACCATATACTAGCATGTTTAGCAAAAGTGCTGTAACTACTTACATAATTTCCTTCTGATGCATCTTTCTAGATCTGTGTAATGTTATTTTTCTCTTTTTAGGGAGGGGTGCCTGTGTTTTATGATACTGTTATTTGCAGTCACTTATGCACAGTAGCTTATGTTGTGCCTGGGAGCCTAGGGTGAAATGGTTAATCCAAAAACTTGAATGCAAAGACTTTCCGATCAAATTTGGTTCATGTGGAACATTGTCCTTCCTCAAATCACTGGTGACAAGCTGGAGCTCTCATGAGGTAATGCTTCTCTTGTGTTATGCTTTCACACTGCTGTGTGAATGTGTCTGCGATTCGTAAGTAAATTTTGAAGTAAATACTGCAGATACCCATTTTCCTTTATCCAGACCCATATCATACGGAAATGAGCTCACTGCATTTTTACTCTGACAGTATATAATTTGTAATTAGTATCAAGAATTATATTTCTAAAGAAGTATGCATTCCTATAAATTAAAAACTTGAGTACATTGTTGTGAGATGTGAAAGCAGCAAAGTTTTAAAATAAAATCTCAGGAATGTACTGAAGGTTATAAGATAAATGGTATCTTTTAAAGGGTCATACTTGCTGTCCTGTATTGGCTTTCTTGTTTTGTTATCACAGACCTATTTTTTTATCAGAAGATGTTTTTATGTTCTAGCTCACAGATTTTATTTTTGAAATTTTTTTAAAAACTGTCTCACTAAACACTCTCATCATGTAAGATTCATGCACTTATTTCCTCTTTATTCTATTGATTTTTAAAGACAAAGTAGGAGTTAGTGGGACTGTATCCTTTTTAGCCATATGCTTGCAGAAGTTTTGAATGCCTTTTCCTGTAATTTTTCTTGTCATGGTAGCTTGTTGTTGTCTTACAAAAGTAAACATTTGCAATAGTAGCTGCCATTGTTAAAGTGGGCGTAGTTACTGTATGGTTGGCCTGTGGTTAGATTAGCTGACAGATACCACTGAAAGGTCTCTGTGTTTCGATGGGAGACTGCCCTGTTCAGCACAGGGCATGCTGTACATGCAGGGGCACTGCATGTGTGAGCATTAAGGGACTACAGAACCTGAGTCTGGTTCTTCATGGTGAGAGCCAGTTCACCTGAGGCTTTCTGCTGGAAGAAGATAACACTGTTCTGTATGGATCTAAGTGGGTGAAGGGTTGCTAGAGTTGTATTTTTTTCACCCAGCAGCTACTCAGAACAGGCTTGCAAGAAATTTTTTATGTTATTTGTGCACTGTAGGAAAGCTTTTTATGACAGTCAAATATCTGTTTGGAAACGTTTAGCCCACTTTGGCCTTTGTGCAAAATTCAGAACACAAGCACACTTTGAATGAGTCTCTGACTGTCAGTGAACAAGACATGTATCTCTTTATCAAGTTTAGTGCCTGTTTAGTATAGCTTTCTATATCATGACATCGCATTAATGATATTAATTCCCAGTGTAACTTCGATTGATAAATGTATAAACAGGAAATATGGAAAGAGATGAAAAACAAAACACAAACTGAGTATCAAATAAAACATAAAAAACCCAAATTGGAATGCTTAGAGTACTAAGGGCACGCTTCGTGACTCCTAATTGCTGCTTCAGTACAACTAATGTGTAACAATAATAATTGGTTGTAACTGTCAGCAGTGTACACTAAGAAACAAATATAACCCTGGTGAGAAATAATTATTATCATGCAAACATGTCAGCCCATTCTTCAGAAAAGAGCAGAAGGAGACTTGTTAAATATCTTTCTGCATCTCTGGTCTTCTATAATGCCAGACTAACCAGCCGTTAAGACTGAAAATTTGTCATGTATATTATGTTTCTTTTCTAGAAATAACATATTTAGAAGTCCTTAATCTTTTTTTTTTTCTTTTTTTTTTAATTTGTTTTCTTTCATTGTTTATTTTTATGGTCATAATTGGCTGAGAGAACTTTTCAGCAGCAGTCTTGGGACATTTGGTATCTGCTGATAATGCTGCCATTTTGGAACAGAACATTCTAAATTCTCTTTCTTGTTTATAACTGTTACAGAAAACGTAGTAGATTGTAGCCTTTAAATTCTGTGTATCTTATCCTGTGTAAGACAGTTGTTTGTATGCTATCTGATTTCCACCATTCTAATTGGAGGTGGAGAATGTAGTATGCGGCTTGTCTGTTTAACCCTATTATCTTAAGATGTTTCAAAGCATGGTGGTTTTGTTTTGGGTTTTTTTTTTTTATGAAATAGCTGATGTTCTCTACTGGTGACAGGGGAGTAAAATTGGCTAAGAAACTCTTCATACCATGCATTATGTGTGAAGATGTTCTGTTCTTCTCTGACAGTCATCTAATTTACAATAAGCAATTTTATCTTTAAAAGTAGGATAGACACTTGAAACAGTAGGATATTATCTGATATATGGACATGTGAAAATAATCTCAAATGAGAATTTTATTTTAGGACTTGTATTTTGGGTTTTACCCTACTTTTATCTCTCATCTTTCTATTAATGGATTCAGACTTTGCATCAGCAAAGACCATATCTGCTCTGGTCTGATCCTTTCCACCTCTTGGCAAATCACATTTCAGGTACTACTCCTAATGTGAGCTAGGACAGCCTTGAAGAATCTGAGAGATTAAACTTCATACTAGAAATGAAGAATTTGATTCTGTTAAAAAGGGAGTTTATTTACGTGGTATGTAACAAGTTAAAACTTTCTCGTATTTCAGTAAGAGCTAGAGGAGGGGTCTGGTGGCATAAGTTGGGAGAAAGAATCCCTTTCTAAAACCTATGCTTGAGATCCTATATCCTGGCGCAGATGAACTGATCACAAAGCTGACTGTCAGTGGGCACTCCTGTTCCAGTCTTTTTAATGATATTCCTGCTGCTTTTGGAGCAAGGCCCTAGCAAGTATCTGTTGGAAACGGAGGCTGTTATTTCTTGTTTTGTAGGAGGACTCATTTTCAGTGGTTTCTGAGTAATGTATCTCAAAGGACTAGCTAGGTGACTTTGGAGCAAGAAATAAAACCAGTGTTTTACATAGGTGAATTTGACTTCATAGGTGCTTTGACTTCATCCATCTTTGGAGGTTCAAGCCTTCATCACGGAGGAAGGATGAACCTTCTTAATCATGGCCTGTGAGGTTCCACTAAAGGGGATGCCTTTGTCTGTGGAGTTAGAGCTTGGTTGTGAATACTGTCCTGTTAGCACTGAAATACTGTCTTTAACAATTGTTACCTTTTGACATACCAGTCTTCAAGGGAGTATTCTTAACAGAATAATACAACTAAATTTCACATCCAGCTAATGTCTCTATTTTAGGAAAAAGCTAAAGTAACTATTTTAGGAAACCAGGTATCTTTTTCTCTAGGAAGTAGTGCATTCAGTTCTGTTGTTACGTGGCTGCCATTTATTACCAGATTGAGAAAGTTCCCTGTTTAGTTTCTCATTTTAATAGTATGTGCCATTCCTGATCTTTTGCTTTGTTATAATGGACATAAATGGCTAGATGATAGATGCCAGCAGTAGTAAATCAGCAGAAGGAATGGGAGACTTGACGGGAGGACAGACTATACCTTGTCCATCTTGATCTAAATTTTTATTTACTGATCTTGATTTCATTAGAAGTTCTTAATGACAGAAGACAAGCTGTGAGTACTACTGGAACTGTTAGTGGCAAGAAGTTACCTAACATACTAATAGCTGACCTCTCCAGTTTAGGGAATGGGTAGCTCTTTTGTCCCTGCTCCTCACATTGAGCGCTGCTCCTAGCATGCCCCTTGGCTGGCCAGCTAGCCTGGTGTTCTTGGGACAAGTTGAGGCTTGGGTTGCATTTAGTTGGGTGGCCATATTCTTAGCTCTTGCTTAAGATCCTCAAAGTGATCCTCATCTTTACAGCCCATCTGAGGTCACTTCCAGTATTGGTTTTTGCAATAGATGGCATTTATATTGAACAGACTGTATCATTTCTTCTGTATTTGTTCTTTGTCTTCCATTTGTTTTCTTCATCATCATCCAGTGCTCTTCCATCAAATTTGTTATTAACTGCATTGATTGTTCTGATGTAGCTGCTTTGTGACCCCATTTGTTCATAAGTGTTTCTCGTGGTTGCCCATGGTTTGACCACTGCTGATAGGCAAGTTACTTTTGCTAAATTGATTCAGACAAATGCTTAAAAAACAAACAAACGCAACACAAAAAACCCAACCAAAGAGAAATACAACCAAAAAATCCTCCCACCCAAAAAAAAAAAACAAAAACAAAAACACAAAAAAAACCCAACAACACAAAAAAAGCAAACCAAAACCACACCAAACCAACTCAGGAGCTATTCAACTTTTTTTCCTTATTATGACTGGGTATTCATAGATATGGGGAAAAGAACTGTAGAATGTCCCTTTCTTGGTGAATTGACTCCTATTTGAGAACTTGCTGTTTTTCCTGCTGCTTGTAAAATGTGGCCCTGCCTGGCTGTTGTATAAAGCTTTTTTACCCACATAAGATAGCAAAGAAGCCAAGATATCTACCTGTTGAGAAGCACAGGCACATGAATTGGAGCTACAGTTGAGCTTCCATATACCATTATACTTGGAGAGAATTAGTACTGAATTCACTAAGCTATTAGAAGTAGTTTGTTTGCATACTTCACAATAGTTTACTGAAATTGCATACTTCATTCTAATACACGGAGACACTGATCCATCGGAAGCAAGTTGTTAATAATCTAGCTACTCAATAACTGTTTACAAGTTGTCAAAATGAGGACACAGAAATTAAGGACATTCTGCCTTCTCCGTTGCATAAGATGTTGCAGTAGACTGTTTCCATGCAGTACATTAGTCTTACTGTATTGAGTGTTGTAGTTCATGAAGCACATAATCCAGTGTGAATAATGCAATAATTAAGGTGCATGTGAGTGCTCTTATGCATTAAACCCTAGTATTCACACTATTGATATTGCTTAGTACTCTAGAACTCAGTTTAGACCCATTTTTTGGAATTTCTTGGTTAATCACAGAGGCTCAATGTCTGTTGGCTTGAAAATACCAATATGAAGAATTCAGAAGATACCTGATGTTGCCTTCAGGGGAAGGGAGGCTAAGTTTAAAAGCCAAAATGTATCTGAAAAAAAATCTTTTATCTTTTTGTGTTTGATTCGTGAGAAGCTGAAACATTTTAAAGCAATGTCCTTGCTTCCTGGTGAAGCAAAGGAGTGGGCTCTTGAGAAATGTAAGGCTCCCCTGGTCCAAGCATATTCTCTGAGGTTTGTTTTTTACTTTGCTCATTAGCTTTGCACTGTTATTCAAATAAAGCACTACCTGGGAGTCAGTTAAGCACATGGCTATGATGAATAGGTGCTGCTGTATGAAGATCAAAATACTCTGTACACCGCAGGATGAAATCCTTAGTGGAATATGCTCTGGATTTCTTGTTTTATTTTATGCTGAGGTACTGTGATAAGACTGGCAATCTAGTCATTGCTGTGTAGAAAAACGTCAAATTGTCTGGAATGGATGAGGGAGTTTGCTTAAAATTTAAGGAACAAAGAAACTCCAGACTCTGCAGGTTCAGGGTCACAAAGTGAGGGTATCCAACAGTTTGTAGGAGTTTTGTGCAGTCACAGTGAAAATATTTTTTCCACAGACCCAACAGATAAGAATGTTTTAGCCAAAGCTTGAGTTAAAATGTGAAGTTGTTTAGCTCACTTAAGTTGAATTCTGTCAATAAAAAGAAGTATATATAGATACACATACAGCTTAAATTCTGCATAAGATAACTGTGATTTACTAAGCAAAAGCTTTCAGATTCAGTTGGTCTTTCCCACCTGCGTATAGAGAAAGCACAAGAGTTCTTTGTGCAGGGAAGAGAGTAGATCGGTTTAGCTGTCACATGAGAGGAAGATAGCTGCTTCTGCTTTTTAGAGAACAAGCAGAGATTGTGAAGCCTCTACTGTTGTATTACATTGTTCATGAATTCATGTCCAAGAGGCTCTAAAAGACTTTTTTTATATCAGTTGGGAAGTTAATCATGGTTATATGAACAAATGAATTACTGTGTCATTCTTTCACTATTGGGGTGGTGTTTTCTGTCCAGGATATCAAGTATTCATACAACTGAGATGGTTCATGCCGTGAAATAATACGAAAAATAAAGCAATGATATTTTAAGTTGAACCTGTTACTTTAGAGCTGTTCTTATAAAATATTTTTTTGTCTTTAAACAGATTTTTTAACAGAACAAAAGAATTAAAATCAACTCTTTACACAGTGGTTTCTTGCGCATTTGAAACTTTTAGGCTCATTCTTTATTTGAACTCTATCTACTGCTATATCTTTGATTTTCATTAATTATCACTGTTTTTTGTCTCTGTTTCTAGAAGGCAATAGTATGGAATTCAATGCTGGGACAAAAATCTTTCTTATAACACTTGCATTAGTTTTAGAATTAGGCAAGCTTTGATGCTTAACCTCCCAAAAAACATTAATTCTTAGGTGGATTGTGTTTCTACTTACCAACATTTTGTATTCCTTAATCACTAGAATCACACAGTTGCACATTTCTAAAATCAGTTATTAACAGTAGGTTTAGAAGGCAGTTGAAAGAAAATATATTTTGTTTACAGTGTCCATCTGCTTATTACATTTTAGCACTGAACAGGAAGAATTATTTCCCGTCTCAGAATCCTTTGTTTCCTTTGTCTCTACAGTGCGGGGGAGAGGGGGGGTGGAAGACAAACTGTACTGTCCTTCTGGGCAGCAAAAACTTTTCATTTTCTTTAAAGTACAGGTTTGACATAAATTACCTTAGTAATACGATGCTGCTGAGGATGGGAATTGTAATTTTAGCATCATTTGATTACAATGAATATTTCAGTGAATATGTTTTTAGGTCATCATACAGTATATAAATGCAGTTGTGACTGCATGGCTGTATGTTTTAAAAGCTGAGACTGCATGGAAGAAAGCAGTGGTTTTACCTAAATTATTATATAGTCTTTCACTTTAAGTTGTGATTTTATTTTTGGAATGAAGTCTCATTCTAACAGTTGTCTTAATTAAGCTTGCTTATTTTCAAAGAACTCTGGCTTCAAGAAGATGGGTGGGGATCATGTGCTGCTGCTTAAGAATGTGGTTTTCTTGGTAGATTAGCAGATAGCTCAACAGAATCAGGAAATCTTCCAGAATGTTCGTATTTGTTTTTCAGTGTCTGACAGTATTTTCTGCTTTTTTGTTGTTGCCAGCAATCACAAGCAAATACTACTTTGCTGTAGGTCAAAAATGTACAAGCTCAGATAGATTAAATTTTCATTTTACAGATATGAACTTGCTGTGGATTTTGCTCTCGTTATAGCTGACTTCAGGAGCTCTTGAGTCATTAGTCACTTGGAAAGAACTCTCAAGCCACTCGCCCTAATTACTTGACTTCTGTGTCTAGTTTAAATATGCTTTAGGCCAGTTTGGATGAGGTGTTAAGTTTTGCTGCTGGGAGGGGTGGAGCTAGATCTTTAAGGGCTCTTCCAATCCAGGCCATTCTAGCATTCTCTTGATACTTATTGTGTATTAGTTTGCAAGTTCTTCTTTTTGAGAAGAGTTAATATATTAAGAGGCACTAGGTACATAGTTGCATGGCTGTGAGTACTATGATTATGGAAAATTTTCACCTTTAATTTATATTAATTTTGTAAATTATTTTAAAATAGGAATTGAAAGCTTTCTGTTGCCAAGGAATGTATGAACCATTTTTATTGATGAATGGCATGACATAAAGGGTAATTTTTGCATTGGCTTTATATTTGCCAAGATCTTTGTTTTTACTGTGTGTTCAATGTTAGGCAGTACACATATTTTTAAAAATATCCCTCTGAGCAGGTTAAAATAGCAGAATAACATATTAGTTGTAGCTCTTAAAAGGCTTCTTGCAATCTGGTGGCAATAATGTTTTAGGTGCATTGTAAGGAGAGGGAGAATAGGGTAGCGCAAAGTTTTAAGAATGTTGTGGCATTACATTTTAGCTGAAATTAATTGTGTTTATGACTTTTTTTTCTTTGCTGTAGTCGTGACATGGAGAATAAAGAAACCCTCAGGGGGTTGCAGAAGATGGATGACCGCCCAGAAGAGCGCATGATCAGGGAGAAACTCAAGGCAACGTGTATGCCAGCCTGGAAACATGAATGGCTGGAAAGAAGAAGCAGGAGAGGCCCTGTGGTAAGTGGCATTGGTGGAAAAACAGTATCTATAATAGTATTACAAATCAAAATCACTTAAATTTCGTTCAGTAAGAAGTCTCTTTTTCTCAGCAATTTCCCTTATCTTAATTGTGTTGCTCCTGTCCGTTTGCCACGCGGTGTTTAACATGACAACGTGGCTGACTTTATGAAATGTACTGGATTCGTTACTGTTTATTTTTAAGCAAAGGCGTTATCGCGGTGCTGCGCTGTTAGCGGTCACATACGGCTGCGGCACTGCTGCCCTCCAGCGACAACAACCGAAGTAGCGCCCGCTCATCTCGTGAAAGCCTGCTAAAACCAGAAACAAACCGAAACTTGGCTGTTCCTTCAGCCAGGACTCAGCTCTGCTAAAGTTTGAGTGGCAGAGTGTTGTGTTAGCCTTTTGGGTACCACTTTGGCATAAATGCCTTGCAAGTGCTTTTAAGAAATGCAGGTAGATCAAAGCTGAAACATTTTAAGAGTAGTTACAATTCTATCCAGCATAATATTGGTTAATTAGTACCTATTACTTATCTATAAATGTAGTTGCATTGGTTGATTGACCTCCATGTACCACTAGTGTAAAGTTAAGGTCATCTGATGCAGTAGGCAAGTGTTTGGGGATAGCTTTTCGGGAGCAGAAGTTAGAAGGTTCCGTTATGAGAAGTAAAATTGAAAATACTTACAAGTGCACCAAACCCCAGTACTTCAGAGGGTCTAATAGCACAATTTTAACTTAAAAAATTTGAATCATTTTGGGTTACTGCATAGCTTGAAATTGTTTCCCTGCTCAGCCCACTTTCTTGAGGTTTTTGGGTGTGTTAATACAACATTTGATGCTCCAGGTTCTCAGTTACTATAATCTTTTTTTTAATGTTTTCAAGCACAAATAGCTAGTAACTGTAGTTTATCCCTAGGCACACGAATTTACATTGTGCTCTTCCAGTAAAAGAGAAGCATTGCAGTCATTGGTAGGAGGAAAAAAAAAACCATTTCACTGCTCCTTATACTTCTCTTTTATCCTGTTCACTTTAGTATCTGGGCACTGAGTCTAGATGTCTCTTCCTACCCTGAGGAGGGGAAGCCTCTTTCAGTTTTTGTCTCAATGAAAGAAGCCTCTGGAACTTTCTAGGAGAGATCTACTATGCTTTTCTGAGGTTTTATTTGGAGCTTCCTTCCAGCTTTGAGTCAAGTCTCTGAGACATTGAGAAATGTAGAACTAAAGCAGATCTGTCCAGTGTGACTGTTTTTAATTCAATTTCCAGGGACGTTACTCTTTTGAGTCATGTGGGTAGGATGGCAGAAAACTGAAGGTTGTCTTGAAATATTTCAGTCCTCAGTGTCAAAATTAAGTGCTCATGCAACAAAGCGCTGTATTGGATGTGTATGTATTCCCTTTGCTTGAGCACCTGTGTCTGTCCACACTGTGCAGTGTGGTTAGCTCAGATGATACATGTGGTGTAGCTATTCGTATGGCAGACAGAAAATGTAGGTGTGGTTTTTGCAAGGAGCAGCACACTTAATTTTGCTAGATTACCTCCATGTTTGAAGTGTTTATTTTGCAAAAGTATTGTGCTGTAGAAAGAGTAGTCCTAGTATTTTTCGTCTGGTACAGTGTGGAATGGATGAATCCAATATTACAGCTCATAATAAGCAGACAGTACCTTTAGAGAAAAAAATTATTTTGTCTTTTGGGGTCCAGATGGGGAAACTGTTATTCTTATGTTATGAATGATAATTACAGAATTACTTTGAGAATCAAATCAGTTGCTGCCACAACTAACATACGCAGCACAAATAGGACAAAAGGTTCTTGCTCTTCTGTTGCATGTAGATCAGTAAGCTAACCTCTTTTAGATGTTCATGGTAACGTCTGAGGAATATTTGGCTATCTGTATAATGGCTTCATTGTAGAAAAAAAAAAGGTTTATTAATTTGATTTACTTTAATGTAAAATTGCCAATTAATAATTTTAAAATGTGTTTTAATTCTTGCAAGGTGGTGAAACCTATGCCCGGAAAAGTAGATGGATCAGAAATGAACAAACTATGTCTAGATCCTCAAGCTGAAGGACAAAACACTGCTTCTTCACCCACACAGAAAGGAAGACGTAGTCCTTCTCCTAGCAGCTCCTCTTCATCATCTACTAGAACAGTTAAATCTGAGTCACCAGGTGTTAGAAGAAAAAGGGTATCTCCAGTGCCTGTAAGTTGCAATCTGTGGCGTAGTTTTCAGTTTGGCTATATTCTACAGTGTTTTGCTTAGCACTTAAGCGACATACATATCTCACGTGATATTTTTCATGTATGTTTTCTTTCTCCTTCAGTCCTACTTTCATTTGTTACTGGTCGGTAATAAATGAAGAAATATAGAGACTCAGTCATGAATACACTTATATTCTCTTAGCTTGATTAGCATGAAGAAGTGCTGGTAGTTTTTTGGGGCTTTTTTTTTGTTCTACTGTAGTCAGTTTCTGCTGCCTATCAGTTGTCTGGGCAGGTAATATTCAATTAAGAATTGGATTCTGGGCAAGATTAAGATCCTTGTAGAAAAGTCTTACCGGTATGCTCTTTGTGATCCTCTATTTCAGAACTGGTCTTTGTGTACAGATTAGGGATGGCTTATTATGTACCTTGGTAGAAGTCTAAAATCACTATCACTGCATTTGAGAAGGTCTAGAATACAATGTTTTGATTAAGAGCAGTTGGCTTAATTATAAAAGGTCAAGAGTGTATTTTGAGCAATAATATCTAACACACCAGCTTGATTTATAAAGGCTCATCAATAGTTAAAGTCACGGTGCAATTCATAATACAGTTAGAGTAAAAATAATATATAATTGGTTTTATTGTCCCATTGTTCTAAACAAGTTTTTCCAGTATTAGTTTAAATATATACTGCCATTCTTCTGGACTAGAGACAAGCATCACAAGCTAAAGGACTGCAACACTAGTCATTTCCTCTTGACAGGAGAAACTGGAATGTTAAAAAAAAAGAAACAGTTATCAAAATATTAATTTTCATTGATCATTTTTATTTGGTTGGGTTTTTTTTTGTTTTATATTAACTTCTCACATTAAAAGCATTAAAACTCCAGATTATATTTTCTTTATGTGATGGATAGTGAATTCATTATTACTGTCATCCTAACATGAAATCTGATATCTGTAAATAAAATCAGAAGATCTGAAATGGGATGGAACCATTAATGCATCTCATAATGTTAGAAATGTGAAGAATTTAAATACAGACAGTCTTCCTAAACCATTTGGGCCATTGAATTTTTGATTATGGGGAAGCAGTATTAAAAAAACACAAAAGCATCCCTAGGTAAAAGTTGCTTTCATGGTGCAAAAGAGAGAAAACCGTATCTTTTTACCTTTTTTTTGAATTTTCTTTAACTTTTGATCTTTGTTGAATTTGTATTCTGTTTTGTAACATGTAGTCATAGCATTTCTTCATTTATGAAATGTATTAGCATTAGAATCTCGTATAATGATGTCCTGTATTGAGTAATAAGTCTTTGATTATTATCTTGGGATTGAATTACCTCTGATAATTCAGTGGTAATATGGTAAGGAAACAAGTGATGACATGAAAATAGAAGCAATTTAAGACTCCTTTTGTGTCATGGTGTCAGACAAGTTTCAGCTACAGAATTTCAGTTTTCTTCTGCCCTTGAGTTCTGGGCATGGGAGAACAGTAATACTTTTGAATCATACAGTCTAAGTAGACTGTAGTAGTTCCAGGTTTTGGGGACTCTTATTCTGAAAATAAATAAATAAACCATACCTATTTAAACATTCTTCTGTCCTTTGAATGCTCATGACGGAGCCACTTCTGTAGTTTCAGAGCGGACGGATAACTCCACCTCGGCGAGCCCCATCTCCAGATGGCTTCTCTCCATACAGCCCTGAGGAGACAAATCGCCGTGTCAACAAAGTGATGCGAGCCAGGCTGTACTTACTGCAGCAGATAGGACCCAACTCTTTCTTAATTGGAGGCGACAGCCCTGATAATAAATACAGAGTGTTTATTGGGCCTCAGGTAGGGAACATTTTTGTCTTTTTTATAGCTTTTACCAGTTCATAGTTAATATCAGAAAACAGTTCAAAGCCAGATTAGGTTAATCGATGATCAGTGTTCTATAAAATAACGTTTAAAAGTTGTTATCTGTACTCATGTAATATCAAAGTCAGCTTGTAATTTGTAAA
>CM019236.1:16557617-16602514 GCA_009741485.1 Malurus cyaneus samueli
TTAGATGTCTACAGTCTCTTATTAAAAAAAAAAAATTAGCGACTTGTGAAATTTTTGCTGCTAATGCATTATTGTGAAGGTGAATAGATTTTTTTTCTTTTAGCAGTAGTTTATGCTTTGGTAATATTAGTTGCAATAACAATCTATTCATGGGATAAATACGACTGTTGCTATCTTTTTCTGATGTTAGGTTGAGAGTTTGTTCCAGAAATATCACAGTAGGCGTAGCTCGAGGATCAAAGCTCCATCTCGTAACACCATCCAGAAGTTTGTCTCACGCATGTCAAATTCTCATACATTGTCATCATCTAGTACTTCTACATCTAGTTCAGAAAACAGGTTAGTATTTTTTAAGGAATTACAAGCTTTATTCTGTAGTTTTAGAATCACCTACATGCTTTTTTGTTCAAAGCTGCTTTCATTTCAAGCCACGTTGAATCTCCACATTTGCAAGTAGTCAAGTTAAGCATACATTAGTCACTATGGTACTAAGTGGGCATATTTATTTTGTAACTTCTGTTTGGAAAATGTTAAGTAGAGTGTGAAAAGACTTTTTTTGACCCTATATGAATTTGCAAAACAAGCTTTTGAAATCTAAGTGCAAGATTGAAGCATATGTCGACCTTGGAAACCTATTTGTGTGCATTTGTTTAAATACAGCACTTGTGCAAATGTTAACAAAAGAATAAACATGATTTCTCATTGTCTCCTGTCTTGCTTTGGAGAAAAGCTTGTGCCTCTGACAATGCCCTGAAAAATGTTTAGGTAAATGCACTCTATGTAAACATATATGCAAATATAAAACCAGAAGTGTATGTTTTTAAAGCTACTTCATTAAAAATGAGTGATTAAATTTTAAGAGAGTTATTAACGTATTCGTTTTATAGTTTGTACAATACTAAATGATGCCTTGCCTATGAATTCTGTAGTGAGGACTTACTCCTGGATATTTTTTTCCCTGACTACTTCTACTTAAATGCTTTTGTACAGTCTTTTTCATGTTTTGAAAATGTACTGATTAATTTTTTAAACAAATAGTTTGTGCTTGCATTATATAGTAGGTAAAATGTACATAGTTTAGAGAGGTCAAACTAAAGAAGATAACCCTATTTAAAACTTTGTTTTATGTAAAGTGAAATCTGACTTAAGGAGTACCTTGATATTTTCCTTTGTGATAGATAATGACCTATAGTAACATGAACATATTCAGACAGGTTTATAATTCTGATATGTAGACGGTGACCTTAATTTCACTTCATCTTTTACTTTTTTTTCCATATTGTGTCACTGTAAGCAAGTTGCATAAATAAAGCTGTTAAATACATCATTACTCTGGAACTACTTACCTAGCAAGCTAATTTCCTTTTATGTAAATACTTTGTGTAGGATTTTTTTTTTCCCCAAAGGATTGTGAGCTTTGCTACATTAGCTATCACCAGTACACCTGGTGATACTGATTCACCTTGCAGTACTGATTCAATAAGAAAAGCTGCCATTTTGGGCAAGTCTGAATTTATATGGCATAAGTATTGAAGAATACTGTACATCAGATTCATTTGAGATAAAAGTTTACTCAGTTCTGATAATTCCTGTGACTTGCAGTTATGTTTTGCTTACTGCTAAGTTTTGTATTTATATGTATATATATACATTTGTATGTATGTGTGTGTATTTGTGTGTAAAATGAGTTTTCATTATACACCTACTTTTGTGGACTTTTTCAAGGAAATAATAGCTAAAACCATTTGCAAAGAAATAGAAGTGAATACACGTGTATAGAAATAATGCATGCACAAGTTAATTTCATTTTTAAAACATAAATTCTGGGTGCCTGTGAAGTTGTAGAACTGAACTTAATGCAAACTGACCTTAATTTTTTTGCTATGAGTAATAAGAGTTTTGCACATTTACACAATATTGCAGAGGATTAAAGATCTGTGGTTTTCCCTGCATGTTGTTTAAGTTTGTAAGTATTTTAAAATTAAGGTGGGGGGAAATAAAACAGAAACAACATACAAAATAGGGAAAATAGGGAGTTTTTTAAACATCTATGTGTTTTAGTGTTCATATGAATTTATTCCATCACTTTGTTAGTGGCAGAAAATTCTTGAGGAGATGTCAATTTTTTAGGTTTTGCTGTGTTCATCAAATAGTATTTGTAGTTTCCTGTAAAAGGCTAAAGACTACCTCCATACTCTGAAAGGAATGTGATGGAAAAGAATGTGGGTAGCTTTCAAAATATTAAAATTCCTTAGGTTTTCAAAACCAAATGATAAATTAAAAAGTGAAGGTTGATTTGTTTGAAGAAGCCTTAGGGAAAAAATGTTAAATGCCCAAAGCTGGGCCTTTCAGTCTCTAATTGGTATCTGACCTAGTTTGGAAAGATGTCATGCGTTTTGTGACTTTCCCTTTCATTTCAACAAAGTGTTGTCTGTACTCAGTGCTTCTAAAAATCTGGTTGCTTACTTATTCAGACTAAGGTTTAGGAGAATGATTCATGAATAGCCTGTAGAAGTGACTGTTCCAAACTGGAAGTTAATCTTCTTTCATGTTAAAGCCAGTTCTGAATTCTGATATGCCACTTTTACAATCGCAAATGTCTCTTTTTATAGTATGAAGGATGAAGAAGAGCAGATGTGCCCCATTTGTTTGTTAGGCATGCTGGATGAAGAGAGTCTAACTGTGTGTGAAGATGGCTGCAGGAACAAATTGCACCACCATTGCATGTCAATATGTATGTTACCTTTGTTTTGTAAAGTTCTGGTGACTCAAAATCTGCAAGTGTATTATAGCTTAATATGGGTTTGGGTTGTTTATTTTGCTTTTAGTAAAAGCCCCAGAAACCTGCTCTTCAGGGATGGCTAGTAACTCTGAGAATCTGGTATCATTCAGGCACTATTGATAAGCCATGTTTCGTCACTTACACGCAAATAGAGTTTGTAATTTGATGCTCTGCTAGAGAAGTTAACTGCAGGGCTAGAGATTTAAGCCTCTCTTACCTAAGCGAAAATATTATGTCCAATTAGAACAAGGTTAGGAATAGGCTTTCAACCCCCTGTAACTTGTCATTAGAATGCGTGAAACTAATATAACTGTCAGATAAGGTTATGTAATGAATTATGAATTATGTTTGCATTGTACATTACATTAAACAAAATACATAAACATTTACAGTTTGCTTTAACAAATAAAATCTTCCTATATTTGGGTTACAAAAGGACCTGAATTTCACTACATAACTTAAAATATTAGTTGTAGTACTGACTGAAGTGAAGCATTTCTCCATGCAGAAAGAAATGTTTAAGCACTCATTTAAATGTCCAGGCAGTTGAAAGTGGCTGAGTTCAGAAGTGTTTGTTATGAAACTAATGTTCTTCAGTAAAACTTAGAAACAGTTATGTCATTTTCTGGCTTTGTACGTTGTAAAACTTAAGTTCATATTATCGTGTTGCTGTATTCTAGGGGCAGAAGAATGCAGAAGAAACAGAGAGCCTCTTATCTGTCCACTTTGTAGATCTAAATGGAGATCTCATGATTTCTATAGGTGAGGATTGAGTTGGTGTATAACAGTCTGTTTCTAAGTCTTTACTTGGTATTTCTGAATATGCTGGAGTATTTACCTCAAATGTTTAATTTGCTAATCTGTGTTAATTGTTGTTGGTCTGTAGTCATGAATTGCCAAGCCCTGTGGATTCTTCTGTTCTCCGTATGGCTCAGCAACAATCTCAGCAGCAGTCTACAACTGGATCACAGAGAAGAACCCAAGATAGCAATTTTAACCTAACTCATTATGGAGTCCAGCAGATCCCTTCTACATATAAAGATTCAGCTGAGCCATGGATTCAGGTGATTTTATTTTGTAAAAGACCTAATAGCCTTCAGAGTGTAGAGGAGGAACATGGGTCACACACTTTAAAATGAGAGAATGTGTATGTCCTATATTTCTGCCACTACTTTTGTCTGGCATAGCCACACCTTGATATCAGAACTGTTAATATCAATGTCCGGAAACAAGCTTCATAGTTAATAATTAGAATTTGAAGTTAATTAAACCATCCATACAGCCATACTCCCACTTCTCTCAACAGTTTTTACAGAACAAGTAGCTTATAATTTATGATGGGTTTTTTTTTTGTCACAGAATTTGTTTTTTAAGACACTGTACCTTCAGACATATTTTTGCTGTCAGCCTTGGTGATTTTTAACTAGAAATATCTTTCCTTTTTCTTGATTGCTTTTAAGTACCTAAGTTGCAGCATTATTCCTTTGGACTTCTATAATGTTGCTTTCTTCCTTGGCAGGTATTTGGGATGGAGCTAGTTGGCTGCTTGTTTTCTCGAAACTGGAATATACGAGAGATGGCACTCAGACGTCTTTCCCATGATGTTAGTGGTGCTCTGTTACTGGCGAATGGTGAAAGCACTGGAAACTCTGGAAGCAGCAATGGAAACAACACAAGTGCTGGAGCTCTGGGAGCAGCTAGTGGGTCGTCTCAGACCAGTATCTCAGGAGATGTAGTGGTAGAATCCTGCTGCAGTGTGCTGTCCATGGTCTGTGCCGATCCTGTCTACAAAGTCTATGTTGCTGCTTTAGTAAGTAGTTGTTTACTTGTTGTATTCTTGTAATTTCATACTTACTTCATTTTTGAAGGGGGGAATGGGAGAAGATATATGAAGTCAGGAATCCTAGTAATTGTTGTTGAGCACTGATGACTTTTAATTATCATTTGAAAGTGCGATGATCAAAATGCTCATCATAAGTGTAGTGGAATGACATGATGTGCACTTGCCACAGTGCTGAATATTGACAGTGTTTGTATGTCTTTTCACTGTCAGAGGTGTCTAATTCTTAAAAGTTAGTATGTAGTAAGCATTTATCCTTAGAGTATTTCACTGGCATTTTGAACCCAATTTATGTAAATTTATTTTACTCTTTCTTGCTTATTTATGTCTCTTCAAAAAAAAAAAAAAAAACCTGTTGTAGCTAGTGGATTTATATGTATTGTTTTTTTCTTTCCCTTAGAAAACTCTAAGAGCCATGCTGGTGTACACGCCCTGTCATACTTTGGCAGAGAGGACTAAACTACAGCGTCTTCTCAAGCCAGTTGTAGAGACGATATTAGTTAAATGTGCAGATGCTAACAGGTATGGTGTCTCACAAACGTCATTTTACATTGTTATTGAAATGTCTTAAATCTTAGTTTGTTGTTATTCATGTGGATGTGATTGGTGTAAGAATGTGTGGATCGTAAATATCTATCATTGTTTTGCTGTCTTAACTGCTGCCAGCAAACTTCAGGCTTAAAAGATGTAGGTTTTAAAGGCAAGGAACTGTATACCTTGTTTTCATAAAGCATTTTCCCCCACCCTTAAAATAAAAGGTGTTAGGTGCACTCTTGAACCCATCCCTTCCATCTTCATTGTTACTGCTTTTCATCTAGTATCCTTGACCCTCCTTAAAGCTATTAGCAAGTACTCCTCAGTATTTTTCCTACTTCTGCAAAAGTTATTACACATCTTGGCCGTGAAGTAGTTGCAGTAACATAACACTCACAATTTGTAATTCGGAGTGTAATGATAGAAGATAACTATTCAGAGTGAATGCCTTTGGCTCAAGTCTTCCTGTCGTAGGCTACTCTAGGACATTGTTCTGACAGGCCAACCATTTCTTCTCCTGTACTGTAAACTAAATGCAGAAGTCCAGCAGCTTGAGTTTCATTTCTCCAGGTTTAGTTTCTAAGCAGCATTTCTTCTGAAAATGCAGCTAGAGATCCCCCAGCAAGAATCTAGCCAGAGAATATCTAAAGTTAGAGTAGTGAGTGACACACAACTGGTTTTATGGATTTGGCTACATTTTGCAAGAGAATGAGAAGATTTGAGGTTTTCTTTGTATATTAGTGATAGGCTTACATTTCTGGAAGTATCCCTTTAAAAATGTTGCAACCATTGTTAGCTTACATATAGGACTATAGAAATGTACTGAAATAAAGTGATGTGAAATCATTTTATGCACACTTCCTAGATGATGATTTTTTTAGTATAATGAATAGAATGTTTTTTTTCTTAAAAGCATTTGCTAAATGAGTTCTTTATTTGGTTTTAATTTTTTACAGTCGAACAAGTCAACTTTCAGTCTCAACGCTATTGGAGATGTGTAAAGGTCAAGCAGGCGAGCTGGCAGTTGGGAGAGAAATACTTAAATCTGGTAATAATAAATCTTCATATATAATTGAATTATAATTGCCAGCAAATAATACTGGAATTTATCAAGTATAAGCATGGCAAAGAAAGCAGTATTCCTCTCAACAGTTTGGAAGGGGGTCAGTTTGGGCAAACAATGAGTAATTCTGTATGATATAGTTCTGACCTTTATTTAGACTCAGAACCTAATACCTAATCTTCATTTTATCAACTTTTTTTATAGGATCCATTGGTATTGGAGGTGTTGATTATGTCTTGAATTGTATTCTTGGAATTGAAACCGAATCTACCAACTGGCAAGCACTGCTGGGGCGACTTTGTCTGATAGACAGACTTCTGCTGGAATTTCCTGGTGAATTTTATCCCCACATTGTCTGTGGGGATGTCTTGCAGGCTGATACTGTAGTTGACAGGTACTTGCTTGTATTGTGTGAATGTTACCCTTTGTAGTTGAATTTTTTGGTGATGATTTCTTAGAAAAAAAGTAGATGTCTTAATTCAAGCTTCTGACTTTTGAAGCAACAGTTCAACCATAAATCTCCTTCCTGCTTCAGAGCTGAAGCAAAACACATTATCTTGAAATGGCTTTTTTGGTGCTAGTTAATTAGCATGTCAGTTTCTAAAAGACCTCTCTTCTTTTTCTAGGTATAAGAAACTTCTCTCCCTCTTAACTTTCGCCTTGCAGTCAATTGACAATTCCCACTCAATGGTTGGCAAACTGTCGAGGAGAGTATTTTTGAGTGCAGCAAGAATGGTTGCAAGAGTACCCCATGTTTTTGTAAAGCTGTTAGATATGCTGAGTGTGACAAGCTCAACTCATTATGCAAGGATGCGTCGACGGCTGATGGCAATAGCAGATGAAATGGAAATTGCAGAAGCCATTCAGCTAGGCATGGAAGAAATGCACTCTGGGGAATGCCAACATGAAGACTTTTTACAGCTACCTGTGCCAGATAACTCTCCAGAAACTACAGAAAATAATACCCCTAACAATACTGTCCAGTTATCAGGGACAAGTGGGAAAGGTTTAAGTGATCGAAAACTAAGTGGCAGTCCAGATGACGTTTCTGACATGCTAGCTGGCCTTGCTATGGGACTTTCTGTTTCATCAGTAACCACTGAGCAACCAAAACCAGCCATTCAGACAAAAGGCAAACCCCACAGTCAGTGTTTGAACTCTTCTCCCTCATCTAGTCATTCTCAGTCGCTTTTCCCAACACTTCTGTCTCCATCAAATCCATCTGTACCAGCTGGCACTGTAACAGATGTCTCTAAACTCAGACCTCAGGGATTTGTTCCCTGCAAAATCCCCTCGCCTTCTCCTCAAACACAGCGGAAGCTTTCTCTTCAATTTCAGAGAAACTGTTCTGAAAATAAAGAATCTGAGAAACTATCTCCGGTTTTTACCCAAGCCAGGCCATTGCCATCCAGTCATGTACACAGGCCAAAGCCATCACGACCCACCCCAAGTGATGTGAACAAGCAAGGAGAAACCTTAAAAAGCAGTATGACCCTTGACCTGAATGACATTTCACACTGTGATGGCAATAACAGTGCAGTTATACCAAGTGAGGAGACAGTGTTCACACCAGTAGATGAAAAGTGCCGTCTGGATGTTAATGCAGAGCTCAATTCCAGTATTGAGGATCTACTCGAGGCCTCCATGCCAACGAGTGATGGAACAGTTACATTCAAATCTGAAGTTGCAGTTCTTTCTCCTGAGCGGGCAGAAAACGATGATACTTACAAAGATGATGTAAATCATAATCAAAAATGTAAGGAAAAGATGGAAGCTGAAGAGGAGGAAGCTTTAGCTATTGCTATGGCAATGTCAGCATCCCAAGATGCCTTGCCAATAATTCCCCAACTACAAGTTGAAAATGGTGAAGATATCATAATCATTCAGCAGGATGTAAGTATACCAATGAGAATTCAGCATAAGTCTCAACTGAGTGTTACTGAAATTATAAAGCACTGCTTTGTAATGGGATTATTGTAATTGTTGTATTTCAAAAGCTGATAGAAAACACAAAGGTGCTCAATACACTTTCCCAGGAGATGGAATATAAAAAGTCTGCCACTTAAGGGTGGTAACAGAATCCCTGTTATTAACAAATTCATAATGTTTGGAAGAGAAACACCATGTACAGCATTTAAAGTGGCAAAAAAAGAAATGTAGAACTGGGGAAACCAGGAAATGGAACCAGAATTTTTAAGCAAAACTGTACTGAGTCCTGATGCTGATTTACTTTGAAGGCAATTGTACAAAACCAAACTAGTTTCTGATAGAAAGAGTGGGAAGAGATCTTGTTGTCAAGCATATCTTGAGAGAAGATGAGAGATTCTTTACTAGTGAGAAAAAACATATATTGCAAAGAGACATAAAGCACAGGAAATAAAAACATAGAAAGGGATATTTTATTTGTGATCCTTTGAGGTAACAGCATGTAAAGCACAAAATGGGAGGGATAAATTGAGTAGATTTTGTTTGTTTGCTGCAGAGGCAATCTAAAGCCTTAACTAGATGTGAGACTTCGAAGAGAAAAAAACAGCCTTGCTGCTACTTGTGTCCTCTAACTTTGCCTTTCACCTTCACCTAGTAACACAGAAGAAGCTCTGGTCCTACATAAAGTAGGCGTATGTGGGTTACAGAATACTCTGGTGCTCTCAGCTGAGACCTGTATAACAAACAGTACAAAGAAGTGTAAGGGGGAGGAGAGGCACATAAGTTTGAATATTTTCTAACACTTAAAAATGTCTGTATTTTAGATGCATTTTAGTAAACTTGGAATTGGTTTTGAATTTAATTTACAGACTCCAGAAACCCTGCCTGGACATACCAAAGCAAAACACCATTATAGAGAAGATGCAGAATGGCTTAAAGGTCAGCAAATTGGTCTTGGAGCTTTCTCTTCCTGTTACCAAGCTCAAGATGTGGGAACGGGGACATTAATGGCTGTAAAACAGGTAAATACTTCATGTACTTCACTTTGTTGTGCTTGAAGTTCAGTGCTTTTTTCTCTCACAGACCTCTTGTGTTCCTTGCAGCTTCTGCTCCCTGCCATGCGTTCTGACATAATACATAATTAGAAAACCTTTATGTACATGGTAATAACCTAATACATGCAAGTTTTTTCAATTTTTCTCAAAGTGAAAAGAAAAAGTCTTCTTTTTCTATGCCCATTTTTTTCATAGTTCTTGAAGTGTGTTTTTACATCTAAAAGTTCATAAATTGGTGACTGAGTTAGGAAAGGAGCCCAGATATTGTGATTCCAACTTAATGCCCTATTTGCAAGATTGTTATTTAAAATAGTATCCCCTCACTTGTCAATAAAATTTTTCCTAAAATTTTAAATGGAGGAAATATAGCTTAATGTTTGTTTCCTCTGATTCAACTTTGCTAATTTAAAGCCAACTTGGAGGCAAGTATTGGTACTATATAAATTGATACAGAAGTGTGGCTGAGAAGACGACCAAATGCACATGCTTCAGTCAAGATTTTTGAAGGTTTTAGGTGTGAGTAAATTGTTTACACTAGAGCTGCCCTAGGTCTGAATCAGTGATAACAAAAAAGAGAATTTTAGTCCCAACACTATCTTGCCAATTCTGCAATGAACTTACACCTATGGAATTGATTAAATGTTCTGAAATTGTTTAAGGAAAGAGTATCTGCCACCAGCTGTTCCTCCTTTGAAACTCTTTTATTTGTGGAAAGTGGGACTGTCCATGTGGTCATGAAGAGATGATGATGCTTGTGATGCCTGAAGGCAATTCCCTGCACCATAACATTATTTCATAATTAGTATGGATCAGAGCTGTGGTTGGCTTCAGTGCCGTCACTTCTGATCTGTCATGTTCTCCCCTCAGTCAAATTTCTGTAAGAGCTTTAGTCATGAAACATTTATCATTTAACCTGCAAAATTTTATAAATAACACTCAGGATCCTATTTCAGGCCTTACCTTTCTTCCTTTTCCTCAACATCTGGAAATAAAGGGGTTTTCCTAGTTTAAAGAGAGGGCAGTCGAGGGGTTTTCCCAGTCTGTTTTTATAGAGGTTTTTGTATGTTCCCTAGAAGATCACTCTTCATTTTCTTTGACTGTCTCACATGGAGATACGTTCTCAGCTGAAGGGGTTGGAGGTAAAAAAGCAGTTCCAGATGACGAAAACTATCCATTCTTCTTGCCA
Organism: Malurus cyaneus samueli; assembly: GCA_009741485.1. Classification (NCBI taxonomy): domain Eukaryota; kingdom Metazoa; phylum Chordata; class Aves; order Passeriformes; family Maluridae; genus Malurus; species Malurus cyaneus. Next base: position 16,568,004 of record CM019236.1, read on the forward strand.
TATAGAAGGGCTGGATTTACATTAGTAAGTCTGAATACCATATTTCAAAACAGGTGACATACGTCAGGAACACGTCATCTGAGCAAGAAGAGGTAGTTGAAGCACTGAGAGAAGAAATACGAATGATGAGTCATCTGAACCATCCTAACATCATTCGAATGTTGGGTGCTACATGTGAGAAAAGCAACTATAACCTCTTTATTGAATGGATGGCAGGTAAACAACTAGTGAAAATACTGTTTGAGTCTTGAAATATGTAATTTCATACTGGATTTTGCATCACTTGAGGTTGTGAATTTTTATTTTCAATGCTTTGTTGGCAACCAATATAAAGTTCTACTTACAGTACAGCTGAACTGGTCATAGCACTATTCTTAATGGTGCATCTTTTTGTGATTTGGAATTTTCTGTACCTAATCTCTCATACACTTAAAGGAGGTGGAAACCCTGAAGAAAGATTCTGTTATTTCCATTTCTGACACCAAATTAGAAGTTAGGAATTTTGATTTATTTCTGACTGAAGTGACTGTCTCTCAAACTGTTGCATTTTCAGTGTATCTGTGTAGCTTTAAATTATTATTAGAAATAACTTAGCTAGAAAGTTTGGAATACAAAAAATGAGTCACTTGCTTTTGTCCCAAGCTTTTTCCTGAAAATCATGTCAGGTGACATGCAGAGGCATTTAAGAAATGCAAGCTTCAAATAATAAGTCATAACCAGTGCTTTGGGAAAAATTAATTCAAATCTTAAATCTCTTAACCGGTAATTTAGTAAAAAATTTGATTTTTTTTTTGTATAGTATAGATGGACAAGAAAATCTGTCCTTTTTTGACAAATATTTTTATTAATTTTATGAATGTGTTATATGTTGCTGTCATCAAGTTACCAAGATGTGAGTGTTTTTACATACCCTTATTCCCTGTAAAGAAAGCATTGCACCTGAACTTCTGGTCACTGGCAGAAACCACTTAGCAATACGAGATTGCTAACTAGCAAAGCCCAAGTATGTGTAATTACAAGAAGTAGTGCAAAAAATATTTTCTCAAAATTTAGAGTGTTAAATTTTTTAAGTGTAGTTTTTCTCTGAAATACTATTATTTAGATAGTGAAATACCAGGAATTGTTTACCTCATTCAAGTCCTGGTTGTATTAGAATACTTTGAGGGAAACATTGGAAATCCAAATTGAGAATCTATGACCAGTTTTGGAAAACTGAGGAACATACTGCTTTTCTTTTCTTGTCTGTGTAGTTCTGTGCGTTGGATATACAAATATATTAAGGTATTAAGGAATACTTGCTGGAAGTTGCATTTGTCCATTGCCCCAAAGAAAGCTAATGTTCTGCTGTTTACACATTAATGTGAAGTGTGGATAAAGTGTTGTTTTTATCAAAAAAACTACTTTGTACACTAGTACACTAGAGATTTGTACATTCTTTTAAGGAAGTATAAAATTATTAGAAAGCATGAAGACTTGTGTCTTTAGTGTGTACAATTCCATGTAGAAAGTAATTGAGGAATTAACTATGTCACTTTTTGCCTATGAAATTATTTTAACTTTTTGGGCGTAGGGGAAGGAAAAATCTAGCTATAAATTAGAAATACTAATACCAAGTTCCATTCTAGTAGTATTGCATTCTACTAATAGAAAGTGTAAGTGTTGACAGAATGTACTGTTCTATCTTTTAGGGGGTTCGGTTGCTCATTTGTTGAGTAAATATGGAGCCTTCAAAGAATCGGTTATTATTAATTACACAGAACAACTGTTGCGTGGCCTTTCTTACCTCCATGAGAATCAAATAATCCACAGAGATGTTAAAGGTGAGAATTGCTGATAATTTCTTCTAAGGAGGAGTATTTTGTTTCGGCCTGAGACCTGTTGATTTTCTCAGATACCATCTCGGGAGCAGTGTTTCTACTGGCTTTGTCTGATCATTCTTGATTGTTCTTAAGAAACTATTGCTGAAATTTACTGAGATGCTACTGATACTAATAAGAATGTTCATAGTAAGCTTGAGGATACATGCTACCTCTGTCAGCAGTTTAGAAAAATCTTCTTTGTCACTGGTTAAAATAAGATACGAAGTTGCCATAGAGTTTTAAAACTATTGCTATTTAAATTAACGTAAATATTTACGCTGATAGTAATATCTCTGAACAAACAAAAATAAAGAGGCCAGATTTCTAATGCATGGAAATACTGAGATGAATTTTCTTCCTTCATCCTAATTGAATATAAATACAGTTGTACTCTGAGTAAAATGTAAACTTCACTAGGAAATACCAGTCTTGGTGGACTTTTCCTTTAATATGACTGTAGCTGTCCATGAACTGGAGATATATTCATAAAAGTAGCAACATATGAATGGCAAATATTTGACTTCACTAATTATTTTTAATATAGTAGAACTTAAAATTGCTCTGTAATTCTCTTTAAAGCAACACAAGATTGTATGATAATGAAATAAATTTAAATTTTATGAGGAGCCACAGACAATGAGAGTATCCAGGGCTTTAGGTCTTCATTTTCTTTCATTATACCATTTCCAGGCGTTGTTCCAGAATTCTGTGTGTTTGCCCTACTTGGAGAATTTGATTGCTTCTCAAAATCTTTTGAACAGCTTCAAGCTGTGTGCAGTATCATTCAGGCATAACAGAAAAGTGAGATTAGTAGACCATATCCTTGGTTTTTAGATTTCCTTGATACTGGAGTGGGTAATGTCAAACTATTTTATAATTTTGAAGTGGAGGGAGGAAAAATGTCAAGTGTGTGTTCATCCTTTTGCCTTTAATAGAGCGCCAACCAGCAGTATTTTTATTGTGCTGTTGACAGGTGCCAATTTGCTAATTGACAGCACAGGTCATAGATTAAGAATTGCTGATTTTGGAGCTGCAGCCAGGTTGGCATCAAAAGGAACTGGTGCTGGGGAGTTTCAGGGACAGTTGTTGGGAACTATTGCATTTATGGCACCAGAGGTAAGAAACCAATTTTTAAAGTTATTTAAAAAAATTTGTTTGAACTCCTTAAGCTAGTTGATGTAGACAAATAAGGGAAAAATGCTATATAGCCTTTAAATATGTTTTAAATATCTTTGTTCTAATGATTAGGAATGATTCCAACATGGTGATCATGACGTTTCTTTCTTGCTGTCAAACTTGTTTTAAGCAGTTTGCTACAAGATACACAAGTATTGTTACTCAAGCTGAAATGACCATTTGCTCAAAAGCTAGCAAGGTACTTTGCTTGCCACTTGGTCAGGTATTTTATTTGCTAGATCTCCAGACCTGTATAAATCTTGTGGCATTTACATCACTGATCACTCTTTTAGCCTGAGATGTTAATCAGAATACATTTGTTTGATGAGATTTTGGGGTTTACTTCTAAATTTACTTAGAGCTAAGAGACTTGGAAGCATGTAATCTGATCTTTGGTGTCTGTCCGTTCAGGTCCTGAGAGGTCAGCAATATGGAAGGAGCTGTGATGTGTGGAGCGTTGGCTGTGTTGTCATAGAAATGGCTTGTGCTAAACCTCCCTGGAACGCAGAGAAACACTCCAATCATCTTGCTCTGATATTTAAGGTGAGGTATTTTGTTGCTACCAATATCCTACAAAAGATGCCAAGTAATCTTTTATACAGAAATGTGAATTTTAGGAAAGTGTACATGTAGCAGGGGTTGTCGCAATAGGGGTTTTTTTATGTTGGAGCTGTTAGTGCGGAAGCAATATTGGTATCACATAGCCATGCTTACTTCTTTAAAAAAAAAACAAACAAACTGATACCAAAAACTGATACTAATACAGTAATATTCAAAATCATGGAATTGTAAAAAGGTTTGTGTTGAAAGAGATCTTGAATATCATCTAGTTTTACCTTCCCTGTCATGTGCAGAGGCATATTGCATGAGACCAGGTTGCTCAGAAAGGTTTGTTCTAAGATACAAAAATACAGTGTGACCGGTCAAAAAAAAAATTTAGGAATAGAGTTGATCTTTACACTAGGCAGAAGATTGTAATTTGAACTTTTTCTTACAATCCTGTAAAATACAGAAGCTTGTTTTGCCATAAACCATTTGTGTATGTATTCATATTTCAGTAGGAAATGTAATTTGATAAAAACCAAATGTTCCATGATCAGATTTTTTGCTGAAAGATGTTTTCCATTATGCCATGCTATATATGACTTTTCCCCTTCCTTTTCTAGATCATCCATCTTGGCATTCATTTTTCTTACTAAAATCAATTAGTCACATTTAATTCTGAAAGTCCAGTTTCTTCATTCAGACATGAATGAAGAAAATGTTACTGCAAGTAAAGAAAATGTCTGCAGAAGAGTGACATTGCATGGCAGTACTGATTCGTTCTACGTAAAATTACTTTTGATAAGAGATGTAATTTTCTTGGTTCTATGTCTTTGTGAATCTGGTGGTGCTACTCCACTGTTTTCAGTCATCCTGCTTTAATCTAATCCAGCCTTTGGGTTGTAGCAGAAATACTGTAAACATAATTTAAGAAAGCATAGCTAGTTCAATGTGTTGTAGTGTGACATGGTTCAGCCTAATTTCTCTCCAGTTAACAGTGAAGGCAGCTAGTAGACTAAAGAATGCCCATGTGTGTGCTGTAAGAGCATTTCCTATGGCCTACTCAGAAATGATGACTGCAGGATCTTGCTGTAAAAAAGAAATTGAGAGAAAAGTATAAGGAGAGAGTCAAACTGAAAAGAAATAGGCATAAGGACAATAAAATGAAAGTACTAATGTAATCTTTAAACTGCACTAGGGAACATGTTGAATGGAGAAAAGATCATAAATCTAACTCACCAACTGAAATTAAGAGTTTGTGGAATGTTTTTGGGGTGGAAGAGGGGGCTTAATCACTGACTTCTAAAAAGTTATTTCCTCTTGTTCAGATTGCTAGTGCAACTACTGCTCCATCAATCCCTACACATCTGTCTCCAGGCTTGAAAGATGTGACTCTTCGGTGTTTAGAACTTCAACCTCAGGACAGACCCCCTTCAAGGGAACTGCTGAAACACCCAGTCTTCCGTACTACATGGTAGCTACTTATGTGTAAGACTGAAATACAGAAGAAAATGCTACTGAATATACAGTAACTGTCTTGCAGTGCAGTTTAGTGCAGCAAATTACATTATTCTGCTGGCCTTAATAATAGATAGATCAAGAACATAAGGCCAGTGGAGGACGCTACCTAAGTATGTGATTGACAAATCAAGATCTTTACCTAAGCTCAGTATGCAACATTTGACAATTCATGCAGAGATTTGTAACTGTGCCTTTTCAAACATCTGGCTCTTTGTGAACACAAAAACATTTTTCTTTAAATCTGCATGATTATTTAGCAGGTAAGTGATTTTTGTTTTATTTAGAGCACATTTTTCAGCAGTATTAGAAGCTGAGAGGCTCAAGATCTATTTTAATATAGCAGTCACTGTTCAATTTCACATCATGTAGATGCTCTGCAATTAGTAAGTTTTCAGTACTGGTTAAAAGGACATTATGTATCTATCCTTTTTAATTACATGATGTTCTCTGAGTAACAAATCCAAATATTGATGGAAACTTAAAAAAAAAAGCATTTTGCCTTCCTATAAAGTAAGAGCAGGCACTCATGGTTCACTGTGCATTTACTGCTGGCCATGTAATTTCTTTTGAAATCAAAGTTTGTTTTCTTTGTATTTTTAACTTTCATGAAAAGGGGATATTTTAGTCTTTAGAAAAAAAAAAAAGAGCAAGCTGTGTCATGAATATTTCCTGACACAAAGTTTAAACCCAGATTTGCTGGAAATCTGGGATAAAATGCCACCTTCAACAAGAATATGTTTGAAGGCTCTGATAGTATAGGTTATTTAATAAACAAGATTGTTCTGTATAAAGCAGCTTAGTCTGAATCATGCTAGAAGTTGTTGAGCCTTTTTTTTCATATAGCAGTTTCTTCTGGCAAATCATGTAGAGAAGTTTCATGTCAAAGACCCCCCCAAACCCAGCTCCCATTAAAGTTTTTTATGGGAGACTTTGGCATGTACTTCAGTGTGAGCAGGTGCCAAATGAGCAAATCTCATTCTTTGTGTAAAGAAACTGAGGTTACATTCTCTACTGTTAACGAGTTTTACCTGCTGTTTTCTTCTGCGTACATCATCTATTTACTGTAGCCATTAGTGATAATTTAATTTGAAAATGTTAAAATACTACCATGAGAAAGGTATTTATTTTGACAAGAAACAAATGCGGACTTGAAGATCAAGATAAAATGTAAAGTAAAGCTTCACCTGGAGTGCAAAACTTGTTAGTTTTTAGGAGCTATGGGGGTTTTTTTAAACAGGTTTTTAAATTATTTTAAAGGCAGATTTTTAGATTCTGATGCATGTAATTCTGAAGGAAAATGGCAGCTTTTCTCTTTTGCTTTTTAAAAAATGGGGATCTTTTTTAATCTAATACTGATTGTGTTTAATCCATTTTGAAAAAAAGATACTGTTTATGTTATAACTCTTCAGAAGCCAGTTGGATTGTTGGACTCAAATAGAATTGGTTAATTTTTCAAAGACTCAGGACAAACTAAATAAGCTATAGTACCTTAAAAATGTATAATACAAATTGGAAGTAAAACATCCTAAAGATAAGTTTACATGAATGATAGTGATCATACTAATAAAAAGAAAAACAACCCGTGTCATTAGTTGTGAATGTGTTTCTTTTGGAAATTTTACATTCCTTTGTTTTTGAAGATTGGCAGACTTTGAAGAGTTAAAAAGATAATACTGAAATGTGAAGTTTGGTAGCTCTGTTTTGTACTTGACTTTTTTTTGACCACTTTAAAATTTCTCATTCTAGTAAGATTGTTTCCAAGTCTTTCTTAAGTGCAAGCTTTAAAGGATGCACTCTTGCCAATTCATGTACTGGAAGATCAGTTGTCAGATTAATACTGTTTCTGGCAGAAATGTAAACTGTATAAACTGATGAACCTCAGCTAATCAGTATTACTTTGTAGATCACCATGCCTACCACATTTCAAACTCAAACTGTCTCTTAGGTGTCCAAATGCATTTGTTTGAGTTTGCATTTCCCTTGGCTTGCTGGTAATTGTGGTGTTTTTAAAATGGAGATGTGATGTAATATTCTTCTTTTCTTTGGATCAAAGCTGGACTGAAAATTGTATAATTATTTTTTGTGTTCTTAATGTTATTTGGTACTTAAGTTGTAAATAACGTCTACTGCTGTTTATTCCAGTTTCTACTACCTCAGGTGTCCTATAGAGTTTCTTCTACCAAAGTTCACTTTCACAATGAAATTATATTTGCTATGTGACTGATTCCTAAGACTTCCAGGGCTTAAGGGCTAACTCTATTAGCACCTTACTGTGCAAGCAAATTTTACAGAATCTCTGGGTTAAGAAATTTGGCTTCGTTGTATCCTTTGTTATTTTAAATATATCAAGATATTTTAATTAAAAGTTTTTACCCCATTGAACCAATTTTATATAGTATAATTTGTACGTATTTTGGTGTTTTTTGTCTTTATAGTAAATAAAAGTTTTTGAACAAACTTTGTCCTTTGTTTGCTGTAAGGTCAACACATTCATTTTACTGAAGGAAATAAAATATTTGTGGTACACTTCACTGTTTATACACAATATCATACAGCACACTTGATATATCAAGACTTAGTTTCTAATATTAAATGACACAAGTGAATGAGTGCTGTCCTGTGTGTATGAATATCGATATATATCTCTGTCATATGTATCTGTATATATCTTGGGTGAATTAATAATGCTTAGATAAAGGGCAGCAACAAAGACCTTTTTTTTAAATTAATGATAAAGATAGGAACTTCTCTTATGACAACACTTTTATCTATGAATCTCACTTGATTATACCTTTAGGTCAAGAATTAAATATCTAAATTTTACCTTACTGCAATGTAGCAGTTACCTGTTCAGGTGAGCTGATTTAGTTAGGTCCGTTCTGGAGCCATTGAAGTGCATGTTGGAAGTTAATCTGCTGTTTTATGTTTTCAGTGAAATGATTCTGTTGCTTGAGATTTTGATAGCAGACATAAGCCTTTCCTTATGCAGGCAGTCCATGTGTTGCAAAGCTAATGCTTGTTTCAGTTCTTGTCTTTCTCCAGACACTTTTGAAATTTTAAAAATTTTAAATTTGAATTTTAAATTTTAAAAACTGATCTTTTTTTAATGAAAAGTTTTCAACTGCGGACTCTTTTGTGACTATAAATTCTGAAGTATTGTATAAATTTTGAAGTATTACACTTACTTCCATTAGTTATGGGACTTCCTGCAGATAGAGACGGGTATATCAGTTCACCAGCAAAAACTGGCAGCAGAAATGTTCACATAAATTCTAGTATCTGCTTTCTAAAATCAGAAAAATGTACTAACTGAAATGTTAGAAAGGAACATACATGGCAAGGATTAAGTAGGAGATACATTTAGTATAATAATCAGTTTTCCTTTATCTGATCTATTATAGAAGTTCTGAATCCTGCAGTACTGTGTCGTACTTGCAAGCCTCCTTTTTAGGAGCAAGGGATGGCAGAGATGACCGGTGCCCGGCAGATGGCAGTGCATTCCAAAGACACCGACTTAGGGAGCCAAGTACCTTCTTGGGCACAGGGCATCTTCAGTCTTCCACAGGTAAATGGTAATAAGCTCTGTGCCTGTTGTGATTTCTCCAGTAGGAATAACATCACATTTCTGCATGACAGTCATAGGTTGAAGTCTAATGGTGTTTCATCTTTCCAAGTTCTCTCTTAAAGCTATATACTGCCCCCAGAACATGTTGGAGTGTCACAAGGGTCATGTATGTCCTTTCACCCCGTGCAACTTGTGTGCATGGCTGCTGTGACCTGACAGCCCACCTACCAAAGCACTCTATTTACTAACTTTTCAGTCGTTGCTTAGTCTTCCGTAATGACCTGAATTACTCTGTGACTATCTTGCTTTTAAGAGCAACAATATGCTTGTGTTGTGATGAACACACGTGTTGTTTTCTGGTTATGACACAGCTGCTGAAACACAGTTACAAATAACTGAAGTGAGGCCTTTCTTGCCTGTAATTGCCGAGGAAGGCCAGGAGATGGCAGGGAAGCAGTTTGGTGGCAGCCACTCTAGTCTTTTTCGGCATTTTCCCTCAATTACTTCAGTTTGCAGTAGCCCATCGCTCAGCTCCTGTTCTCGGAAAAAATGTGGCAGACCAGCAGTAGAATTGAAGTGATTATAGAATAAATCAAGACACAATTTACAAATATTTGGAAAGCTCTGAGACAGGAAGTTAATTCTGAGTTACACTGCTTTGGTGGGCCTGTCTCAAATTCCCAAACTTGTAAAAATTTCAGGTCCAGAGGAAGGAGTGTAACCTTTGAGAGAGTATTGAGGTTGATTTCTCTGTTTACCACAAGACCAAATCTCAAACACTAGCTCCACCTTTTTTTAAGTTCTTTACAAAAAAGGTAAAATACATGCGTACGTGTACTTCTTTTCCCAATTCATTGGCAGTCATAAACTAAAACTGCAAATAAGAAGCAGCATCCAAAGAGAAAAATTTTCTGAAAGTAGGTACCTAAACAGTCAAGGGACAATAGTGGCCAAAGATGATGACAGTGCCCTTATGTTTACAGCTCTAGTGGTTTGTAGAGAATGATTTTGGGCCTACTGCTGATTTGTGAGGATCAGTAGCTGAGAAATTGTTTTCTTCACGGGATTTTTTTTTTAATTACGTTAGGGATAAGTGATAGTACAATGTGGCACAAAGAGAGCCTATGCTACTGTTTGTAAATACTCATGATTTGCAGTATATTCCTTCAATCTGACTCCTTAGTTGCTTCCTATACATCAGTCAGTGGGATGCACCTTTAAATCTACAATTATTTTTGCTGCTACAAATCACAACTCCTGTCCCCTTGTTATCACAGCCAAGTACTACCCACATTGTGGACAGAAGTGTAACAGGCCTCAGTCTGAAACTGCATATTCTTTTAATGGCAAGGATCACAAGTCTGGAGGTCAGATTCTTGAGAGGAGCAGCTGAGGAGCTGTGGGGGGCTCAACCTTTAGGAAACAAGTTGAGACATGACCTGCCTGCAAGGAGGTTGGAGCCTGGTCGGGGTTGACTTCTTCCAGGCAGCAGGACGAGAGGACAGCAGAGGTGCTGCTGCATGGAGGTCAGATTGGGCATTAGGAGGAATTTCTTCACAGGAAAGGCGATTAAACATTGGAATAGACTGGTCAAGGTGGTGATGGAGCCTGGAGATGTTTAAGGGAAGATTTGACATGGCACTTAGTGCCACAGTAGTGTTTGGTCTGATGATTGAGACGTCTTTTGCCAGCTTATTTATTGTGACCAGTTGAGGCACTAACGGCCCTCGGAATCGCTAGAAGCAGGCACTGGGTGATTTTGGAGAGGTGTTCTGACAATTCTAGGTAATTGTAAAACCACGTTTTACTCCTATCTTGTATTTTCGGATTGTTTACGACAACACAGAAGCTACAATGTAACTTTGCTCAGAGAGACGTGCATGTATTTACGTCTGTAAGTGTGCACGCAGGAGCCACGGGTTTCCTTTCCCGGCGCCTGCAGCTCTCCCCGTTCTGGGTATTAGGCGCTGTTACCCGCAGCGCCGGCCGCGACCCGAGCCCGTCCTTCGGCCTTCGGGGGCTCCCCCTCACGGCCCGGCCGCGCTCGGCTCCCTGCCTGCCGCTGGCAGCCAATGGCAGCTCAGAACACAAACGCACCGGTGTGTGTCCGGAGCGCGGATTGGTTGTCCCTGATTGCGCGGGCGCGGCTCGGCAGGAGGGCGGTGCGCGGGGCCGTGAGGGAGCTGCCGCCATGCTGCGGGAGCTGCGGCGGCGGTGGGGCTCCTACAAGTATCGTTTCGTGCCTTGGCTCGCCCTCAACCTCCGCCGCCAGCGCAGGTGAGGCACGGGGGAGGGTCTCAGAGACCAGCTCCGACCCCGCTGCCCGTCCTGCAGTCTGGTCCACCGCAGGAGTTCGCTCGGGTTTGTCACTCGAAAGTGCTTCAGCATTGGTTGTCCCTTGTCTGGCATAAAATTCTTAGGCAGATGCTTTAAAATGGTGTTTAACGTTGAAGGTATATAGGTAGATACATAGATAGTTAATTTCTCTTCGGTGAGATATGTATTCCCTGTTTTAATCGTAACAGTGTTTGGATTTAAATGATTATGACATGGGTTATAAGTAACACAATTTAAATAAAAAATTAAAACCTCCCTCGCTAACATAATATTTATGTCACCTCATTTGAAGTGTAATGAGCTATTTGTATTTTTTAAATAAGCATGATAATCATGTTTCATTTTTGGTATGTTTGTCACTGAGCTCAGTAGAGTTCAACCTACTTGATTTATGGTAAATACTCAGAGATTATGGTTTTATAGTAGAAGAGGTACTTATTTTAAATAACAGTCTTTTTTAGTGTTTTTTGTGTTAAAAACAATGGTTTTAGATAGGACAAACATGAAGAACGTTTGGAGCTTTCTAAAACAACAATGCATCTAAGTTACTGCTGCTGCAAAATGTCTCTTCTCTATTGAAGAAAGAAAGTAATATCAATATGTTTTGAATTTTAAAATATTTTATTTTCTTTACAGAACCCTCCGATATGTTCCTGAAAGCTCTCAAGACAAAGTTATTGCTGATAAAGAAGTCTTTGAAACACTACTGAAAACGTTTAAAGCTCTGTTCATAAATGACTTAAGTAGACAAGCAGATATTCTGGCCTTACTTCCAGAAGTGAAGTGTCAATATATGGAATTACTGACTGTGGAGCAGAAGCAGTCAAAAGCCAGTTCTTGTAACCATCAGGGTCAGCACGTGTTTAGTCCTGAGGAAGTTTTGTTTAACACGCTGGGGTTCGCTGTTAGCAGAGATCGGAGCTCATTGGTGTCTGCTGGAACTGGAGTCTTTGTTACCAAAGGTTTTGTACCGAAAGGGACGGTTGTGTCTATGTATCCTGGTAATGGAATATTCCTTTTTTTTTTTTTTTTAAGTTAGATGGAACTTCTGACCATCTGGTTATGGAAGCCTAAGACTACATTGATTTTTATTTATGGGTTTTATTTCTGTTATTCCTTACAAAATCATCAGTTATAAAATCAGTTTAGGGTTTGTTCTCCTATGGAAATAAAAGAAACAATATTGGGAAGGACAATTTTGTTTATAAAAAACAATTTTAGCACTTAAAGTCTGATTTTCCAGCAGCTACAAAAGTTATTCCAGATCCTATGAACATAAATGCATGAGAAAACTTTCAAGTAGATGAATAGTGCAGTTTAATTCCTTGGGATTTCCGTTTTGGTTCATAATCTGAAAAATGAGGTTTTGAGATCTCCACGCAAATCAGTAGACAATTGCATTAATTTCTTCTAAGTACAAAAGTACAAATTGGAAAATTGAGATAAAACCTTAATTTTACAGAACTCTATTCCATAAAGTATGTTTGGGAAAATCACTACTTCTATACTTCTCTCTGTTTCTCCTCCTCATTTCTTGGAACTGTACCTGCATACATTTCATAATTCTGTCAGTATGGCCAATGAAGCAACTCTGCTGAGTTGCTTTGGGTTTGTTTGTGTTTGACAACAAAATCATCCCCTGTGGTCTCTGGCTTGTGCCAGCAGTGCAGGATTGGGAGCAGCGCAAGCATTCACTGGTCGCTGGAACACATTTTTCTGTTCACGAGTGCCTGGCCATTACCACTGATTACCTGTGAACTGACTAATTGACAAGTGAGCCTCCCTGTTTTGCAGCTCACTTCAGATTTCAGGCACATACTAAATGTGAATATAGGCTCATTCAGAGTGTTCTCTAACAGCTCTTTTAGCAAAACAGGGATGGGCTGTTGAAATGCCTTCTCAGAGTAATGAAGGAACGTACAGGGTGCCAGGCTGGGGATGGGACCCTGTGGACAGGGACCACAGCCTGCCTGTGCCTTTTGCCTAGCTCCTTGTTATTTCAGTGCAGGATTTCTGCAGAGGGGTGCTGAAGAGGTAGTGGGTGTGAGGAATGCACGACAAGGATTTAATGAAAAATGGCAAGCCAGTCAGCTGTTGCTTTTCTGTGCTTGGAAATCATGGCAGGTTAAGTCCTCTCCTTGGATTTGGGAAACAGTCTGCTGAAATAATTTGTTCGTGTTTATCATTTTCCATCTCCTGGACCGAACAAAATCCCTGGGGTAGTGGACGGAGGAGTTTCAGATCCTTTGCTGAATCTGGGCGGTTTTCAGAGTCCTGACACAGTAGTAACAAAACAGTATCTTCAGTTGTGTTTTCATAAGCAAATACCACCTGATGTTTTCACCTCTGAAGCAGGCCAGTTGGCTGTGAGGCTTTATCTACCTCTCCCAAGGATACTCAATTCAGACGTATGGTTTCCTGTGAGGTTCTCTCTTTGGAACATAGAGGATTTTTTTATTTTTAGGTGCATTGATGGTGTCCTTATTGATGGGAATGATAAAGGACTGTCAAGATCAGTGTACAGGTAAGCAAAAGAAATAGCAGATTACCACTCATCTGATTTAAAATAGTGAAACTCCCAGTTCATTGTTTCTTAGTCCACCTATGCGTGACTCAAATGCAAACAGCACAAGGCTGGGAGGTGCTGCATGTGATCCGTATGTACTTGTGCCTTCATTTGTAGCACCAATGAGATGCATTTTGATGTACGGAGACTTTACTGTGCCAAAAATATTTTTAGTAAAGCAGGATGTAGCATAAAAGTACTGAAATGTTTCTGAACTTTATTCAAACCTGCTTTGTATGGTACATGAAGTGCAACTCCTGGCTTCTTGAGGGACTACCTAAAACTGAACCATATGACTGAGAGTGTTGTGTAGGCACTCCTTGATCTGTGGCAGACTTGGTGCTGTGACCACTCCTCAGAGGAGCCCAGTGACTGGCTACTTTCTCAGTGACCGATCTTTTCATAATGTCCAGCTTGAGCTTCCCCTGACACACCTAAACTGGACTGGTTAGGCTTACCTTAAAATATAATTTGTTGCAATTTGTCCTTAAATATGACATGAAAAGAACTAGCAAAATTATCTGAAATAATAGCTAGTTTTAATATTAATACCTAATATTATATTTTAATTCCTGGAATGAGTTTGAAGCTAATACTGTAATGAGTCTTTGTATTTTTGTCAGTGAGTGAGATGTGTTGACAGTTCTGTAATGGTAATGTTTGATGTTATTTTCTGGAAGACTGTGGTAGTTTTATGCAGGCTCTTCCACCAGAGTCTCCATACAGTAGTGGGAAGTGTTGATCTTTGCTCTGGGCATCTGTAACTTTATGCAGTGCCTGTGGCATTTCTGCAGAGGAAGTGAGGTAACCTGTCAGGTGAAGGAGACATGATTCACGCTAACACTGTCACATTTCAGGTCTTGCAGCAGGAGAGATCAGCTTGGCCCCTTTCAGATGAGTGATGAGAGCTGGCTCACAGCTGCTCCCCAAAACCCACTGGCAGTGGGACAGTATGTCAACAATTGCTCACATGGTAAGTTACCAGGTAAATTTTCCAAGTATGAGTTTGGCTTTATGGATATCAGTTATTTTGAAGGTGACACAGAGAATAGGATATTGATTTTGCGGGGCATCAGTACTGTTTAAAGCAAGCACATAGGGTGTAAAAGGGTTCTGTCACAGCTAAGTGTTGGAGTTTTTCAGTGAAGTAAGACTTCAAATACACTTTTTCTTTTCTCACTGACCTGCCAGTTTCCCTCTTGGTATGTAGAATGAAAGGCACACACCCCAAAATGTGAGACGGTGGGAAAGGATATCTAGCCAAGGATCACAGATTGAAACAGTAAAGTATTGCAGACTTAAGTTCCCCTGTATGGTTCCAGACGCTTCATGAGAAAACTGTACACTCAGTGCCATGTACAGTAGGATTCTATCACTGCTCTGTTTGAACTGTAAGACCTTGTTTTTGACTTCCTTACATTTTTACACAAAATCTAGGAAACTTTTGGTGTACTCTCACTTCTTGTACCTGAAGAAGTGGAAGTATTTATTCTGTCTCATTTGGTTGGTCTTAAGTAACTTATGGGAATGGTTGTACTGTATAGAAAGTTGAATTTATACCATACTCGGCTTCTAAGCGTCTTTCATAGCCTGCATTACACAAAAGATTCACTGCCTCCAAATAGCATCCAAAAAGATTGCTGGAGGAGCAAACTGAGTGTTGACTGGAACAGAGCTACAGGGCTGTCCCCATGAAACCACTTCTGGTCCATTGTCCAGTGTAATAAGTGGCAATAAGTAAGTTGTGCCTTTTCATAGACATGTTGATAATTGGGCAAAGCTCCTATAGTTGGTTGCGTACCTCTTGCGTAAAAGAAATTCAAAATAGGACTTCAGAAGAGTGCAGTATCTCACAACAGAGGAATGGTTTTCAGGCTTGATGAAGCATCTGGTACTTCTGTACAAGTATATTTGATGTTTTCACACCTCTCTAAGCCCTACCTAATAACTTTTTAATTTTTTATTCCTAGAAAAAGCAGCAAACGTGTGTTATCAAGAGTTTGATGTGCCGGGACATTTTCCAGTAGAACTGAAACAGTATCTTCCAAACATCGTCTACAGCCATGACATAGAGAGGTTGGCAGCAAATGAAAGAGCTTGTAGATTTGTATGATATAAAGTATATTGCATGTATAAAGAAAAGACAGACATTGTTGAAAAATAGTATATTATATGAAGATGAGTTACACAAAAGTGTGCAACTATATGGGAAAGTTCTCTGAATAGACTAATTACAAGATTCTTCATTCCTTTTTCCACATTTCCACAAATAAAATCAACATAGCTCTGAAGACACAGTTTTACAAGCAGTTGTTGCACTATAGTGCATTTCTTCTGAATCCCATAAATCACTAGTTATATTTTCTTTTATTACAGTACTGAGGCTTTTCACTATGGATTCCAAATCTGTCTCAGCCTTAACCAGTCAAAGCCCATCTGAGGTGATTCAGATTTAGATTTGTTCTCCATGTCTTCTCCTTATGTGACAAATAAGCAGATGAATTTGCAGGAACAAACCTAAAATTGTATTGAGACAAGTGAAGTAGTATGCAATATAAAGGCATAGTTATAGTTAATATAGTTAATATAGGCACAGTTAATAAAACTACAACATCCTGGTTATGACTTGGTCGTCCACCTTTTTTTCGGAAATTAAAGCACTTGGAAATCTTTCTCAGATAATCTTGTTCAAGGATGTATAAGAATTTTAGAGCAGATCATCTGAACTTTTAATGTAATTCTGGAGTTATTTAAATACTCTGAAATGTCATTGGAGAAAGTTATGGCACATATTGGAAAAATGGCTTTTCTGATTAAACTTAGAGTACGTTGAGTCAAGGTTAAAGATGCACTTAGAATCTGCATCTAATTAAATGTGCTAATAAAATAAGCAGTAGGACTGAATTCTCAGGAAGTCTGGATGTTGAAGTGTGAAAGCACAGTGAGAAGAGATAAGCAATAGGACCGCTTCAGGAAAGGGGAGTTTTGCTCTTCATTGAAACTGTCTGAGAAAATGCAGTCTTCTAGTCATCATTTCTCCCAGCGTACAGCCACTAGACAAAAGATTCCATCTGCTTCTGTCTACTTCTTTCGAAACTGACAACATAGATCATCTTTTTGTGCCTTATGAAAGAATTCTTAGTACGTGTTTACCTTGTTTGGTATGTTTCCATGTGGCTTCACACTGAATTTTTAGTAGTAGAGACTTGGGTTGATGCTGTTTTCCACTTTCTGATTCTTCAGTATCAGAAGCATGTGCTCTCTTTCGTAGAACAGATAGTTCATCCTTAGGGTGTGGTCCTTTACTTAAAGGAAGTTTGGGGAGGTCTACATATCTCTGTGAGAAAGCTGCCTGTCAGCCCCTGATCTCAGCATGGAGTTTGTGGATAATGACCCATCGCTGCAGATGGCAGCAGGTGTCTGGTGCAGTTCAGAGCTGCCTTCCTGACTAGTGTTGGGCCTCAGGAGAGAAGCTTTAGCCAGCCAGTGCCTGGCAGGTGTGTCCATGGGAGTCGCATCTCTTGCATGAAGTTTGCTGTTATCGGCTCCTCCTGTTTGAGTGTCTCCTACAGTCTTGACTAATTCTTTTCATTCAATTCATTTCTGAATAATTGTGTGGAACCATTTAGTGGAAACATTTTTTGCATATCCACACAGGCTGTGCTTTTTTTTGGTAATTATATTGGTTTTGCTTGTGTTTGCTGCCTATATTTCAGTGTTTTTCTGTGTTCCCTGCCCTGCTTTATTACTCACAAAACAAATTGGCAAAGACACTAGTTTAGCTTCTTGAAGAATTAAGAACTGTTATATTCTCTTTGAATATAACAGTTCTCTTTCACATGTTTTGCTACTTTTCTTTTACAGCCACCTCAGGTGTGTCGTTCTCGTCACTCTCAGAGACATCAAGCAAGGAGAAGAACTTCTTTCAAATTACTACACTGTTGTCAGCTGAATTAATAGATTCAAGAATAAAGAAATCTATGTCAATAAAATATGTACTGTGCCTGTACTTCAAGCTTCGTCATCATCTGTGTGTAAGGGAGAGTTGTAGTTTTCCCCTCAGAGAGCAAGCTGTATGTAGGCTTGAATTTCTCTAAAAATAACATGTCTACTGTTGATATTTCTGCATATTGGGGTTCAACTGTCCATAAGGTAGCTCACAGAATTAAAACCCTTAAAAATTAAGTTCTCAACATGTCATTTAATCTACTAGATTGCACAGTTGTGTATAACTGGGACTTTTTTAGTATTTTTCCATTTAATTTCCTGTGCTTAAAATGGACACAACCCTTTGGTATCAGCTTGCATTTTAAAAATACAGCAGTGCAGGCAGTTGCCTCAGTCTTGTATGAAGACCATTTTGACATCATGCTGATAGGCCCCTCAGCTGTGCCTGCACAGTGCACTGTCATCATGAGGCCATCTTGAGCCAGAGCCTTTAGCTGTGCCTGTCCTGGGGTAGGAGGAAACATGTGTGCCTCGGATCCCTAATTTCAGTGATTCACCCCAAGTTTCCTGACGTGGCAACTTTGATTGCTTTTATTCTTCAAGAGGACTTCATGTGGCAGTGTAGTTGGAGGAAACAATGCCAGCCAAGGGTGCTGTATATTTTTTAACGAGTTGCTGGTATAAACAGGGCCAGCTATTCCCACATTAATATTTGCTCTCTGTAAACTGCCTTCAAAAAGATGAAACCAGTATTTACTGCGGAAGTCCAAGCAAGCCTCCCAGTAAATTTGTAGTTTGTGTAAGCACATGAGAGAAGAGGAGCCGGGCAATGGTGTTACGAATCGGTTACTTAGGGCAGCCAGGTTTCCTGCTTAGCTGCTGAAGCATCTTGTCTCCTTTGCAGAATGCAAAGCTTTGTGGTGTCTGTGTTGCTCAGTCTGCTTCCAAGTCTGAGCCTTGCCTGTCACATTTATTTGGAAGTCCTTTACAGCCGGAGAAGGCTGGCTATTTCAGCAGGATTTAGCTAGCAGAGCTCTGAGACAGTGGCATCTGCCTCACAAGGGGTGTGCAAGTTTTATGGCAATTTCCAGTGACATTTTGTCTTCAGTGTATGGTAAGGGATTGGAGCAGTGATCACCAGTCTGATGAAGGGAGTGGTCATCCTCTGTGACTCTGAGGATCCCATCTCTCCTAAGCTGGCCCTTCTCCCCAGCTCTCTGGGAGGTTGTTGGGAGCTCTTGCTCTGTTGAGGAAGCTGGATATCTAGAGCACATGCAGTGTTCTTGGTGGAGGGGCTGCAGTTCCCCAGGCAAATTCCATGGTACTCTGGGAAGAGGAGAGTGGGAAAGGTGTGCGCGTGTACTGCTGCTTATGTGTCCCTTTTCCCTTGCTCTTAAAGCTGCAATTCCTTCCTGCCCACTGCTCATCGGACCCTACCATGAGCTGATCTGACTTGCTGAGCGTGAATAACACTACCTCCACAAACCTCAGGCTTTTTCTTGTTTTGTTTTCTGCTACTGCTGTGAGCTGAAGCAGCTGATAGAAGGGGCGTGAGAGGAGCAAGAGAGACGCGGTGGGTGGTGGCAAGCTGATGACACCCGGGTTCTTACAGAGCTGTGCTTTCAAATTTTATTTTGCACATTAAGGTGGTGCTGACTGCTCGACATCACAGCCTGCCAGGCTCTGCTCCCGGCTGGTTCCTCCTGCCAATTCTGGAGCTCACCTGGTGTCTCGTTTGAAGATTTGTAATGAAGGGACTTCTCCGATTATTATAGCTTTGAAAAATCAGGTTTCAAGCAAGAAGGTATGAAAGGGAACAGTTTTTTACTAATATATATATAAGGTGAAACAAGTAACAATAACAATAACATAGCAACAACAGCCCAGTCCCCAACCCGGTGACAGCCTTACAGAGACACAGTCTCCCTCTTGGTGAAGTTACAGTTTTGTTGGCAGGGACGCTGCTGGCTCTCAGCTGGGCAGGGCGGGTGCGACGATTCTTCGGAGGCTGCAGGGGACATGGTGGCGCAGGGTCCCGGCTGGCTCAGATCTCCCGTGGCTGCGATGATCGATACAAAATGGCAGAGGTGGATAGAGAAAAGTTTCTCTGCAAAACTCACAGCAGGAAACACCGGTGCTCTTCTGGACAGCAAGAAACCCAGGACAGCAAAAAAAAGACGTGCAGGAATCTCGCGGCTGTGAGACGGGATGGAGCAGAGTTCACACCCCTGAAGCTGGAATCCCCGGCCAGGCAGGAACCCCCTCTCCACGAAACTGTGAAAACCAAATTCCCAATTCCACCCCCCCACCACACAAAAGCTGTCTCCAAGTGCTTAGCCAGACCATTAGGGTAGGTATCATTGTCTTTTTAATCACCTAGCAATTAAAAGGATGACCGGCAATTAACGTATCCCAGCAACAAATGGGGAAGAAAAAATTCCTAAAGAAAGGGAACAAAAGGAGAAGAATTTTAACCCACAACACCTGGCAGCACAGGAAACCAGCAAGAGGGAATGATGGTGTTCTGCCACCTAAAGAACTGTATGTGACAGGCCTGGTGGCATAGCCAGGCAAACGTGTGCCAGCCACAGCAGGGATAAGCAGCCATGCTGCGGGGCAGGAGCGGGCCCACTATGCCCACGGAAAGCACATTTCTGCCGAGGCATCCTGGCCTCCTCCCCTACTATAGGGACGAGACTTAGTGGGAGCTCTAAATTGCTTTCCCCTACAGAGGGGAAAGAGATATCCAAGAACTGGTATAAAGCATTTTATCAAACTGATGGCCAGGGTTTATGTTTGTAATCTTTGCTGCCTTGCAAGTCGTGGACAAAACAAGTTAGTCAGTGAGGCAGCAGCAGCAACTGACATAGGTCTGGGGAATGGGGTGGCACCTTCTACAACAGGATGAGTCCCTGGAACTAGAAGTACAGACAACAGATAGGACAGGTAAAGGTCCTTCTGGGATCGTGCGGCCTCCTAAAACAATACCATGTGTGCCCTATATCATGACCATCTTTGTTAAGAGAAAAAGGGAGTTTTAATAGGAGACGCCCTTCTAAGGGGAAGGGAGGGCCCAATATGCAGATCAGACCCAACCCACAAGGATGTCTGGTGGCTCCCAGGGGCTCAGATAAGGGCTGTTACTGGAAGGCTCTCCAGTCTATGAAGGCCATTTGTTTAGTATCTGCTATTGGTTGTTCAAACCGGCAGAGACAAAAAAGAAAAGAGAAGTCTGAGAAAAAGAGCCTTCGGGGCCTTTGGGCAATTGAGAGTCCCAAGGGGCAGGAGCACAAGTAGTGATTTCCTTGATTCTCCAGTGACAAGGAATACT
Source organism: Malurus cyaneus samueli (assembly GCA_009741485.1). NCBI lineage: Eukaryota > Metazoa > Chordata > Aves > Passeriformes > Maluridae > Malurus > Malurus cyaneus. Next base: position 16,588,850 of record CM019236.1, read on the forward strand.
GTTGATAGGATGATGGACCAAGGGGTCTCAGTTCCCTGAGCTATGATCTTTCTTACAGACCACGACTGTGAGAATGATCAAATCCTGGCTGACCCTGAGCTTGTGTGGGACCTGCTGCTCCAGCTGTATCCCTGCAAATCTATGGGGCCTGATGGGATTCATCCAAGAATCCTCAAAGAGCTGGCTTTGCAAAACTCTTTTCAATGATTTTTGAGAAGTCTTGGAAATCCTGAGAGGTCCCAGCTGACTGGAAGCTGGCAAACATTGCCCTAATTTTAAAGAAGGGCAAGAAAGAGGACCCAAAACCTACAGTGCTGCTAGTCTAACTTCAGTACTGTCTCGGTTTGGAGACAATGTTTTCAGAGGAAAAACGTTACAGGGAAATGTTTCCTCTGGAATGAAAATAAATTTGATATTTTTTTTTTCCACCAACAAGAAATAGATGCGGTGCACAAAAAAAAGGTGAAGAGAAAAAATGTAGTTTATTAACAAAAAAACACAGTGCCCACAGGACACAGATAAAGCGTAACTGTCAGATATTCAAACAAAATAAAACTTGCCACGGGGCGTAGACAAGGCGGCGACTCCGCCCCTGGAATCCCGGACGAGATGGAGCCGTGCGGCCCCTCCCTCGGTGGGACCGCCCCAGGAGCAGAACCGCAGGAGACGTAGAGGGGATGTCCGAGGAAAAGCCGCGGAAGCCAACAAAGCTGAGCTAGCCGAAACTGCAACACTGTAACTGTGCTGCAAGCAGCAAGCGAGGCCTCCCACGGCGAGAAGCAGAGAGAGAGAGAGAGCGAAGCTCGAGCAGCCAGACCGCGTGGCAGCGCTGGCCGTTAAACTGTCCGCTGTGGCTTCCCAGCAGCCCCTGCTCCTTCTTCCGGGTTACATTTAAAGAGACAAACATTTTTTGGGCATATGTGCCAACGGAAAAGGAATACAGAACAAAACTGGCACCAAACATCAACCCAAGACAAGTACCCAGTAAAATAATGGAAAAGATTATTCTGAAATGTATTGAAAAAAAGCTGGAGGACAATGCACTCACTGGTCACAGTGAGCAGATCTAAGTCATGCTTGTTGAACCCAATATCCTATTATGACAAGGTAGCACACGTAGCTGCTCAAGGGAAGCCAATTGATGTGATCTTTTGGGGTTTCAGTAAACTCTTCATTGCTGTCTCTTACTGTATCCTTCTGGACAAAATGTCCAGCACACAGCTGGACAAACACACCCTGTGATGGGTGAGCAACTGGCTCATGGGTCAGACACAAAGGGTTACAGTGACTGGGGTGACATCAGACTGGGGATGTGTCACAAGTGGGGTTCCCCAGGACTCCATCCTCGGCCCTGTGCTCTTTGGCATTTTCATCTTCATGACTTGGACAAAGGACGAAAAGGAATACTAAGTAAGTTCACTGATTACACTAAATTTGGAGGAGCTGTGGACTCCCTTGAGGGCAGAGAGACCTCAAGAAATCAGAGGAATGATCAGTTATCAACAATATGAAGTTTAACAAAGGAAAGTGCCAGATTCTGCACCTGGGAAGGGTAACCCTGAATGCATGAACAGACTGGGGAATGAGGCTGGAGAGCKYTGCCATGGAAAGGGCCCTGGGGATCCTGGTCCATGGCTGAACATGGGGCAGCAGTGCCCTGGCAGCCAGGAGGATCCACCCTGTCCTGGGGGCACCAGGCACAGCATRGGCAGCCGGGCACGGGAGGGGATTGTCCCGCTCTGCTCTGGGCTGGGGAGGCCTCACCTCGAGTGCTGGGGACAGTTTTGGGTGCCACAGCATAAAAAAGACATTAAACTACTAGAGAGAGTCCAAAGGAGAGGAACAAAGATGGTGAAGGAATTGAGGGAGAAGCCGTTGAGAGCAGCTGAGGGCACTTGGTGTGTTCAGTGAGGGAGCCCTCACTGTGGTCTTAAAACCCCTAGCGTGAAGCGAAGGGCCAACATGATCCTTCACTCTTACACCAGTATAGACCAAGGAGTGGTCAACAGTTGTGTCGGGAGTTTATGTGGATTAGGAAAAGTTCTTCACCCAGAGGGTGGCAGGACAGGAACATTCCAGGGCAGTGGTCACGCACCAGCCTGACAGAGCTCAGGAAGTGTTTGGACAATGCACTTGGACACCTGGTGTGACTCTGGGGGTACTGTGTGCAGGGCCAGAGCTGGGCTTTGAAGATCCTGATTGGGTGCCTCGCAACATATTCTATGGCTCTATTACTTGGCAATTTGTTGCCTAAGCACCAAAAAGACTTCATCTTCACGAATGTTTCCTCCCTAAACGGAAATGTAAGTTAAATAACTGAGTTGAGGGGACAATTTTACATTAAACATACGTATATTAAACTACCACCATTTTTAAGACTCCAGCACTGCAAGGCTGAATCAAAACAAGAACTAGATGGGATAAGTTATTTATTCTAATATTGATTCTTTTATCTAAAAACAAAGCAGGTGCAGCCTATAACTGAGCTGTTTTGGATAGGTATTTTGTTTTGCAGATTGTACTGATTATTAGAATGACACTCTTGTATCTCTTAATTACTTACGTTAATTACTTGGGAAATTACAACTTTTGCTGTTCAAAATTGTATCAGCCTGTCTAATTAAAAAATAGTAATTTTTTTACCTGAAGTTGTACTGTGCCAGCCACTGTAAAAACAAACATGCTGGGCCTAGGAAAGCACATCACTAACTCCATCTGGCATTCGTCAGAAGTGGTATGTAAGATCTTACAGCTTTTCAGAGTCCTAAGTAAGTGCCTGCTGTCTTTAAGGACATGAGAATCAAGGCAAAATGCATTTCAAAGTGTTTAAATTCAATATTAAGTCCTAAGCCAAGTAAAATTTTTGTATTCACAGCTGTAATTGAGACAAGGATTGACAAGGATTTACAAATTTGGGTGAGTTTTCTCCCTCCAGAGAACAGGAATGTGTTCCCCAAAGCTGACAGTGTAGTCTGAACTGCAATGTGTCACTTTGAAGCTACATTTAAGCCCCATCTGAGATTTGCTGTACTCATTAGTTATCTTCATTACTACACGTTGCATTTTCCACTCCCATTAGGTGGGTGGTAGCACGTGCTTTGGTGATACCCAGAGTTCTGGAAGTACATTCAAGGTTACTGCTAAATATCTCTGGAAATGAAGTAGCAAACACACTGCAGATGCATGAAGAGCTTTACAAGAAAGGTTTCCAGACATTTATTTCTGGAACTGTACACCAGGTATTAAAGTACAACAAATACAAAATAATGCTCAAAAAAATCAGTGTTTATGTACAAATATTAAAACCAATGCAACAGCGACTTCCTCTTGAACATCTGATACTAAAACATGTTCCGATTGTCACTTGATTTGTTGTTATGCACAGGGTAGTTACTTTGAACTGAGAATAACTGGAATCTCTGTATTATTAGGAAGACTATAACCATTCCTACTTTATTGTACAATTGATAGCATCTTCCTCCTTCTTTCAATGAAAAATAAGAGTAATAAAAATAGTAACGTTGTCATTATCTTACAAATTACTATATTTTATTTCCCTGTCTGCAGACAATGTGCTTGTAACATTGGGCAAATAGTGTCCCTGTTGGTCAGTTTATCCATTAGTTTTACATTCAAAGTTGAAATAATCACTAGAGACTTTGGTTAAATTAAGCAGTATCACTGTATCCTACTTGAACTGAAGTTTTCCTATATTTCTGACTCTCAGTTTCCATTGCACAATTCATTGATCTAATTGTACACAATTTCATATTCTTCAAACAGTATTGTACATCCTTCAAGTAAATTCAGCAGTTTGACCATTGCAAGAGGAAGACTAAACACTTAAGAACCTAGCATGGGAAGATGATGTGTGACCAACTGTGGTATTGCTATAATCACAGCACCAGTTACACTTCTAAATGAATCTGCTACCCTCTTCAGATTCTCTGTACATAAAAAGGATACATTTACCAACACTGCAATTGCCCATTATGGATTTTTTGGTTTGTTTGTATGAAGAAAACACGTGGCAAAGGACAAAGAATTCATCACAGTTTGTTATAAGAATTGTGCTTCACCATCTAATAGCCATGGCATTGTAGTTTCTTCATATGGTTGCAATTCAGTCATCTTCATGCTGACTTTCAAAACACAATTCTTTTAATAAACAGTAACAACTTCTCCATTTAAATGTTTAAACTGAGAGGAAAAAAAAGTAAGTCCAGCTTTTAAAAGAAAAGTTCAATAAATAGCTATTTTACATGGATAAAGTCATAGTGGTACAAATTTATGTATGTCACATCAAGCATGCACAAAAAAGTTACTATACACACAAGTGGTCAGAAAATACTGAAATAGAGATCTAAAAAGATATGAAGAATTAAATATTTACAAAATCTTGCAAATTATTGCCTCATTTTAACAAGGAATTAAAAGTAAACGATACCAGCTAGCTAGCCAACAGGCTAAATAAGATCAGCATTTATATTAGACTACCCGGAAATCATTTTTCTCTCATATCATTTTCTGAATTTTGGTCAAAGTCTTTATTAAATAACTAAAGTGTCCATTCAACTTGCTGACAACCCAAACCTTAGACAAGTCTCTGCCTACATTAAGAGCCCAGCAATGCATAGATAAACTGAGTATATTACTGCATCAACTAATGAAAATGGGCATGTTCATTTAAGTGCAACTGGTATAAGCATTCAGTCATCTTTGTATGATTTTCATACAGACCAGCCACTCATTGTGAACCCACAGATAAAATTCAATGTATAACAAATGGAAGATTATGGCCAGTATTCTACAAAATTACTTAAAATGGGTTGATTCATAAACAAAAGAAACAAGGTACAAAGTTCAGCACAAAACACAGCAGTAAGAAGCTGAGAACTTGGCTAAAAATGTGAAGAGTACAACACAGGGCCAAGGCTACCCGTTATTTACTGTGTACTTACTAAAGTTAAATATTTCAGATGTTTAAGTTAAGAACTGATTACAAAATTATATCTATTTTTGTCCACTGTGCTAAACTAATTTGTTTTAATATGGTAAATATGCTGTTGCATAAACACTTCAAAGCAATCTTCATTACAATGCTGTGAAGAAAACTCCATATGCTGCATCTGAAACTTGGGATGTCAATGCAGTTCACAGTATGCATAATAAATACCCTCTTCCCTTTCAAATATTAAAGTCTTTACTTTCTAAGTACTCAGCATAACCTTGAAGCAACTATTACAAATATCAACAATGCAAACTTAATCGCTTGAATAAAGAAAACAAATTAGTGGCAATTACATTTGTAATACAAACAGTGCAAAGAAAAAGAATGGAGGGCAAGGGATAATCCTACTGAAGTGAGGTTCAGGCTTGCACTACAACACCCTGCAAGTTGTATGCTACAACATATTACAAGCCAATACTATGCTTGGTTCCTGCAGCAATTGGAACAAATGCTTGTGAGACAAACTTTCTGGATGGCTAAATTGCACTCAAGCTTCAAAACAAAAAACGTAATGAAGTTATATAGTTGCTTTTATGGGATATATTTTCACTCATCCTTTCCTATTTGACCAAGGAAGTGAAGTGCCATTTTGAAGCTGATGACTTGCCAAAACAAATAAATGCAATCCACACTAAATGAAAACTTTCAAGCATGTACTTCAAGGTTCTACTATTACTACATAAACTAAATAGTCCCTCAAAACTGTAACACGTAGAACTGCAATGCTCCAAACAACTTAAGATGTCTTCCAAATGTAGACTGTTTAGTGGTAAATCCTAAGCTGTGCAGACTGTAGCTTTATACACCAGCTGCCTTAGGAAAGTTAAGGTACACGATTGCATTACTCTTCAAAGTTGTGGACAAACCGCAAATACAACCTAGCCTAAAACTCATCTTTTAAGCCAGTAAGTTTAAAAGTACACAGACATCTATGGCAGCATGATTATTTCTGTGTAAGGTAGCCATGCCCTTTAATTTTGTAACAGCATTCAAGTGTAGATCTTCATTTTACTCATCTTAAGTCCCTTGTGCTAGCTTCCACCAACATGAATTTGCTGTTTTGTAAACTGAAGTGCTCTAGTTTAGTATCACATGAGAGAAGGTTCCATTTAAAAAACATCCTTGTATGTTTGTGCAGTTTAAAGTAAAAGACGTTCCTTTGTCCTGTAGTTTGGCACAGAACCATTTCTGCTTTATGGAATATGAGCCCTGGTATAAGTTTGTATTCTGGTGGATGTTCCCTACTAGAACTGAATCCAAGGGGAATTCAAATGTTATGAGTTAGGTGCTGTGAAAGCTTAAGTATCTAAGGTAAAAGTGAACGGAACATTAAAGAATATCAGAGCACTGTTTCAGAAAGTTCTTATAAAGAGACTGTGTGTTAGAGACCCAAATTCTATTCTAAGGACTAGTGTTCATCCTGTCCCGGCCCAAGTCAGATGGGGTTTATACCCTCATTAAAAATGGTGAAGGATGATAATACTGTTGATGCCTGTCCTTAGAATAACATTGTGCAATGATCTACCCATGAAGTTCACTGCTATTCTCAATATGAGTTACAAGTCTACATCTCCACAAGATAATTTCAAAACAGTGAGACTTTACATGGAGATCTCCTCTTTGAAGCTTGAGAAGTCTGTAGTAAGGAGTGCAAAATTAATGGACTTGTAGTGGAATGATTATCACCTTCATATGAAAGCAGCAAGGTCTTTATTCCAGTGTCTGCTTCCAGAAATGATTTGAAATGTGTTTTGTTGGTTGTTTTTGTTCTCCATCCCCATTGGCTTTAAATGACAACTGAACAGATCACTATTATGAATGAGGGATGCCTGAAATATCTCTCCTTATTATATATAGACACAAGCCATAATCAAGATAGGAAAGCAACAATACCTGAGGCAAAAGTGACCTACTCAAATAGTTTGAACTACTTTGTTTTAAAGCTTTTATCCTTTTTAGTGTTTTTTTTGTTTTGTTTAATTTGTAAAACTAAAATTCACTTCTGTCTTAAAAAACGTCAGAGGTTGTTCCTTCACTTTTTTTTTTCAACAGTCACTGTTCTTTGTATCTGATACAAGAAGGAATATTCAGAAAAATAATGATGCTTACAAATCTTGGGGTTTTTTTATGACAACTTCTTAAGAAATAATAAATCAAGTCTTTTGAATGTCCTTGCCCTCCAGAGTAAATACTTCAGTAATCAGACTCTTTATGAGTCTTTAATAACAGGAATAACTAGATTTCAGGTAGGATATCTGTACATTAGAGGAAAGAACATGGCTAAATAACTGAATGGTTGGGGTATTTTAGAGTGTTTGGATATTCAGGCATTAGCATCAACAATATTTATTCTCTGTCAAAGATTAGTGAGTGAAAATAAGTTTATCATGCTACTTTTGCATTTGTCTAGAAGAAATGACAGCATGGACAGAAGAAGAATGCAGAAGCTTTGAACATGCACTTCTGATTTATGGAAAAGACTTTCATCTCATACAGAAAAACAGGTTAGTATTTTATAGTTAAATGGAAGAATTGGTAGATGATATGATGCTGAATGTTTGTAAAGCAATGCTTTTTCAGAAGCTATGAGAAGAGTGAAATAAAAGCCAACCTATTAAAGCCAGGCTTCGTGTTTCTGTGTAATTTGCCTCTGATGCCATTGGAAAAGCTAGGTGTTGCAACATGAGTCAATATATTATCTTGAAATCACTTATGTTGTATTGCTTCATATATGCATTTATGTTATAATTTAGATAAAATGTCTGCCTCTCCTAGAGGTATTATTTTCATACCATGGCGGTGAGCGGGAAAATACATCTTTAATTATTTTTGTCACTCAGAAGAGTAATTCTACAGAAAAGGCTTAGCTCTTTGTGTTTTCAGAAAGTGTAGTCATCCATCAGTACTCTGGTTTCTGACCACAACAGGATTGGTCTAACACTGATCTGAATTGCTTCTGATTAACTCCTCAGTGCTTGAAGAATAGGAATTGGACTTTTTTTAAATCAAGTATAATGTATCATTGGTACAGTTGCGAGTATGGGTGTTTCCAAACTTTCTGTACATCTTCTACATGTTTGATACATCTTGAGGTTTTTGTACTGGTTGTGACTGGGATAGAGTTAATTTTCTTTATAATAGCTACTATGGGCTATGCTTTGGACTTTGCGGAAACAGTGTTGATAACCACTAATGTAGTTATTGCTGAGCAGAGCTTATGTAGAGTCAAGGCCTGTTCTCAGATTATCCTTCCAGCAAGGGGGCTGGGGGTACATACACAAGGAGCTGGGAGGGGACACATCTGGGACAGCTGACCCCAACTGACCAGAGGGTTGTTCAGACCATATAATGTCATGCTTAGTAGTAAATTGGGGGCTGAAGGTTGGTGGGTGGGGCTGCTGTGGCTTGGGGACTGGATAGGCATCAATTGGTTGATGACAAGCAGTTGGATTTTTATGCTTGTTTCGTTTTCTTGGGTTTATTTTCCTCTTTTTTAAGCATTTTTTTTTTAGTTAGTAAACTGTCTTTATCTCACCCATGATTTTTCTCACTTTTGTCCTTCTAATTCTTCCCCCTATCCCACTGGTGGGGGCAAGTGGGGAAGTGAACAAGCAGCTCTGCGGTGCTTAGTTGCTGGTGGGGGTTAACCACAGCAAGTTTTTCTTTAGGAGACTGGTGCTTTTGTTGTATTTCAGGTAAACTTTATAGGGTTGTGGTTGTGTCAACAATAGTCAGATAATCCTGTTCAATACTTGGCTTAACCTGTCCTATGCTAAATACTGGGTGGTTCAAATTTTAAATGGACCTTACTGTAAACAGTAATTCACCAGAAGTACAAAGAAATAATTTAAAAATATTTTTTCTAAAGTGCACAAGCATATGAGTTGATCTGTCCCCATGGACCAGAATTTCCAGTTCCTAATGTCTTTTCTGCTTCACTTCTCTTGGCTCATTCATTTGCTTCAGTGTTCTACTTCTTAAGAAGTCTCTCCCATAGTTAAAAAAAATTACAATGTAGGTTATGAACTGAAATGCTTCAAATGTAGATACAGTTTCAATCTAATTTAAAAAAAAACCCTAAACAACAATAATGCATACAATAGAAAGATGTAGTAATTATTTAGACTAGAATATACTGTTTCAGTTGGATGGGACCTACAACGATCTAATCCAATTGCCTGACCACTTCATGGCTTTCCAAAAGTTCCAGCAGTTTTTAAGGACATTGTCCAAATGCCTCTTAAACAATGACAGGCTGAGGTATCGACCACCTCTCTAGGAAGCCACTTCCAGTGTTTGACCACCCTCTCAGTAAAGAAGTTTGAAACTGCAGATCTCTTTTTCAGGCCTCTGATTTAATTCATTTATACAGATACTAGAACAGTAAAACGAACAATATTGCAGAATATAGGCTGGAGAGAATGACAAAACTAATGCTTTGCATTATACTTGTCAGTTCTTTGCATTCTTTTAGGTAAGAACCAGAACAGTGCCTGAGTGTGTGGCTTTCTACTACATGTGGAAGAAGTCAGAACGTTATGATTACTTTGCTCAGCAAACAAGATTTGGAAAGAAAGGATAACCATCATCCTGGAGTTACGTAAGTAAAATGTCTTGGAATATGTTTTCTGTTGCAAATTGTAAATGTAAAGATTAGTTTTTTCTTCCCATCATTGCATTGTCTTTGAAAGCTTCAGTGGCTATGGCAACTGGGAATATTCATCATCATTTTAGGCCTTGTTTTCCTGTTAAATAACCATTATGAATGCATTATTCTTATAGGACTACATGGATCGTTTGGTAGATGAAGCAGAACCCTTGGTGGAGCAGTACATTCTTCAGCCTTAACATAACAGAACAGAAACATTCCTGATCAACAGCTAAGCATTCTGAACTCTATCACTGCCAATGAGTTGACAGGTAAATCAAGGAAAAAAAAAAAAACCACAACTTTTTGTTATAACATAAAACAACTATTTCATTTCATTTTATGTTCATCTTTTTCCAGCATGACAAACAGGTAGCTACAGTCTGCACACTTCGATGTGAACTGCCTGGATGATGCCTTCCCCCCTATGGACAGCTTACCCGACCACACGTTAATCATGTGCCTGTTGGAACGGAAGAATTGCTTAACTTGCCTAGCAATGTGAAAGTGATTGTTTTAATTTTTGAGACTGGTTTTATCATCAGAGTAAACCGGAACATGTGCAGTGAGGAGGCAGAAAGACCTGCAAAGAGATTGAAAATGGGATTGCTGTCCCTGATCTTTCATGAATGATGTCTCTGTAAATAACCTTGGTGTGGACTTGAGAACCACACACACCACATTCCAGTGCAAAATGGCTGTTTCAGTGGCTGACTTCAACAGTTATCTGAAATGAGACAAATGGTTTATAAATACCCATACTCTACCAACATACGCTGCCCTTCACTCAGAATGACTGTGGAAAACTAAAAAAAGTGGGTCTTTATGCAGTAGTAGTAAACTTGATGGGACTATCAGGTTTGCTTAGTCTTTCACTGGAAGTTTGAACTTTGGACATCAGTGATGTCTTTTATGTATAGAACTATATCTTGATTTACCAAGAGTAATTTCTTTTTTCAGTCCATAAATGTGGAAATGTTTGGCAGATTTTGGAACTAAGAGAACTCTGTGGTGCAGTTAAGCTCTGCTTTTTAATTTAATGCCTGTAGACGAGAGGCCACCTTCAAAACCAGCAAGAAGTTCTGAACTGAATGGAGTGGCTTTTTAGTCTAAGTTACTTTTGCCTAATGGATGCAGTAATACAATGTTTACAGGTACCGTCCTGATCCCTGCTCAATGTAGCATTTTATTTTTTCTTATAAAGGCAGGGATGGGTTTCTTTATTGACAAAGGTTTATTCCAAAACAATAAAAACTAACAATATTGCAAGATTGGGAATTGAGAAGGTGACAAAACCTGAGTCTTTGCATTAATTTTGTCAATTCTTGTTCTCTTTAGGTAAGAACCAGAACAGTCGCTGAGTGCCAGACTCTATCAGATAGAGTTGTAAAACTGGAACTGTGGGTGAAGTGATGATGTGAAATATTTCTGCATTAAAAAGTGCATACAAATACAAGTAATTACTTTCTCCAAGAATCTGACTTCAATTAGCAACCTCCATTTGGGGAAAGAGACAAACATTTAACACAGATAAAAATTAGTCTTTAGTCCTTTATACCTCCTCTACAATAATACAGTTTGTTTGTTTAAGCATTTACTGTTGTGATTTGACAACTTTCTGTTGAAAAAGCCTCCACATTCTGGACATCCCTGAAATATGTACCTGGAATATGTTCCCTGGAATATGTACCTGGAGTATTCTGAGCTTCACTTCTCATTTGCTAATTTGCTCCACTTTTTCCATCCTAAGAGAGATAGATCTTACAGTTTAAAAATGGTTTTATGTATATTAGTACTTCCAATGTAGATAGAGCTTCAATCTAGTTTAAAAAAAATCCAATAATGCATAGAGGAGAATGAATGTAATACTTGAAACTGTTTAGTAAAATATATTTGAGCGTTCTCAAACACAGAGAAACTTCAGTGGTGAATCCAAAATGCCTTAAGTGAAGCTGCAAACCTTGCTAGGCACAGACACACAGGGCAGGGAAGGAAATTAACAGGTGTCCATATGCTAATGCACAGAGCTCCAGTTAACAAGGAACTTGCAGTGCAGTGATAAGGAAACACATCTTGTTAAGTTCCTCCACATGCTAAATCTTGTCTAGCTGACACTTGCTAGACTTCTAAGTGACATCAGCTTCTCTAAGGTCCCAGAACTCTCCCTAATTTTTTTGTCCTTCTACCTGGGAAAAAAAAACCCAGTATATTTCTTAGACAAATTCTGGTCCACAGTGACAGACACATAAACACATGTTTTGCTCCATGTTGGAAAATACATTTTTAATCTCTGATGCATTCATGTTTATTTGTAAAGTCCATTTGGAATCTGAACCACACAAATTATTTAGGATTGGTTAAATCAGTTATTGGGCAAGACCAGCAGACTGCTACTGAACACCAACCACAACCCTGTAAAGTTTACCTGAAATACAATGAAAACACCAGACTCCTAAAGAAAAAACCTTTCAGTATGGTATCAAAAACATAAAGGAGGTATAGAGGAAATTCAGGAACACTGATAGTATCAACTTTTTCTTTTTGACAACAAAATTGAAAAAAGGACACAGGGGAGTCAATCAGAAGCAATACTGACCAAGATTAGAACTCCTTTTTGGCTCAGAAAAGAGAATATTATGGATGACTACACTTCATGAAAACACAAAGGGCTCAGCCTGATTCTGTAAACTTGCACCTTCCTGGTGACAAAATAAATTAGGCAAAGATGCATTCTCCCCTCCTACAGCCATGGTAGAGAAATATTGTTCACTTCAAGGGGAGGCACGCATTTAAACTGAATCGTAAACTGATTTCAGAGATAATATATTGACTTATCTCAGAATACCTAGTATCTCCAATGGAAATATTAGTGCAAGGAAAGGAAAAACTGGTCCAAAAATACTGAATTTATTTTAATATGGTTCTTATTTCCCTCTTCCATATGGCTTCTGACAAACAGATCGCCTTCACATATTTTCAGTATCATATAATTTACCAGCTCCTCTTTTTAACTACGAGAGAGTATTAGTCAGCATTTGCCCTGTAAATGGGGGGCCCTTTTTTTTTGTTTTTCCCCCCCTGAAAACCCCTAAAGGGGGCCCCTTTTAGTTTTGCCCCCTTTTTTGGTAGACCCAACCTTCCCCCCCCCCCCAATGGTTTTCAAATTTATGGCCTTTTTTTTTCCAGGGGTGATATGAGATCAGGGTGTTGTAGGTTTTGGGGAGCCTGTCTTGTGTACCTGATTCATTGTCTGCGTGTGTCAGGTTGGAATTGCTCTTCTGATGTCAGTTCCCCACCACATTTCTCAGCTGATTTACATCGGTGCGCACCGTGGCTGGCGTCAGGCTGGTAGCTGGCTCCTGGGTCAGACATGGCCTAGACTCCTGAGTGCCTGGCAGAAGTGGGCCTTGCACCTGTGATTTGCACAGCAGGGCTGAGCTCTGTCAGGCCTTCTTATCTGTGATGCTCATTCAGTCAGAACAGGGCTGTCCATCAGAATAGGATTTTCCTTTGCTCTTTTCTCCAGCAACCACTGTTCTTTGTATCCTTTGTAGGAAGAAATATTGAGAAAAATTGTCACACCACCTCAATGATGTAATAAAAGACTATTTTTAGATAACAAACTTATTAAGAACAATAAATCTTCCAAATATCCTTTGCTCTCAAGGATGAAAGATTTCAGAAATCAAACACTTAGAGATGATTCTTTGTAAAGAAGAATGTTAGATTTAAATAGGATAACTTCTCATTAGGGGAATTAACATGGATCTAAATAGCTGAATTACTTGGTTTTTTAGAATGCATTTGGATATTTATCCGTCAGGAACAAAAACTTCATTCTTTGTAAAAGGTTAGTGAGTGAAATCAAGTTTTTCATGCTACTCTTATAATTGTCCAGAAGAGATGACAGCATGGACAGAAGAAGAATGCAGAAGCTTTGAAAATGCACTTCTGATGTATGGAAAAGACTTTCATCTCATACAGAAAAACAAGGTTAGTATTTTAC
>CM019236.1:16606954-16626090 GCA_009741485.1 Malurus cyaneus samueli
GACCATTTACTTTGGACCTGATGTGATCTCAGAAAGTAAAGTTAAAGATACCTTTTGGACCTCCTTAGAAGGAAAGAAAAATGATTGGCAGAATCTGAAGGATACTACAACAGCGACAAGAACAAGTAGTACATCCCTTCCATTTGTGACACAGACTTGGTAAAACACGTGTCCTTTTCTGCCTCTTGTTATAAAGCACTACTAGTCATTTCTCTTCTTAGTTATTATTAAGGGTCAAATCTATGGAATTAAACATGCTCAAACCATGAGTATTGAGCGATAGTGTGTCATCTGTGATAAGCTGATTGTTTACTGTGACAATTCAGCCTTAATAAATTGTATATAATACTTCATGTTTTTTTAAATTAAACTTTGCCTAACTTTTGGGTGGTTCCTTGGGCTGTTTTTAACTGTCATCATGTTAAAGATCCTTTTTTTTGACATTAGATATGTTCGCTGAAGACTAATTGGAGGTGAATTGGGTATTGGGAATCTTTAGCTGTTTCTAAATCTTTTTAATTTATAGGCGCTGTATGAACTTCTTAAAAGTAGTCATAATGTTAAAGAAGCGATCGAGAGCTACTGCTCAAATGGAAAGGCATCTCAGGGTAAGAGAGTACTTGGTTTTTCAGAGAGTATGTTTAAAAAAAAGTTGTGTGGAAAATCTTTGCAAAATAATGAAATTATCAAGCACATCCCTATGATGATGACTGTAGCACAAATTAGGTACAGTCTGACAGTCGGCCATTTGGAAGTTCTGCTACAGAGTTGCAGTTTGTGGAAAGGTGAGGATTTTTTTTTTTTTAATATCTCTGGTTCCTCCACTGTTGTAACAATGAAACAGATTAGGATGGGGTGGTGGAGCTGTGATTCTGCTGCTATAAAGCAGTTCTCACCCACTGTGTAGTACATCTTTGAGGTCATGATTGATTACATTCTGATGACATTATGCCAAAATCAGGAGAACATAGCTAGATACGTAAATAAACCCCAGTTTATTTTCACTAACGTTTTGTGCTATGCCAACCTAAATGGGTTCTACTGTATAATTCGTGGGGCATAGGGAGCTGCTTGAGTCTGCATTGGAAATGGCTCCATCTGTTTGTCCTATTATTAATCCATTAAATGAAATAGAGTTCATTAATGAGAGACAGTTCCTGTCCTTGTGTGTATTGTGTGTAGCAGAAATGGATTATGAGCCTGCTATAAGTTGATTCTCTGGCAGATAGCCCCCTACTCAGAACTGGATGCAGAGGGAAGCTGAGTGTGTACATTAGGTACTGTGAGAGACAAGTATCTTAGTGGTGAATCCCAGCTGGCAACTGTAGTATCACACAGCTGCTTGCTCACTCCTTCTGCCCCACCACTTCCTTCTGTGTGGAGACAAAATGAGGGAAAAAAAACAACTTTGTGTTGAGCTCACAACAGTTTATTCATTGAAACAAAAAGAAAATGTAGTAAGAATAGTAATGACACTGATGACAGTAGTATTTGTAATGAAAGGGAAAGAGAGGAATGAAATCCCAGAAAGGTGAGTGATGCACAGTGGTACAGTTGCTCAGCATCTGCTGACTGATGCCCGGCCCATCTCCCAGCAGCGATTAACCCCTCCCAGCCAGCTTCATTTTCATAAGCTGATAAAACAGAATTACCAGGTGGAACATTTTTAAGGCTATAACATTTAAAACTATTTCACAATTACAAAAAACAAGAAAACAGAAGTAATCAAATCAAGCATGATCATACCACTTATAAACTGCAGCTCACTTTAGCAATTTCATAATTTTCAATTAACATTTGCCAAAAATTACTTAACAGAATGGCAGTCTATATTGCAATGTTTTTGTGGTTTGGTAATTTGTTTTTCCATTCAGTAGCAACTGAATGTTGTTCAGAACTTGGTATGTTGAATGCTTTACTTGTAGTTAGGACGTACACTCCTCCACAGTATACTGAAATGACATCTGAGACTCTCAAACAGCTTATTTCAAGCACAATATATTGGTAATGCACAACAGTTGATCTGAACCTTTGTCAGTCTGTGCACATGTTCTTTTTAGTTCATAGATGAAACTATAAATCCTTTACTCTCATCAATAGATGAGATTACCATTGCACATCACGTTTCATGTGCTCTCCTGGCAATACAGAATTTGAGTTATTTAATTCAAACACAGAATCATAATGGCTGTTACAACAGAAGAGATGGAGATGCTCAAAGCTCTCCTAAAACTGCAGGAAACAACATTAGACTAAGGTGAGGGATAAAAGGACACCTCTGAAAGTTCTTTCAAGGCTTAGCAATATGGAATGCTTTCAGACAGACTTTACAAATACAAAATGTATAGGAGAGCAGAACTGCATTCTAGTACAGTTCTGGTAGCTGGGACTACATGGCACAAATGTAAGGCCCCGTTTGCCATCACAAGCTCATCAGTAAGTATAGAAAAGGCTTTCATAGAATCCTCCACCTCTACAACCAAGTCCAACTTTCTAGAATAGTGCTGACACTCATCTTCAGCTTTCTTTATCAACCAAGACAACGCAGCACTTTTTGCTGGAGTCCATGACTAATAACCTCAAAAGGAACTCCTTGAGCTCTCTTATCTGGGAGCTACCCCTGTGCTTTTGGCCACGCCATCTGACAATTCTTTCACTGGTTCTCTCCAATCTCAGTTCATTACAGACAAAATCGTCAGATTAATCCCTCCTCGGTCATCCTCTGGTTATTAGCACTTCCTTAGTTCTTGGCTGTGGAGAAGTCAATAATAACAGAAATAATAACAGAATAATAATAACAGAATCACTCACATAAACCCAGTCCTTACTCTTCCATTTCTTGCAACCTATTAGCATCATGCTTGAATCTTAAATAAGTGGCTTTCCTAAACCTTAAACTACACAAGAGATGTTCACTTCATAATGCTTCCAGCTCCATCCCTACCAAAGATACTTCTTCTCAATTGCAAAGGCTTATTTTTTAAAAGAGCAGGAGGCAATGTGCAGGTGGCAAAAAGACTTAATACACCTCAGTCAAATAATATCCCCATTAAACATTACAGTGACAGAACATGAGCACCTTACAGAATATAATATTTGTCGTTTATTATTACATCCCCCAAGCCATTTCTTAATTTCATAGCTGTTCCACTCATGAGCTATTTTTTTTTGCATTATTTGCCTTTTTAATTCCACAGTTATATGTACTAGGTTTCTAAAGAAACAAAATAAAACTATTAAATAAAGCTCTTCTTCTACTGTAGCAACTGCAATTTAAACCTGAATTTGCATTGGAGTAATGTCATGCTTATAAATCACATTTTAAGAGACAATAGACCTTTACCAGGATTTAGAACAGATTTTGCTTTGTTTTCCATATAAATTTTGTAACTCACATGATTTCACCTGCCAAAATAATACAAGCAAGAAAAAATCTGTTTTTGAACACCTCCAATGCAACTAACTTCATGCTCATAGACTAGCTATGATTCTCCAATGAAAGTACTCCCTCCTTGATAGTTAGTTGTTTCCTAATAATAGCAGATACTTCAGAATTAACCCACCACTTCTGTCTTTAGAGTCACACTTCTGAGATAGAAGCATACAGTTGTAATACTCCCGTTTTCTAGTGCCTTTTTTAATGGCCTTTCAGACTTTAGTTGCGTAATTGAGCTGACTTCGCAAATTTAAATAACATTTTTCCATCAAGTGCTATGTATAAACACAAAATGAGATGTAAAACAGTGAGAAGAACTTACCCTTTTCATCTGCACTGCATCTGCCAAGGTAGCTGGAATTTCAGCCTGGTACTGTGAACCAACCATTATTCTGAAAGTATAAAAATTAAGAGAAAAAGTTACCAACAATATTTTGTGTATGGATGTATTTAATGTCATTAACCTGCACATGACACAAATCCAGAATGAAGGTACATTTTAGATACATAATAAAAATAAATGGATTTTTCTCAACAGTGAAGTTTTTTTAAAGCTTAAAAGAATTGTAACTATACCTTTCTCAAATCTTCAGATGAATTACCACTGTCTGCCTCACATCTTCAGCATCAGATTCCTTATCTCCATCACATATGGTGTTGCTTCAGAACACAAAGTAATTGATTTTCGTTACAAAGAATTTACAGTTCAAACACAGAATTACAAACATCTTATTTACTTTTGAAAGAAGCTCCTGCTTTTATTCAGGCAGTCACTTATGATGAGTCTTTTGATCCACATTTCTATCAGAACCAAACTAGAATGAAATCAGAATGCACTGCAGAACTAAAACATTTATCATCATTGCAAATTAAACAATCTATTATATTTCCAACAGTCAAAAGAAAATGAGATAAATTTTTTTCTGGTTGATTTTCTCAATAAAAGCTTATACCTAGAGAAAAAAAACAGAAAACTTCCAGGGCTATGACACAGCCTTAGGTTAATCACAAAGAGAGTAAAGCTGAAGGCACGTCCTTATTACCTACTAAAACCTTTAATGGGCATTCAAAATATTCCCTTAAATCAGGCTGCCGTAGCATGGAACAAAGATACAGAAGAGACAAACAAAATGGAATAAGCAAAAGACTGCTTATTTCTCTTCAATCTTTTTTTCCCCTCCCCTTAAGAAGAAATACAGTAGAGCCCCCCAAACAATTCAAAGACATTACTCCATAGAGCAACTTGTATTTCAGAATCTGGAATGCTGTGGTACTGGGCTCTGAAGTAGTTCTATTTTTATGGTTGTATAATCCCCAGCAGTATGAAATCTACAGTTCTGACATGATTACAGCTCTTTTGTATTCTCCAACTTTAGAAAAAACATAGTCATAAACTGGGCTTAAATTTTAGCTTCATCATAGCTAAAAAGAATCATGAACATCAGAGACAAGATTCAAGACTTCAGTATGGACTGAAGCTTTTCCTCTGTAATCATTACCACAATCATCAGTCTATCTCTCTTTGGTAGTAGAAAGCAAGGATCTAACCTGACTGCATGGAACAAAAACATGCCTGGACAATCAAAGGCAATTATTTTGCCCAGTTAATGCCAATTTTACAGAACAGCCTATGTTACAAATTAGATATGCATATCCTAAAACTCAGTGTTTTCTTAGAATCTGGGAAATGGACAGAGATCAGAAAAAAGATGGAACTGCCAACAGCACAGAGAACTGAAATCTCCTTCCCTGAAATCATGGGTATTTGATTTTAAAATGTCCAGCCTAATGTTCTAACCAAGTAACATTTTGGAAAAAAAACCATGACAGCTGAGAACAAAGATTTTTCTTTCTTAATTGTCAATACAGATGAGGGGCTAAATACTCTTCTTCTATGAAGCTGTCACATTTAAAATGTCATATTCACTAACATTTCACAAGTGCCAGCATGTTTTGGAGTTTAACTGAAAAAGGAGCATTATAACTTAAAGATTTTTGTTATCTCTCAATACAAATATCTTGCATTTATCAGACAACAGCATGCAAAGGGCAAAGGGCTATGATTGCTGGTGACTGAGACATTACATTGTCTTTATCCCTTCCCCCTCTAGAGGAATGAAATCCCCCATGGAATACCTCAAGATACTTGCCAAATTAAAACTGTGATAAAAGTCCTCCACATTGCTCTAACTCTACGATTAGTGAACAGATGAAATGCAACAGTCCATGAGGAATATCTTATCCAGGTTGGGTAACTGAACCACTGGTTCTCAGATCTTTCCCATTATAGCTCCATGGATAGTGACATTTTGGTGGTCATGGGTTTACAGGCCCCATCCCATATAAAACTACTTTGGCTCACCCCATGAAGTCCTATGGAAAAGTGTTGAATGTGTGAAGGGAAATAATCACAAAGAAACCAAATTCCAGTTCACATTCATAGTCTGAATAGAGGAGTCACTGGCCTAAAAGTAGCAGCAACAATTTTAGTAGAGAAACACTAATTTAAAAGAAGGGGTAACATATTCATGTCATTCACCAGTGTACAGAAAATCACAAAGAGTGTCTCTTGACACACTAACTATTAATTATGAAAAGTTATTGTATTTTTAGAAAAATTAATTGTGCTGTGAGCACCATACTAAATATAGGCCTTTTAGGTAATCAATAATACCAACTAAAGACAATATTCATATACAACATCCTGCAAAGTGCTGTTTCTCAATTCCACTCTGCAATTTTGATATTTTAAACTAGAAAGCTTTATAGTTTATAGTATATGGTAAGACTTTTTGAGTACTGTTATAAAAGCAGGTGTCCTACATCTTAATGGCCGAGGAAAGAAGTCAGTAGCCTCATGTGAAGTAACTGATGGTGTCAAGTCATCAGCAGAGGACTGTGTTTCTTCATCATCACCCGACAAGAGGTCTTTAGCGATTTCCTCCTGTATCATTAAAATTAAAAAGTAAAACGTCAGAGTGACTATTAAGTGTAGATTGGTAAACATTTAGATTCAGTCAACTGCAAGCCTCATTACTTAAAATGAGTTACCTTACCATAAGAAAATTTAGCAGACCATACTCCCTTACTTAAAAAGCCAGTTTGCTCCTCCTAACTCTCAATATAACCATTCCTTTCAGAGTTAAACATAGAGGTTCACTCCCTGTTTGTCTTCTGTTAAAACAAATGCACAAGAATTGCCTTTTGCAAGCATAAATCTCAGACGTTTGTCCAACTGCTTCCCGTAAGAAACACCAATGGAAGCATATTTAGCATTCTGTCATTCTTTGCATCACAGGTATACTGAAGCTTTAAAAGCCTGCTGTCTCCTCAGCTCTGGAAAATACAACCAAAAAACCCAAACAAACAAAAAAATAAAAACAGACAAGCCCCCCAAAAACAAAAGAAAACCAACAATAAAAACCAACAACAACAACAAAAAAACACCACAACCAACCAAAAATAAATCCCCAAACCACCAAAAAACCCCAAAAAGCACGCGGAAAAAAACCTCAGCCAGGTTTTGCAGACTTTTACCCGAGAGGATGGTTCATAAAAGACAAGTTTCCAGAAAACAAAAAAAAAAAAAAAAATCTGATGTTTCTGCAGGTTAAAGAAACAATATTAAGAATAAAAAGCACACTTCACTAGCAGACATGTTTGAAACTCTCTGACAGAGATTTGGAGGGGAAAAAACTGTATTAGACAACAAGCCAACTACATTTTTGTAGTCTCAACACAATCGTGAATCCTAACGAAAATCAGATGTGCAGAGCCATCATTATATCCTTCTTTCTGTGGAGTTTACCATTACATCACACTCATAGTAAAAAAAGACATACTTACTGCTTGCATACTTTCTAAGCTCAACTACAAGCTGCACATACTTTGTAGCCAAAAATCAGAAAATCTCAGAATTTAAAGTTAACTTGCAAACCACAGAAGCTGAAATTTCAGATTTTTTTTATCAGCAATGCAACACATAGAGTCACTGCATATAAAACAATCTCTCTCTCACTTCCCCAAGCTAAGACCTTCCCGTATGATATACATTTGAAAATAAAATTCCAAAGCATTTAAGAGGACATTTTCAAGTTATTTGAAACTCTGGAAGCCAGAGTTATTTCTGGACATCGCATATATTATGAAAAAATCCCACTTCTTAACTAAAAAAAACACAAAACAACTAACAAACCACCTACTTAAAAGTTCTTTCCATGTGTTTTAGAACTGCTGACATGTTTTTCTTTGGTACTAATAAAGTGACACTAAGTTGCTACAAATTTAAACTGTCACTATTAGAACTAAATTGCCCAATATCCTTGAAATTATTGGAACCCAGAGTAACCATCAAAACTAAAAACACATATCAACAATCAAAACAAAATATGTATTTTGTAACATCAAGAGTTATGACAGGTAATTTAAGGCCACCTGGACTTCTGCCTTTAAACAACGATTCAGGTGAAAATGGTTCTGACTTACTTTATCTAGAGTCATATCTGGAAGTTCATCTGCAAGTTCACTTGGAGAGCTATTTGCACTGGAACCTGGCATAACCGGAATCGTGGGTTCATAGCCATAGAATGCTAGTAAATCTTCCAGTGGCATGTTTCCTTCCTAATACAAGAAGATTTACACCACTTCAACATCCTGACAATTACTTGTAAACAGTTCATGTCTAAGAGGACAAGACATATTTTAAAGAACAGAAGTAAAAAAGCAAATTAAAAACAACTCACCTGAAAGCAGGAGTGACTAAGAGTTTAAAACACTTTAAATGTTTAAAATAAACATGTTTCTTGGCATACAGTGAAGTTCTGGCAAGCTACTGGAGAAAATATTTTACTGATGAAACTGAAGATTAAGTATTAAAAATTTTCTCCTTATCTGATAGATACTGTAAAACATGATTTGTCAATATTTCTTAAAGAGAAATAATGTTGAAACACTTTATTCCCATAGTTATAGCTGCACATGTGAAAAACCCCACGAAAGTAAATTGATATAGAAACTTTTAAGCCCTCCCTTTCATCTCCTGCACAATGTATTTTATATTAACCACTGAGAAAATAATAAGAAAGATAGCGAAGAGAAGGCAAAAATCAAGTGGAAGGCTTGATTTTTAACCTGTCTCTTCCAATACCTTTTAGTCAAGTGATTCTAATGACTATCATCATAATTGCATCCTAATACAATTAATAAAACAACAAACAGTGAAGATTTCTTTTTAGTTACCTGGTTCAAGACATCAGAGTATTAAAAGTATTTTCAAATATTTATACTTTTACACTTTTAAAAATCTATTGATGAACTCATGCACTACTTAAATTGCCGTTTTTCCTTTAGCCAGGCAAGGTCTTAGTCCTGCAAAGACTTTTCACAATGGGAAAATGGAAATTCATGTCAGCCTTTCCTCGATCAGGACCTAAAGTTATAAGGTGTTTAGGATGAGTGGCTCTCAGTTCTTCTTTCTTCTATTATAGAAGCAGTGAAAAGAATTTTGTTGAATAACAATTCCATTTTAACCATCAGACCTGGCAAAATGCTTCACTATTATAAGAGCAAGGTCATAATCAGCAAAAACGTAATTGTAGAAGTAGTAAGGGGGGAAAAAAGAAGAAAAAATCAGGAGTAAAAACACTGTCAGCTCCACATTCATTTTCACACAGACTACATAAATACTACATTGTATTTGATACTAAAAATCACATGTTTTTTGGAAGTCTGTTGACCAAAACCTGCAGTTGCATTGTGGTGTAAGTGGGTCACCAAACAGCATCAACCTGTGGATGTTCAGCGTTCAGCAGGCATTTAGAATGGGTGATTGCACTGCCAAGGATGAAAAAGGAGTGTTAATGTGATAAACTTCTTATTAAGAAGGGTAAAATGGAAGAGGAAAAGCAAAAGAGCACACTGATCCTTTTGTAGATCCACAGAATGCTAAACTGATAGATATAAGACATGGAAATGTCATTTATATAGCAAATTAATGTGACCCATAATGCCCAAAACAGTGTTGTTTGTCTGTTTATTGGAAAAGTAAAACCTGACCAAAATAATGAAATTCAACTAGATGCCACTTTTAACAGTATGCAAAATGTAGTTTCAACATACAAGTGATCTTAGATGGCATGACTCTAAACCTGTGTCAGTGAATTCTCTACCAAAGCAAATATGCCACTAAATAAAGTATGAACACTAACTCCTTTGAAGGGCTAAGCTTGGCCTTTTCTGTGATGACACACTGCTACAACCTAACCAGACTTTCTTTTCAACAAGCTGCAAATGCATTTTTGCAAAGAACTGCACTATGCAATACGAACTGAAGGACAGGCTGAATATTCTTTTCATTAGAAAGTTACAATATGTACAGACATTCACAAGGGAGAGAGTCCTCTTACCTTTTCTAAATCTTCAATTTCAGAACTGAAATTTTTGCTTTCTTCCATCATTTCCTCCTCTTCGAGAGTTCTCTCATCATCATAATCATGTACCAGCATTTCAGCAGATGGGTCAAAGTCATGATCCTCAGATGATAAAGAGCCAACTATCAAGAAAAACTTAATTTGAGAAAATTTTTCTCCTCTATCAACATATGAAATTAAATCACAACAAAAAAAGTTGCATGAATTCTTTTACAAACAGGGTCAGAACTCTCAGGGGAATAACAAATTTGCAACTACTTGCTTTAGCTGACCTTTACTTTTCGTATTTTAAGTAATAAACACTATTTTGTCTTTTGCAACACACTGCATACTTGGGAAAAGAACCTAAACAACCAAAATGAAGTTTCAGTAAGTACAATCTCAAATTAATATTTTACTGAATAGAAGTTTGGTCAAAACACCCTTGAAATCATCATTAAGATGTAAAGCACTCACATCACAAGATTTCAGAAGCTTCAAGACTTTGATCTACACACACAGATTTTATTTATGTGACTTATATGGTAACAAGCATAGTTTTTCACTGGCAAACAGGTAACTAAGGTTATGAATTCACATCCTAATAACAGGAAAATAAAAGACTTGTTTCCAATCTTTAGCATCACAAATTGATCTTCTAATAAAATTAATTTTGCATCATTTGATCTAAAAGAATAAACATGCTGAGCGTCAAGAAATATTACGGAAAGTACACCAAAAATAACAAAATGCACTAATTCAACACATTAATTAACAAATCAGTGTGATGGCTCTGTGGTCCAACTGACATTATTTCATTACTGAAGGCGATACTCAGAGGTCATCAAAAAAGTAGGTATTATCTTAAACATGGTTTGTCATTTAAAAGGTTATTATCAGATTCAACGTGTTTTAAAGATGGAAATATTCTGTATCAGTGTTCTACAGTAAAGAATATCCAAATTACAGGGTAGTTTTGCTCTTTAATGTTCACTTTTTTATGGCTTTTAGGTTATTTCCCCTTACATACTAGTGCTCTGCTGAAATCCTGGGATTTCACGCATCAAAGAAAATTATTTATCAATAATTATTTCTATCAAGGAACTCCTTCAAAAGTTTTGAAGGAAAAAGCTACAAATTTTCAACTGTCTTCAAAAAACAGTACGTGTTCTTCTTGGCACTGCTTTCAGCCTTGAAACAGACAGCTGTATACACCAACACTTCTAAACCTTAAAGAATGCAATTTTTCATCATTAGGTATTCATTCGGTACAGGCAGGTAATTAAACTTTGTCAGCCTTCTTAAGAAAAGGCTGTAAAAGTTTGTAATATACTGCAAAAAACCATTCAGGCCAAAAATGTTTTTTATTCAAATGCTACTCATATTCTGGCCTCATAGAACTTTCAGCATAGTTGTCAATGCTACAGTAATAACATTATGTGTTTAATTTTCTTGCTCTTGGCCATCACATTCAGGTCAAATTTTAAGGAAGTATCAACTGCCTTAATCTAACCGTATTTTTAAGGATCTGCTCAAGAATATTGCTTCTTATGGCTTTTCTAACTAATTTTCCGTTCAACTCAAGGCAAAGCCCTGTTCCGTAGGGTTTACACTAAAAAGTACCACTTCTCCTGTAGTTCCGAATGGTCAATACCCTGCTTAAAATATAGAAAACTATACTGAAAAATTCAAGCTCAAGGGATTTCATGATAGTTAAAAACTATGACATACACTTCAGAAGGCACTTGCATAGAAGTAAATATGTTTCCCAAATATTTGAGACTAGCTCTTCTGAAGTTAATGATGCTTGGTTGTATCACGTAATCCAAAGAACCTTAACAGCACTTAGTAACAGCCTTAAAAGTTACTTGTTATTATTTTAAACATCTTCTGTTATTACCAAGAAGTCAAAAATTTAGACAAGCCTGTATAGATCAGCAACAAGAGAAGCTGTCTCTCTCCAGGCTATCTGGCTTTACTGAGATGCTGACTTTAAAGTGCTACACAACTTGAATTTTTGGTTCCGAGCAGCCAATTTCTAACTGCAACTGGACTTAAGTGAAGCATTCCACAGCGCACATCTCCTCTTAAAAACCTGGCAGGCGGTTAACAGCGTGCACACGAAGCCTTAGGAAAACTACGAGGGGATAAATTTGGGAAGGAGCAGCAAGGAGAGCAGCCTGCAGGCGACACGACGGGTGCCGATGCCGGAGGTGGGCGAGGACGAACCTGGGCTTGAACTCCCAAAGGAAGCCTGCAAGAAGAGAGAGCGAGGTGAGAACGGGCTCCCTCCGGCCCGGCAGCAGGCAGGGCTCTTCATTTCACGCAGCAGTGGGAGCTGCCCCGTTTCCCCGCTTTCCCCCGCTCCTCTCCGCCTCAGCTCCTCCGTCCCGCCCTGTAAGCCGCTCCATCCCGCTCACCCTCGCCCATCCCTCCTTCCCTCGCTCCGCCTGGCCGCTCTCCGTCCCTCCTCTCCCCTGGGCTTAAGCCCCAGGGCCGCGCAGGCCCGGCCGCCGCTCGCTCCGCTCCGGCCCCGGCCGGAGGAGGACGTGACACGGACCGAACCGACCGCCGCCTCTTCCCGCTCGCCTCAGCCTGGGGCATGCTCCTCCTCTCTCCCGCGGGGCGGTTCCATGGCCGCGGCGCGCGGCGGCGAACCGCAGGCTCCGTTGCCGGCCCTCCGCCGCGATCCGCCGGGCCGCGCACCGGCACCGCGCCTCGCCGCGGCATGGTCGCGCAGGATTCCGCCGCCGGCCCGCGCGCCCGCCAGCCCCCTGCGCTGCCGGGGTCTGCCTCCCACGGGCGGCGGCGGTGGCGGGGGAGGGCGCTGGCGGGCGCGGTGGCCCGCGGGGCGCCGGCGGAGCCCGCGCGCCCGGCCGCGCGTTCTGCGCGCTCCCTCCGTCATATTGGGACATGGGGCGAGGGGCGCCGCGCGCTGTGCCGGATGGGCCGCGAGCCAATGGCGGGCCGGGGCCGCCGGAACCGTCGGTTGCGGGCCGCGGGTGACCGGGACGGGACTGGACCGAGCGGGCCGGGGCGGGCGGGCGGGCGGCGGAGGCGGGGGCACGGAAGCGCCGGGACGGCCAGGACCCTCCTACTGGCGGCGCCGCCGACAGCCTCGGGCCCCCGCCCGGCCCGCCCCGGCCCGCCCCGGCCCGCCCCGGCCGGGATGAGGGCGCACCGCCCCGCCGGCGGGGGGTGCTGCTGGGGCAGCCGGCTGAGCGTCTCGGACACCGTCGGGTCTGGAGGCGCCGTGAGGAGCGGGACGGGCGGCCGTGTCACCTCGGGACCGAGCCCCTTCCGGCGTGCTGATGTGCAGCAGGGCTGGTGGCTGCGCTGACCCCCACTCCGAAGTGTCAGGAACATGAAAAAAATCTCCAAAGCCTTCAGCCTTTCTGGTGTGCGCTGGCTGCTCTGGCCAAACAGAGAAAGTTAATTTTGTTTTTGGTAGTTTTATCTAAACTATGACACATCTATTACGTGCAAGTTGCATCTGCTCCATTTTACAGAACCGTGGAAAGCTATGATTTGGAAGGGATTGGTTCAAACCCCTTCCAAAACAGGGTCACCACGAGCAGCTCACACAGGCATGTCCAGGTTGGTGCTTCATGTCTCCGACAGTGAGATTCTATGATTTCCCTGGGCAGTCTGTTACAGTGCACTGCCACCCTCAATGTAAAGAAGTTCTCCCTTACGTTTAGGTGCAATTTTGGTGTTTTAATTTATGGTCATGGCTTGTCCTCCTGTTGCTGAGTACTACTGAAAAGTTGGCACCGCTCTTTGAGATACTTATGCACATTAATGAGCTTTCCTCTTAGTCTTCTCTAGACTAAACGTGGCCAGCTCCTGTAATCTCTCCATATGGGAGAGATGCTGCAGACCACTCATTGTCTTTGTTGCCCTCCATTAGACTGTCTCTGGTAGCTCCTTCTCTTTCTAGTACTGCGGAGCCCAAAAGTGGACACTGTGCTCCAGGTTTGGACTTACTAGTGCCGAATAGAGGAGAGAATCAACGTCCCTTGACCCACTGGTTACACTCTTCCTGACTGCCTAGTGGCATTTTTTTGTCCTGCTACGCATAAAGTTGGATTGAGCTGTCTTTAGCTTTATTCCTTCATCCCAGACTGTAAAGTCTGATGCTTTTAATTTTGGATTCGTGAGTTTCTGCTTCTGACCAAAATTTCAGTGGCCATACTTGCAATATTGAATAATTGCTCTGCTGATGGTGTGTGTCACAGCAACACTCACAGGCACTAGTGCTCCAGGCTGTGTCCCACATGGGGAATTGGGGAGACTCCAGGCTGTACACAAAGTGAATGGCTCCTTTGGATGCATCTTAAGTTGCTTTAGCTACCTGACCAGGAGAGTTCTAACCCTCAATTCATTCTTCTGGGACCTGTTGCTCTGAGGAATAGAGTAAATTAAATTGTATTGTGCTGCACTGTTGAGTCTAATATAATTCCAGTACTCACACAGTGCGCCTTCAAACTACACAGCAGCTGCAATGTAGTTATGCTGCTCTCAATGTAGCTGGGGTAAAGTGTTGACAACATAAAAATTGCACGGCTTTGAGGAACACATTTTTTAGAAATGTTGTCACAGTCACTGGCAGCTTCATCAGTTGATGAACTGTTGCCTGACCTCTGTTGCCTGATCAACCTTAGCGTTTTTTTGAAGTTATCTGGTAAAAATGATCAGTGATAGACTAGGGCTATGTCAGGGCACCTTGCACACATATACCCAAGCATTAAGAAGGAAGTATCAATCCTTTCCACTCAAACATTAAGCAGATTTAATCTTTTCCACCTCTGACTGATCCAGAATGTCATTATAACCCACTAATGCTACTTAGCCTTTCTAAGTTTTGTTCCCTCCAAATGCAACAAAGCCAGTTCCCTGTTCTCTTGAGGCCCCTTGGGTAAGGTAAACAGCTTCTCATGAACTCAAAATGTGTAACACATACACAAGCCTGTTAATTTTATCAACAAAATGCACAGAAAATGAAGCAGGAAAAACTCTCAATTCAGGGAATTGCGTATTTGCTGCCATATACATTTTACTAATAGAAATTCTCCCCAATTTGGATGCCAGCACCTGTTTCCGAATACCTGAAGTAGTTTACTTCAGAATCATGTTTAACGTGATGTCTTGGGGTGATTTTATGATGATGCTCTATCCCTGATCATCTGCTTTATGCCCAGAAACGGGTACTGTAAATTTAAGGTGGATGTGGGGCGGGGATGTGGGCAGGGGATGCTCCTGGCAGGCTGGGTTCAAAGCCTCACTGCCCCCGTGCTCCGTGTGTGGTGCAGAGCTGAGGCTACATTGTTGCTTAACTAACTTGCTTTTTCTTAGCTTAGGCACAGCGGTTTCTTTCCCAGGACTGCGCCAGTGATTTTTCTTGAACTGCTTGGCGTAGTTTTGGTCCATCAGGCCATCGGCGGGCGCCAGTCGGCACAGAGCAGTGAGGAAGCTGCGGGAGCGTCCTGTCTCAGCCCAGACCTCGGCAAAAGGTGAATCAACGAAAGAAAGGACTCTAAATCTGCCAGCTTTGTCTGCTGTGTGGAGGAGACCAGCGTCGGAGGTTCACTAGGTTCCCATCTGTTTTTTCCCCCAAGCTCCTCCACGGACTTTCCTCTCCTCCCTGAGGCAAAGCCATCTGTCATTTTGTTCCCTCTCTGCATGTGCTCGGTCGTTTTCCCCTTCCCCTGGTGTTTTGAGTTTATTTGTTCTACTGTGGGTGGGTGTGTGTTTGAGGGGGGGTAACGTTCTGGAGGTTCAATATCTAAGTTATTCCTTTTTCTTCCTGTGCCCCGTGAGCACTCTTTTTTGTCAAATAAATTGTCTTTTTTTTTTTTCCCTCACTTCATCCAGGAAATTTAATTTGTGTAGGTGGAAGAGATGCTGAAAGCCCATTGTCTTATAGAGAAATGGTTCATTCCAGAGTGCATTTGCTCCCGATAACTGTCTCTAACTTGAGACATGTGGATTAAGCTCCAATACATGCATAATTTACATGAAAAAAGTTATAATTTGCTCTAATATTTTATTCAGATTAAGAATCGAGTTTAAGTTTACAATCAGTGTCTTTGATAAATGAGATTAGAACTCTAGGTCTATCTTAACGTAACAGCAGGTCATGTGGTATGCCGAAGCTGCCTCTGTAAGTGCCACTAGCCATCTGGAACCAGGTACATGGTCAGACTGTGGACAGAGGGCTGCACATGCAATATTGTGACACTTTTAAAGCGTATAATGAAACATAATTTTCATTGGCTTTTTTTGCACTTGGCAAATGTAGTTATAACAACACAAAGGTACCATATGCATATGGCTTCTCGTCTAAAAAAGAGGAACCATATGGAATTTGATTTGAAGCCAGCGTGCTCTGACCTGTAATCCACTGGTGTTGGACTTGTATAGCAATTCTATAATGCAGTTACATTCTACTGCTGTTACAGCTGTTTTACCTCCCGTGGTTTTTTAACTCAGTGAGACTCGATAAACTGGACCTGGTGAATATGGGCTAGATTGTTTTTCTGGAAACTGGAAGAACAGGGATGTGTTGCAGCACCTTTCTCATTTTTCTCCAGAACCCAGGGGTGAGACATACATGCTTGTGAACGGTAGCTTGGACAAACCACACTTGCAGTTTGGTGAGCCTGCTATGGCGTGGTGTGGACCTTCCTCTGGGACTACGTGCTTTCATAGGTCTTTCTGGCCCTCTGCCTTGCCTCCATGAACAGAAAGGCAAGCTGAGATTGCTCTTTCCATTTTAAAAGGACTCAGAATTAGATACAGCAGAACAAATTATGCCTATGCATACAAAGAGCAAATCAAACATTTGCATCAATGCAGTAGCAGTTTTCCATAGTTACTGTGTATGTAAAGCACCATGGATCTGTATTTCAAGGTATGTCTTTTGAAATGGAACAAGAATGTGGACTAAAAAATCTGCCTAAACTGGCTACTGAAGTATTAGAGGATGGACCATGATATAGTATATTTGCTATATTTTTTCCATCTGACTATGTGGATAAAAAAAAAAAATAAAAAAAATAAATTAAAAACAAACAAACTGTCAATTGATTGAACAGCAAAAAGAAAAAAGAAATATAAAAAAAAAAAAAAAAAAAATAAAAAAGTGGAATTAACAACTGAAAATAATCATTAAAAAACCTTGAAAACAAAATAAGCCCAATAATTGTGATGAAGCTGAGATGGAGAGGCAAGTTTGTAGTGGGGAGTTGTAAGATAATAAGAGTGGAAAGAATCCTAGTGCAAAAAAAAGTCTTGTCTGTAGCAATTTTTCTCCTTACTCTTACAGAGGATAAACATTAGTGTTCGCTATCCTGCAATCTTAAGTTGTGCTGTGGCGGATATATTTAACAGACACATGATGATCAGAGATTGCCACAAGTGTGTTTGGAGTCTTAGTCTGTATCTGGGTGGTGTGAATGTGATGTATTTTTTCACTTCAGTCCACACTCTTCCCGCAAATGGTTGTCCAAAGCTCTAGTGAAATGGCCTCAAATAGCCCTTTCTTTAGGTGTAAGAACAAGGCGTTCCTACTTGCTCAGGAAATGCAGCTGGTCTTAGGTGTTTCGACTGTATCTGTGCTTAATTAAATTAAATATATTCAAGGAGGCTTGACATTAAAACCACCAAAAAGCACATAACTGCATATATCTCTGCAACCAAAACCTCTGCTTCCATTAGAGGCTGCCTGTTGCAGGTGTACAGTTGGACACAGTAACTCTGAAGGAAGGAAGGCTGCTGGTCATGAAGCACACAGGAACCATCCTGATAGTTTGATGTCAAGGATGGCTATGTCCCAGCACTATTCAACTTACCAGAAAAGAAAATACAAAAATACAAGGCACGATCTCCCACATATCTGTATTAATTGAACTTTGGGATGGGAGGATGAAAAGAACCTCCTCTGTGTATTAGGCATGTCAGTATGTCAATACTTACTACTCCTAATCACATTTCTTGTACAGATGCCATTGCTCTGAGGATTGTATTTCAACAGAGAATGATGTGCAGAGTACATTTTAAAATCCCTGAGTTGTTTGTTGTGGTTTAAGTGGGCAACTAAGTACTGTGCAGCTGCCTAATCACATTCCCCAGGTAATGAGAAAAGCCAGGAAAAAAGGGTAAAATTTGTGGATTGAGATAAGAACAGCTTAATAATTGAAACAAAAGATAAAGATACTAATTATAAGATAATAAATAATGTCTTCATCAACAACAATTATAATGAAAGCGAGAGAAAGGAATAAAACCTCAGCAAGGCAAGAGATGCACAAATGCAGTGGCTTACCACCCAGTGACAGATGCTCAGCCTGTCATCCTGCAGCAACCATGAGTCTCTCCCGGCCAGTTCCCCCAGTTTATACGCTGGACATGTTGGGTTTGGCCAGTTTGGGTCAGGTCTTCTGGCCATGGTCCCCCAGACTCTTGTGCAAGTGCTTGCTGCAAAGCACGGGACACTGAAGTGTTCTTACCTTATGGAAAGCATTTACTAATAAAAATTATAACAATGATAATAACAACAACAAACAACAACAATAAACAACAACTTAATTTTAGTAGTGAGCAAAGCAGCTCACTTCTGGTGAAGCTTCCAACCAACAGATTTATAGCAAGATGTTTTATTCAGACCTACAGATACATGACTTACACATGCAAATAATGACAGCACTGCTAATTGCATAAGAGATTTACGCGAGAGATAGTGTACTGTGAATACTTTAATTTAGGAGATTTTTACAGAGGTCATCTAAGGAAGGCTTCTTATCAGGGACCCACCTTAGGCTGCAACCCTCAGCCCTCTTTAGGTTTCAACACCTATGGAATGGATAACCCTGGTGTGAAGGGGATGAGTCCTACGCTCCCTTGAAGGCACAGCTTTCCCAGGAAGGCCTTCTTGCTTAGAGAAAGCATCTTTGTGATTGTTTTCATACTGCAATGAGACTGCCCTTGCAATATAACTGAAAAGAATTATCATGCAAAGAAAATCAGGCAATTGTGTAGCTCCTCTGTATGCCTTACTATTGGGCAAAGTGGAGGTTTTTAGTGAAAGCGTAGGTTGTAATTCAATTATAAACAGTTAAGAGCCTAGTAAGAAACAGTTTGTCCTTAGCATTTCGTGTTGCTAGTTTTAATTTTATAACACTGGCAGATGTGTCATAAAAAGGTAGTTTTGGGTTTTTTTTGAGTAATGTTTAGGGTTAGATGAATGGTTTTCAGTTTAGTAAAATGATTTTTTTTTTGTGACTTGTGCGACA
>CM019236.1:16635946-16664931 GCA_009741485.1 Malurus cyaneus samueli
TAGGGACAATTTTTTCCCTTGCATAGAAGTTTTATAGATCAAAAGCACGAATCAGAGTTGCTATATTTACTAGGTGTTGTAGTATGATTTATAAAAGTTTAACAGAAGTACTGAGAACTTTTAAAAATTAGTATGCTCTATTGTTTCTCCGTCCTAAGTTCAGTAAACTGTTTGAGTTTTATTAGTAATTACAACCATTCTGCTAGAAAAAAGTAGAGATGTTTCCCAGCCCTTCATCTTCTTTTTCCCTTTCAAATCTGACACATCGCCTTTTAAAGATGTTCCATTCCCCTGGATGTTAAAGAAGCCACTTTCCTAGCATTTTGTCTAGTAAAGATACTCCATATAGTCTGTGGCATATCTAAATCAGAACTGAAATTTCCAGAAAAACTACGCAGACATCTGCCCCAGGTGTAGAAAAGTCTAAGAGTGTAAGATATAAGAAAATATAAGCCAAATACTGAAAAAATTTTCTGAACCAATAATTTTTAACTTCCCTCCTGAAAAAAAATCAAAACCCAGCTAGAGAAATATCTAAAAGAAAAGTGCAGTAACAACTCTAAAGAAAGAAAGCTCATTACGATATGCTAAGCCCTGATAATACTTATCACACACTGCTCAATGCTGTAGGGCAAGAGACAGAGCCAAAAGAACCAGAAGACAAATCAACAAACACCCCCAATGCCTCAAACTACAACTAAACCAGACAGCAAGACTAAGCCAATAGCAGTTACCCCTGTCCAGAAAAAAAAAAAAAATAAAAAGAAAAAAAACACAAACCCAAATCCATTCACCCAGTAAACAATAATGAGCAACCAAAAACCTCACAACCAACAAAAAAAGTCTAAACAGAAGTCTCTGACCCCAAAAACATTTGTGATCTAAAAACACTTGTGGACAGGCAAAGAAGCCTAGAGACTAGAATGACATTATTACTTTAAACAGCATGGTGATTTTTAACTGTACTTCAATACTAAGGATTCAAAACCAGAGTGCAATTATCATAATTTTTCTTTTAACTTTTTCAAGCCTCACATTGGGTGCCAAATTTGTCTCAGTTTGAGACAATGTTTTTAGAGAGAAATGTTGTGGGATAAATGTTTCTTTTGAACTGAAAAAGTTTGATAATTTTTTCTACTAATATGAAACAGATGTTTGGGTGAATGTGAAGAGAAAAATTGTTTATTAATAAAATAAGGTGTCTACAGGACACAGATATTAAAAAATGAGTAATTGTTAGATATTTAGAAGTTTAGGAACGCACACCGCTCTTTTTCTTCACAGCTGCTTGGCACATGGTGCAGAGAAAGATGGCTCGGTTCTTGTTTTAGGGAAAAAAAAAGAAATAAAAGTCTACGTGGCTGTTTGGGTAATAGTAGGAATTTGGTGGTAGGTGTTTTTTTTACTGTGGATGAAATATAAGTTTTGGTGTTTTTTTTCGCTGGCTTGGCTTTTTTGGAGTTTGGGATGAGATGGAGCGGCGCTTGTGGCTTGTTTCTGCCAGCTCTTTTGCTGATTGGTGCTTGCTTCTTATTGACTGGACGGAAGCTTCGCCAATCTGTTATAGAAGAAAATTACAGTAGAAGGAGTGGTAGTTTAGGGAGAGCTGCTGGCTCAAGCTAACAAATTCAAGTTAGTTAAGCAGCAACAATATAACTCTCCTGCATGAAGTAAGGTGAGCTCTCAAAGTGCCCAATTGAGTTACTTAACTCCAGCGTGCACAGCAGCCCTGGCTTTTAATTGCCCGTGCTGCCTTCCCAGCCGCCTCTGCCCTTTTCTCCGGGTTGAATTTAAAGGCACATTTTGGGCATACAAATAGAAGGAATATAGGAATACAGTGTAACAATAAAATCGACCCAAGACACTTATTTACACAGACTGACCCACTGAAACCCAGAATAATTTGGTAAAGTCATCTTACCATCCTTTCCTCAATGGGATAACACATAAAAATAGACAAGCCCAGGCACTTTATACTAGTGTTCATCATGTCACTGCTAATGATAATGATTAGATGTTACTGTGTTGTCTTGGGTTGATATTTGATGCTAGTTTTGTTCTGTATTCCTTCTCCGTTGGCACATATGCCCAAAAATGTTTATCTCTTTAAYTGCAACCCGGAAGGAAGAAGCAGGGGCTGCTGGGAAGCCACAGAGGACAGTTTTTAACTGCCAGTGCTGGCGCGGGGTCTGTGTGCTCGAGCTGCGCTTCTCTCTGGCTCTCGGCTCTCTCGTCTTTGCTACGTGGAACAGAGTTACATTGTCGCAGTTTCTGCTGGCTCAGTTTGTGGCATCGGCGGCTTTTCTTCTCAAACATCCCCTCTGCGTCTCCTGCTGCTCCTCCAGCGGTCCCGCCGAGGGAGGGACCTCACGGCTCCATCCCGTCCAGATTTCGGGGTGCCGGGCTCACAGCGGCAGTCACGCCGAGGCCCTCCTCTGATTGATCCAACTGAAGGAAGCTAGATGTGGGCATACCATCTTTCTTTCGGTTGTTTTTTTTTTCCCTTTTGCCACTGTTACAATAACCGCTCACGTGGTTTTTTTTCTTTTGTTTTCTCTTTTCGTTCCGGGGGCGGAGTCACTGCCTTCCTGCGTGTCGAGATTTATTTTTTTTTGTTTGAATATCTGAAAGTTACTTTTTTATCTGTATTCTTGCTATATAACTATTACTCTTTATCTGTGTCCTAGGGCACTGTGTTTTATTTTTGTTGGTCGTTGCTAAAAACCACCTTTTTTCTCTTCATTTTTTTTTTCCCTCTGAAACATTGTCCCTCAAAACAGGAGACAAATCTTGGCGCCCATGTGTGGCAGGGACGAAAGTAGAAAGTCAAGAGAAAAATTGTAATAATTGTAAGTTTTGGTTTTAAATTTGCTTGGATTGTATTTACCATTGAATCACCATGGCTTCTTGAAGTAATTTTTTCTATTTCGTAAGGCTCGTCCTTAGGTCTTATTTGCGCTATTCCATTATAGGGACAATTTTTCCCTGGCATTGGAAATTTCTATAGATCAGTGGCTATACGATATGTCGTATGTTGTTGTCATTTATCGGAAAATCAGCTTAAATGTTTGGTGTTTTAGTGCCACAGTGTCTATCTATAATGACAGCTTTAAGAGAGGTACTGGGAGCTTTTGAATACTGCGTATATTGATATTTGTTTCTGCCGTCCTAGTGCTGGGGTAACCTGTTTCACCTTATGAGGAATGTTCGTTCCGACCCTCGATGTTAAAGATGCTACTTTCCTGATTGTGTCCTATCTGGTAGGAAGCTCTATACCATCTACCAGCATGTCTGAATGAGAGCTGAGTTTTCCAGAGGGGCTACCCAGACACTCTCCCCATGTGTGGAAAAATCGAGTGGTGTGGGATATGGGAAACATAGGCCAAATACTGAAAGCAATTTTCTGAACCAATAGCTTTCAATTTCCGCCTGAAAAAGTTCAGCTGAACCCAGCTGAAGTGAGGAAATACCTGAAAGAGAAATGCAATGGGAACTGTAGGAAAAAGAAGCTCATTGCAATACGCTGGGTCCTGGCTAATGTTTATCGCACACTGCTCAATGCTGTGGTGGGACAGAGCCAGAGGGCAGACAAGCAGCCCGTGTCAAGCTATGAGACATAAGTAGGGACTAAGCCAGCAGACAAGTCGCCGTACGCCCATCACTCAGGCTAGCAGCAAGACAGACAGTAGAAGGGCAGTTGCCCTATCAGAAGGAAACTAAAACCAATCCGTTTCGCCCTGTCAGTGATGCCTGACGGAGCAGCCATTACCTCACGTAGCAGGGGAATCTGACGCACCTGCTGTAGTAGGTATTGATGTGAGCTCTATGACCCCCGGCAAATTACACTTTCGTGGTGGCTTAAGGTGTAGATTAAAGAGGCCCAATGAATCTTAGTGGGACCTAATGGCTGGTCCGTGTCTGGGACACTGCAGGTAGGAGATATGTATGCTGGGATGGTGAGTCGAAGCGATGCATTGGGATGACCCTGCATGAGGGTGATGCTGCTCATTGACCGAAGGGATGGAGCAAGGGGGATTCTTGTATCCAAAATCTCACGTCTCTGGGCCCCGGCTCCTAAAAGTGTGGAGGGAAAGATACAGTTGTACGTAGACAGATCCTGCGCAGTATACATCAGACTTGTGTCGAAGACCATAGACAGAGGGATTAACTGCTTGAGAGAGCTGGGCCACCAAGATAGTTCAGAGAAGGATCAAGAGTTTCTCATTCATCAAACAATCTCAGTAGCCCAGACAGTGCATTAATTCAATGCACACCGCTGATGTGGCTTAAATACTTTGTGCGCTTGGGTCACAAGAATATGCCTCCGCTTTAGCGATGAGAAATGCAATGAAGGTGGATGAGACTGTACTTGCTGTGGCAAAAAGGTCTCCGTGCATATGCAGATACTGTGCATGGCCCCACAATGCAAGAATTTCGGCTGTGGAAACAAGCCTGTCAGACGACGAGACTTAAGAAGTGGGAGAACAAATATGATGAGGAGACCATCAGCATGCTGGAGCGATAAGGATTAGGAAGGCCTTCTCCAAATCGGCTCGAATTTCAGACCACGAGGTCCTCGTTACACCAGTTTGAGAGACGTCTCCCACTGCCAGACAAGAAGAATACACTTCACGAGCAAACCTCTGGTATCTTCCTGGTGAGAATGGGGAAAATATGAGAAGGTGGGATGGAAGAACTACCTCTGCCCTGGCAGCACGGGTGCATGATATTGAAGAATGGCAACCTCAGAGAGGAAGCTCTACACTAGAAGAGATAGTAGCTCCGGTTTCCATAAGCCAAGCTGCCCAGTATAACGGAAGGCAGAATGACATGTCCAACCCCTGGAAGGAACATCTGCAATGTATGCCCAGGGAAGGAATGGCAGCAAGTGTCTAGAGGGGCCCGTCTCTAGGCCAGGTGAGGCAGGGGAGAACGTGCCTTTTGGACTGTGTGGGTTCGGTTGGCCTGGTACAGCAGAACCACAGGAATATGAAGCTTTGGTCGACACTGGCCAGGCACACTCCTTCCTTCATCGACATGTGGGACAGAATCTGTTTCTATTGCTGGTGTGACTAGAGGATCGCAAGACCTGACTCTGGTGGAAGGCTGGGGTGAGCCTGACTGGAAAGGATGGAGGAAGACATCCCATTGTACTGGTGTCTTCTCAGTTTGGCAGACAGTGTTTTCAGAGGAACAATAAATTCATGTTGTAATTTATCCTCACCGGAAATATCGCGGGCAAAAAAGTGAAGAGAAAAAGAAAGGGGTTTATTAAAGAACAATTAAAAAAAAAAAAAATACACAGTGCCCATCAGGACAGGCCAGTGATAAAGAGGTAACAGGTGCCCAGGGATAACGCCAATGATTGCATAGCAGAATAAAAAGTACTTTAGTATTCAAACAATCAAAAGAACTCGGGCCGGCAACCAGTGCGGCGACTTCCGCCCTCCCGGGAAGAAACAAAAGTGAAGAACCCAGTCCGGGCGTGTTTGTGTAACCGGGCAAACGAAATAAAACAACAACCGACAAAGAAAAGACACAGTAACACACGTCTCAGCTTCCCAGTGAGTGAATGAATCCAGGGAGGGCCTCGGCGTTGCCTCCGTGTGAGGCGGTCCACCCCGAAAATCCGGACGGCGCATGGAGCTCGTGAGGGCCCCTCCCTCGGCGGGACCGCCCACTGGAGTTTGAGCAGCAGGAGCCACGCCAGTGGAGGATTTTGGAGAAGAAAAGCCGGCCGTATGCCTACAACTGAGCCAGCAGAACCTGACCGCACATGATGATAACTACTGATTCCACGTAGCAAAGACGAGATAAAAGCGAAGCCAGCGTGAAGCGCAGTCGTCGCAGCTCTGAGCACAGAACCGCTGGCAGCCCTAGTGTGCTCGGTTAAAATCTGTCCTCTGTGGCCTTCCCAGCAGCCCTGCTTCTTCCTTCCGGGTTGCATTTAAAGAGATAAACATTTTTGGGCATATGTGCCAACGGAAAAGGAATACAAACAAAACTAGCATCAAATATCAACCCAAGCACACTGGTCCAGAGGCCCCATGCTCCTGGGATAGACTTCCTCCGAAGTGAGGGTATTTCAAAGGACCCAAAGGCGATTCATGGGCTGTTTGGGATAGCTGCTGTTAGGAGACAGATGGCAAAGCTATAAACCCTCTGCCTGGGCTGTCTAAATCCATCTTGCAAGCTTGAGGACTCACTCAGGTGGAAGCACCAACGTGATTCTCCTGTTGCAACTGATCAACAGTCACCGCGAGCAGTTACAGAACTGACCACAGAGAATGCTGGTGATTCGCCTACTTCAATAGAGATGATCGAGAGCTGGAAGAGCCAGGGGGTGGGGGTCAGCAAGTCCACTTCACACCATGTCAAGCAGCCCAGTCTAGGCCAGTCGTGCGCAAATTCTGAGGAGTGAATGGAGATTGACTGTGGACTATCGTGGCGTAAATGAAGTGACTCCACCACTGAGCACTGCCAGTGCCAGGACATGCTGGAGCTCAGTACGAGCTGGAGTCCAAAGCAGCGAGTTAGCAGGGTACCCGACGAAGTTAACATACGCAAACGTTTATCTCAATTCCTACATGGCAGCAAGTGCAGGCACTCTCTAGTCATTTCAGCTTAGTGAACGACTGGAGGGTTGTGCATTACACCTGGAACGCGGCTGCCCCAGGGGTGGTTAAGCGGACAGCCCCACCATCTGCCATGGGTGTGATCCAGAGCTGCGGCTGGAAAAGGGTAGCTCCGGAACATCTTCAGTATTATCGATGACTTCATTGTGTCGTGGGGAATACAGCAGCATGAAAGTATTTGAAGAAAGTGGCGAGAAGATCATCCACGATTTGTCGCTGAAGGATCCGGCTTATGCTGATAAAAAGGACACAAGGAGTGACAGGATCCTGCGCAGCGAGGATTCCAGTTTTCCCTTGGTGGTAAGTGAGACGCAGAGACTGAGACGCGCGCTCTTGAGATTCCCTACAAAGGTCATCAATAGATCACGTCAATGTTCCACCGACCAGCAAAAGAGCGAGACACAGATCTTTCTTGGGACGTCTGCCATTGGCTGTCTTTGGTAATCTGGATGCACAATCCCGGAAATACAGCCACGATCGTGAGCTCTCTCTACTTGGTGCACGAAGAAGATATGATTTCACTGGGGCTCTTCGAGCAGCAGAAGCCTAGAATTGGCCCCCAGCTATTAAGCAAGAATTGCTCATGCAGTAGGCCTTCGGGCCGCAGTCAGGACAGGAACAGAGGTGAAGAACGTGCTCTACTCTGCAGCTGGGAGCAATGGTCTGTCTTGGAGCCTCTGGCAAAAGGTTTCTGGTGAGACTCGAGGCCGCCCACTGGGATTCTGGAGCCGAAGCTACCGAGGGTCTGAGGCCAACTACACCCCAACAGAGAGGGAGATCTTGGCAGCCTATGATGGAGTCCAAGCTGCTTCAGAAGTGATTGGCACTGAAGCCCAACTCCTCCTGGAACCCTGACTACCAGTGCTGGGGTGGGGGTTCAAAGGAATGGTCCCTTCTACCCACCATGTCACCGATGCTACCTGGAGCAAATGGATCGCCCTCATTACTCAGCGCGCCCGTATAGGAAACCCGAATTGCCCTGGGATCCTGGAAATAATTACAAATTGGCCTGAAGGTGAAGACTTTGGTCTTCTGATGAAGAGGAACAAAACAAGTGACCCGGGCTGAGGAAGCTCCACTATACAACCGACTGCCAGCAGAGGATAAGGGCTACGCTCTCTTCACTGATGGTTCCTGTCGCATTGTCGGGATGAACCGAAAGTGGAAGCAGCTGTGTGGAGCCCCACACGACAGGTAGCACAGGCTACAGAAGGAGAAGGTGGATCAAGTCAATTTGCTGAACTCAAAGCCATTCAGCTGGCCTTGGACGTTGCTGAGAGGGAAAAGTGGCCAAAGTTCTACCTTTACACAGATTCATAGATAGTAGCCAATGCCCTGTGGGGATGGCTGGACTGATGGAAAAAGGCCAATTGGCTACGTAGAGGAAAACCGATCTGGGCTGCTGAAGAGTGGAAAGACATTGCTGCCCGGGTGCAGAAGCTACCCGTGAAAGTCCGCCATGTAGATGCCCATGTCCCCAAGAGTCGGACTAATGAGGAGCACCGGAACAACGAGCAGGTATATCAGGCTGCAAAGATAGAGGTGTCCCAGATCGACCTGGATTGGCAACATGAGGGTGAGTTGTTCCTAGCTTGATGGGTCCATGATGCCTCAGGCCACCAGGGCAGAGATGCCACATATAAGTGGGCACGAGACCGAGGGGTGGATCTAACCATGGATAGTATCTCCCAGGTTATTCACGACTGTGAGACATGCGCTGCCATCAAGCAGGCCAAGCGGGTGAAGCCCCTATGGTATGGGGGAAGATGGGACAAGTATAAGTACGGAGAGGCCTGGCAGATAGATTACATCACACTGCCCCAAACCCGTCAAGGCAAGCTCTATGTACTCACACTGGTAGAGGCAACCATTGGATGGTTGGAGACCTACCTTGTGCCTCATGCCACTGCCCGTTGCACCATCCTGGGCCTTGAAAATCAGGTCCTTTGGAGGCATGGTACCCCCAGAGAGAATTGAGTCTGACAACTGGACTTATTTCAAGAACAACCTTATAAAGACTTGGGCTAGGGAACATGGCATTGAATGGGTGTACCATATCCTTTACCATGCACCTGCTGCTGGCAATGTGGAACGGTGAAATGGACTCTTAAAAACTACTTTGAAGGCACTGGGTGGAGGTACTTTCAAAAACTGGGAACTACATCTAGCAAAGGCTACCTGGATGGTAAACACCAGAGGCTCTACCAACCGAGCAGGCCCTGCCCAATCTGAACCCCTGTATACAGTAGATGGAGACAGGGTCCCAGCAGTACATCTTAAAGCTCTTCTAGGAAAGAATGTGTGGATTAATCCTGCCTCGAGCAAAGACAAACCCATCCGTGGGGTTGCTTTTGCTCAGGGCCCCGGTTCCACATGGTGGATTATGAGGGAGGACGGAGAAACTCGTTGCGTACCTCAGGGGGATTTGATCTTGAATGAAAACCGTACGTAATGTTTCCTGTATGTCACTGCCACTATTTTGTATATATGTATACATATGTCTGTTTTTAAAGTTAAAAAGTATTAGTTTGGGCGTAAAAGCCAACGGATATGGAATAAGGGGTGGAATGTCTTGGGTTGATATTTGATGCTAGTTTTTGTTCTGTATTCCTTTCCGTTGGCACATATGCCCACAAATGTTACTCTCTTTATAGTGCAACCCGGAAGGAAGAAGCAGTGGGCTGCTGTGGAACCAGCGAGGAGGAAGTTTTTTAACTTGCCAGTGCTGGGCGCGTGCGGTCTGGTGCTCAGAGTCTGGCGCCTCTCTCTCGGCTCTCGGTTTTTTCTCCGTCTTTGCTTACGTGGAGCAGAGTTAATTGTCGCAGTTTTCTGCTGCGCTCAGTTTGTGTGCATTGGTTGTTTGTTTTGTTTGTCGGCTGCATTTCTTCTCAAATCATCCTCTGCTCCTCCTCGTCTGTTCTTCGTACTACTCCTCAGGCGGTCTTTTCGGATGGCGAGGGGTCCTCAGCGGCTCCATTTCCTGTCGCGGATTTGTGGGGTGTGACCGGCTCACAGCGGAGGCACGGGTCCGATGGCTCTCTTCTGCCTCTTGACATGCCACTGAAGAAGCCTGAGACTTGTGGTACATCTGTATTTCTTGTTGCTTTCTGTTTTCACCTTTTTGCCACGTGTTACAATAACCGCTACGTGGTTTTTTTTTTTTGTTTCTCTTTATGTCCGGGGGGCGGAGTTTCACTGCCCTTTCCTGCGTGGTGAGGGTTTTTTTTTTTGTTGTAAGATGCTGTAGAAGTTACGTTTTTTATCTGATATCCGTTCTGTATTTAACAGATTTACTGCGGTTATCTGTTCTGTGGAGCAACTGTGTTATTTTTGTTGTCTGTTGTTAATAAAGCACGCTTGTTTCGGTCTTCACTTTTTTTTTCCTCTTGAAACATTGCTCGCAAACGGAGACATGTGTATTTTTGTTTACTGCTTCCATTCTTCACATTTTGCTACTTAAAATGTTTCCTATTTTGAACATGCAGCTGAAAGATATTTAAAACTTTGCAGTAAGGACTGGTTTTGTACTGAGGAATTCTCACTTTGTTTGGGAGTTGATTATATAAATAATCACTTGCTGATAAGAGCATACATTATCACTGGGTTTTTATTATTAGCATTAGGTGGCTTTTTACTTTCTAGTTTTTAAATATGGGGCTAGTGCATCAGAAGCTTTTTGCATTAAATCTATATTAACCAGATCTAAACGTCTTATGTGAAAACTTCGATTTTGGCCGTGTGATCCTTTGTTTCAGATTGGTTGTATATTGGGCGTACAGGTTTTTTTTAAAAAATGGTTAAGCGTTTTGTATATCTTCTGAAGAGATACAGGAATGTGTAATAGTAGGAAAGAAATTAAAGCGTATTTCAAGTGCCTGACTGTTGTGGTTTAAAATGCTGGCCAAAAGCCAGGTACCCGTAACACCTGCTCACTCGCTCTCTTCCCCCCACCAACATTGGGTGACTGAAGGGGAAAGAAAAAAATTAAACAAAAGGGCCATTGCGGTTGAAGATAAGGACAGGGAGGAAATGCTTGATGGACAAAACAGGCTCCACTTAATTTACTAAGTGATTTTATTACTAACAAAGTCAGAAGAGGAGAATGAGAAATAAATTACAACGCTCAAAGACACCGATCTTCTCCCACTCCCTCCCCCCTTCCACCGACAGTGCAAAGCAGGGGGGGGGTGAACAGGGTGTGGGGTTGGTCCAGTTCAGGGGTGGGGTTGGTCAGTTCAGGTGTGGGGTTAGTCAGTTCAGGGTATGGGGTTGGTCAGTTCAAGGTGTGGGGTTGGTCAGTTCAGGGTGCGGTGTTGGTCAGTTCAGGTTGTGGGGTTGGTCAGTTCAGGGTGTGGGGTTGGTCAGTTCAGGGTGTTGGGTTGGTCAGTTCAGGGTGGGGTTGGTCAGTTCAGGGTGGGGGGGTTGGTCAGTTCAGGGTGTGGGGTTGGTCATTTCAGGGTATGGGGTTGGTCAGTTCAAGGTGTGGGGTGGTTCAGTTCAGGGTGTGGGGTTGGTCAGTTCATGTGTGGGGTTGGTCATTTCAGGGTGTGGGGTTGGTCAGTTCATCACCGGATCATCTGCTGTTGCTGAGGGAGAGGAGTCCTTCTCTTGTGTTGCCGTGGGGTCCCTCCATGGGAGACAGTTCCCTGTGAACCTCTCCGGCGTGGTTACAGTCTCACAGGCACATCCACACACATCTGCTCAGTGTGAGTCCCCCGTGGGCAGAACAGTCATCCAAAACTGCTGTTTCACTGTGGGGTCCCTCATCCCCTG
This sequence comes from Malurus cyaneus samueli, assembly GCA_009741485.1. Taxonomy (NCBI): domain Eukaryota; kingdom Metazoa; phylum Chordata; class Aves; order Passeriformes; family Maluridae; genus Malurus; species Malurus cyaneus. Next base: position 16,647,355 of record CM019236.1, read on the forward strand.
GGTGGAGTCCCAAGGCCAGGCTGTTCCATCTTAGGAGCAAGGCCTCTCTCTCCATGGGTTTCCTGCTGGACACAGCCCCTTCTTTGCATCAGCCCGCTCCGGCGTGGGGACATCCCTCCTCCACGGGGTGTGGTTGGATCTCTGTACCCTCTGTGAACCCCATGGACTGCAGGGGGACAGTGTATCACCAAATGGTCCACCATGAGCTGCAGGGGCAGCCTGTTCACCCATGGTCACCTGGGCTGCAAGGGGACACCTGCTCCACCAATGGTCCACCAATGGGCCTGCAAGGGACAGCCTGATCCCACCATGGTCTCACCAATGGTCTGCAAAGTGAATCCCAGCTCTGGTTGCCTGGAGAAGCCTCTCCCCCTCCTGCACTGACCTTGGTGTCTGCATTGCCTCACATATTTCTCAGCCTCCTCCACTGGCAAAACAACTGTGGCTCCCACCTTTGTTTTGATTTCTTCTTAAATATGTTTTCCAACAGAGGTGTAATCCCATCCCACATTGGTCCAGGTTTTGGTCAGTGGCATGTCCATCATTCTCAGAGCCAACAGCAATTGGCTCCACTGGACATGGTGGAAACCTCCAGAAGCTCCTCACAGGAGCCATAATTTTTGCCTCCCCCCACTTCCAAAAACTAGACCAAGCAAAACCAATACACTGCCAAAATAAATTTTTGGTCTCATATTGTATCCCATTAGGTGAGGAAGGAGAGGTGGTGGCGTGTCTGTGCAGTAGGGAGTGTTTTGACTGTACAGACCTCTAGGGTAATGATGTTATAAGGGTAGTATCAAGGGGATGGCCAACAAGGCAGATATCCTGGTTGGGAGTCTGTTTAAAGACTACCCAACCAGGACAAAGAGGCACACGAAGCATTCTACAAGTAACTGGCAAATGTCTCATAATCACTGGCCCTTGTTATTGTGGGGGCTTTGACTTGCTGGATGTCTGCTGAAAACTCAGCACAGTGGAGAGGAGGCATTCTAGGAGGTTCCTGGAGCGTGTGGAAGACAACCTCCACACACAGCTGGTGTGTGCGAGCCGCTGAGGGAAGACCTCACTGGACCTGCTGTTCATGAGCAGAGAAGGACTTGGGGTGATGTGGTGGTCAGAGTCTGTCTTGGGCATAGTGACCGCAAAATGATAGCTTTCAATTCTTGGCAAAGTAAGAGAGGGCATTAACAAAATTTCTGCCTTGGCCAAGCATATGGCAAACCTTGGCCTGCCCAGGACAGTGGTTCAGAGAGTCACTTGGGAAGCAGTATTTAATAAAAAAATGGATCCAGAAAGGCTGGACATACTTTAAGAAGGAAATCAGCCCATCCCTATTTGCTAGAAGATGCGCTGGGTGAGAGAAGAAGACTGGTCTGGCTGAATAGGGAGCTGTTCCTGGAACTCAGAGCAAAGAAGAGATTTTATGACCGTTGGAAGATGGCAACTCAGGAAGTACATGTTATTGCTGTGTAGAGAGAAAATTAGAAAGGCAAAACTCAGCTAGAACTCAATCTGGCCACTGCTGTGAAAGGTAATAAAAAGGGGTTTAAGAAAAACATTAACAACAAAAGGAGGACCAAGGAAAATCTCCATCCCTTACTGGATGCAGAGGGGAACATTGTAACCAAGGATGAGAAAAAGACTGAGGTATTTAACACCTTCTTTGCCTCAGCCTCTAACAGGAAGACATTTATTATTAAGGCAATTAGCCCTCTGAGCTGGTAGACAGGGATAAGGAGCAGAATCCTGTGATTCAGGAAAAGTTAGTAAGTGACCTGCTGAGCTGCTTAGACACTCAAAAGCGTAGAGAGCCAGATAGAATTCACTCTGGGTGAGGTGTTGATACCTATGGTTTATGTCAAAGTGACAAAATGCTTACGAACCTATTGATTGAAAACTTTCTGTAACTTTTTTATCAATATAAAAATGTAAAAAGCTTTTTAATATTATAATATGACATGGTAAATAGGTTTCAATATAATTATCAATAGTAAGCCTTTTCATGTAATTGTTTTATATAGAAGTATTAGCAACATACAGTGTATCAGCTAGATATAACCCAGCCAGCTGGATTAGTATGTAAACATGTAAAATTGCCGAAGAGCATAAATCAGAAAAAGTTCTGAAGAAGCAGACAAGTAGATGGTATAACAAGGAACAGTAGAGAGCAGTAATGAGAACTTGGCAGAAGTACAAGTCAGCTGAAAACAAAAAAATGAAGATCTGGAGGACTCGAAAAAAACCATAAACATCACAACTGCGCATGCCCTGAAGACAAAGGTGAAAAGTCCACCATAATGGTATCTCATTAGTAGAAGATCCCCATGACCACCGAATTGAGGATGATGTAGGCGTACTTGCAGAAATGTGATACCATGTATATCCGTGCCCATATATGGTAGTGAGCATAGTGATGATAGTAATGTTACGCCATGCTTCCTGTATAAATACCTGCCAATTTTAAACAAAATCAGGTAGGTTAGGAGGCTCCAGTGCTACACCAGCACTGTAACAAGCAAATACCTGCTCTATAGACACCAGCCTATAGGGTTTTATTTCTAGGCCTTTTTTTGAGCATTAGTGTATACTGAGGGAGCCGGTGGAAGAGCTTGCTGACTACTCTCCATCATTTACCAATAGCCCTGGCTAACTAAGGAGGCCCCAGTTGACTTGTGTGGAGGTTGCCCAATGTGACGCCCATCTACAAGACAGCTTGGAAGGAGGATCTGGGGGTCTACAGGCCTGTAGCTGACCTTGGTTCCTGGGAAGGTTATAGATTAGTTCATCCTGAGTGTGCTAGCACAATCATATGGCATGTGCAGGACAGCCAGGGGACCATCACAGTGTCAAAAAAAGTATCTTTTTCTGCTTTACTTTCTCAGTTGTTGATTTTTAGTAAATTTTCTGGTAATTGTTGCTCTCTAGTGATTTCTGTCAAGTTATGAAAAATAGTTTACTTTGGCCACATATACATGCCTGTAAAATAAATTTTAAAAAAGAATACTACACTTTGAGACAATTTTTGTCAAAATTCAGTGCATAATCTCAGTTCCTACAATAACTTGTGGAGAAAATTGCCAAAGAAAATCCAGAATCAGATGCCGGCACTACAAACACTTGCCAGCTCTCTAATGATATTTAAAAATAATTTTGTAAATTTGTTTTTTTCCCCTACGAAATTGAAAAAACTATTTTAGTTATGCGTTGGTAACAGGATTTCAAAACTCAAACTGCTAATCTTACATCCAGTCAGTAAGAATCCACCTATCAGGTTTTCCTCGAAAATGTACGCAGGGAATAACTGCGCGGACCTCCAGGGTATTTCCACTCATGCGCCTGTACACCGAAGCTGTTCCTGCCGATTTAGCGAAGATGCTGAAATTTTGATAAACTGGTGGTTATTGGTTTATTCTGGATCGGGCGCCCCGCCGCGCTGCAGCGATTGATCGCGCCTGCGGGATGCGGGCGGCTCGGACCTCACCTGCACACACCAGGCTGACTCTCGGGACCGCGCTGGCGGAGCGCTTCCCGCCCACCTACTGCGCGTGTACGAGAACCCTTACCAGCCCGGGCCCCGCGGTGCCGCTCCATGCGGCCCGCGCCCGCTCGTGTGGTGCTCCCGTGCCAGCACACCGCCGGGGCGCTCGTTCCCGCCGGGCGGCCCGCACGGGGCCTGGTGGAACCACCGTGCTGTGACTGCCAGACAAGCCCCACGAGCGAGGGTGGGACCCATGGATGCCCCTGGAGCCAGCAGCTGCATCCGTAGCTGGCTGCCTTCCCCGTAGAAATGGGGGGACCCTCACCTGAGCACACACAGCACACCCACAAACCACAAACACCGGGTTCCCCAGACCTTCCACAAGGAGATGCTGCCAGCCACTGCTGCTTGATTTATGAGTTGCTGGTCAGACTGTAATTGCTAAGAAGGAGCTTTTTGTAGCTTCCCAGGGAAGGACCAGGGCTGTCTCTGGAGGAAACCTCTCTAGAGTCAAGGCTGTTGGTGGTAACCGATATGCGGGGCCCCTAGGCTATGCACAGCTTGGAGAACACGTTTGCCACATCTGCGGCGCAGGCTGAATTCTGACCAGGGCTGATTGCGCAGAGCTCGGGGAAACCTGAGACGGGGGTCTAAATTACAGGACGGCGCCGAGGGGAGGAGCTGGGGTGAGGAAAGGGAGTCCCGGCAAGGGGGCGGGGCGCGCGCTGGGGATTCCCAGCCCCCGCGCGGAACGTTCGGGATAGTTCCGTGACGTCACGGAGGGGCGGTGCCGGGGAGCTCCCGCCCGCGTCGCGCGCGCATCTCATCGTGAAGTTTGCGCGTGCGCGCGCGCCTTGGAGAGCTCTGGGGCGCGGAGCGGCGCCATTTTGGAGAGAGAAGCGAGCGCGCGGTGTGCGCGACGCGGGGGGCGGCGGCCGCTGGGGCATCCCGGGAGGGGCCACTCGGGACAAATCCGGGACAAACCCGGGACACCCCCGGGACTAAACCGGGAACGGGTGCGAGCAGACACAGAGCGGGCGGGCCGCCCCTTTCCTCCCCCGCCGTGGTGCCCGTGCTCTCGGGGACAGCAGGGGGAGCCTCCCCGGGCTGCCCCGGAAAGCAGGGGACGAGCCCCGGCAGAGCCGCATCGAGAGGTCCCGCACGCCGAGAGTCGGGGTTCTGTGTGCCCACGCACCCGGAGCATGGTCTCTGTCTGTCTGTCCGCGCTCCCCAGCGGCGGAAGCATTTCCCAGCGCTCCCGCGCCTCCCCGAGGAAGTGTCCTGGCCCAGGTCAGCCCTTCCGCCCGGGTGCCTTCTTCAAATCTGTTCACCTTTACTAATAAAATGAGACATGATTCTTTCTTCTCCTGGTTTTTTTTTTTTTTTTTTCCCCCCCCCTCCTCTTTCCCAGCCCCCACGTCCGTCGCTGCTCCCTTCTGTTTTTCTCTCGGGTTTGAGAGGTAGGAGAAGGGATAAGGTTTCGCTGATAGGCTGCATCCTCCGTCAAACATTCCTGCCGCCCTCTCTGGGATGTGAGTGGAGGTGTAACTGAGGCTTCCGTCCTCGGGCTCGGCTCCCTGACTGCATCCGTGGTTTGCTCTTTAGGATTCAGGTTTCTGTTTTGTTTGTATTTTATATTCAGCTTTTTGGGTTTTTGTTTGTTTTGTTTTGTCTAACGCGATCCCAGATTCATAAGGGAAAATTTTTTCTGATTCTTTTTACCGTAGGCGGCTTGAAAGATAGAATCAGTCCTGGATGCTTGCAGCCTTTTGCTTCAGCGGGCAGAGAAGGAAAAAGGTGGACGCTGACCTGCAGCAGTTGTTTCCTATGAAAGGGTAGAAATACCGGACACTATTCTGGGATTATTTGTGAGTGTTTCGTCCTGAAAGGCCTCTGAAATAATCAGTAGGCATCTGAGAAGAGAAGTCGTGTTTTTTTTCTTCTACCAATGTCGACCACATCACCCTTGATTCTTTTGTCACATGGCATGGATACATAGCTGAATTTATGAAGTTCTGAATACTTCAGCCGCCAAAAAAAAAGCGCTTTCTTGTTTTAGATACTCTTTTTTTCTCTCGGCAGCATTCTGTCTGAGTCTGAAGCGCTAACTGTTTTTTTCACAGATCCAGTTAGTTGGCGCTGAGTCTACTTGTGCGTACGATCATTGCTGAAAGTTTCATGGCTAGATATTTTTTTCCCCCTTATTTGTCTATATTAGTTTCTGACATAGTGTTCTCTAATTTTGCAGTAGACCTATTTCCTAAATGAAGTTTAACAGATGTTTGTTATCTTTTTTTTTTATTTTATTTAATATTTTTGTTGAAAAAAATGTTGTTTGCGATAAGCAGTATGGAGTTATTCCAGATAAGCTTTTGTTTACAAATGCCTCTGCTACCGGAAGGTAGGAAATGTTCTACAGTTCATATGTGAAATTTGTTTTTACTTCACAGTTGGTGGTGTAAAACCCATGTTTATTCACCTGGACTGATGCTACTTATAGTGGATCCACTATGGAATAGACAAAAGGAGCTGCAGAGAAAAGACAAGGGTTTTAAGAGAGGCAGTTGGCAACTTTGTGAATAGCCTTGTGGGATCTGTGAGCAAGAAGATGGGTAGCTATTTCTGTGAGGTCAAATCTATGTCAAACTGCTACGAATGTAGTATCAACGGGAACTCGGGATACTATCTCAAGGAAACAACCCGGAAGAGTATAAATCAGGCAGAACTTACACCTTGTGTGGTCCTCTTGGATTAGGTAAGTGTGTAGTGTTCATAAATCAATTCACTTGAAAAAGAATTTTATCAGTAGAAAGTTAAACCACTAATTTTTACTGTATTTATGTTGGAGGTTCTTGTTTGCTTTTTTTTTTTTTTTTTTTTTGAGATGTTGAGTGTTAAGCTTGGTAATTTTCACTTGCCGACTTTATGATTAATGGAAATCATTCTTTAGAATTTGAAGAAGATAGTTCAGGAGAAACATGTAGGTAAGAGTGTGATTTTTGTGGGAGATTAAAAAGTGCGTATCTAGACTAAAATCCATAAGGAATTTAGCCTTCATATTAATTTGTAATCTCAGCAGTGAATGTTACACACTTTGACCAAATCTTCAGGATGGACTGAGACTTGACTGTCTCAGTCCTTACATTTGTGTTATATGTATTGCAGCATCAGGATAATAATAACACAGAGGGTTTTTTTTTATTCTTTTTTGATTTCTTTTCACTGTTCTTTGTCAGTTTCGAAAGCACGGGGTGTTTTTTTTTTTTTTTTTTTGCCAAAATTATTTACTGACAGCTGGTGTAGCTGGCTTTTTACTATGTTGATACTTCGGTGTATTTCCTATTTGGTGATGGGAATGAATTAGTCTGGTGGTTTTACAAAAAAAACCAAAACTTCTCCCTGGAATTATTCAAAACGAAATATAGTGGTGAAGTGCTAATTTACATGTTATTTTTAGATATATTGCAGTTCCTCCCACAGTGATTAAATATTTCTTAATTCAGGAGTTAATGTGTTTATAATAATTTTTTTGTAGGTTTGAATTCAACTGAACTGCTGCTGCCTCAAAGAAAATCAAGATGGACAGAGCAAATTAATCAAAAGTCAGTGGTAATTTTACTGAAGTTTTCTATCCTCACCCCACCTTGGTGATTCATAAGGCTTTAGTTATTTAAAGTATTACTGGTTAGGCTTTGAACTAAGTGTCTGCGAGAGGTTACATATGTTCCTTCGTTGTCAGCTTTTAAAAAATTTTTGAGACTTTCTGCAATACTGAAGTATTAGTAGTAGTGAACTAATGAAAAGAAAAAAGGTTTTCTCTAAGAGCAGTGCAAAGACGTTTGAGAAGATTGCTTGCAGAAAAAGTGTAGTTAAGCATGTGAAACTGTATTTAAAATTTATAGCAGTGTTTTTTTCCTTCTGTAGCTTGTTATTTTGACCACAAATGAAGGATGTGCATCTACATAAATTTTGTAAATTCTTAGTCTCACTACAGTTCTTATCTCTCTGTTGTCAGTGTATAAACGTTTAACTAGTTTTGGTTTTCTGCTATTGGGTTGTCTTGCGGTTTTTTTTTTTTTTTTTTTTAATTTTAGCTTCTCTTTCAGTGTTGTTGTTTTGAAAATATGGAAATTGTGAAATATGAGTAGGGGGCTGTTTCTTTAATGTCTGGCTGTGGCTTGTTGGGATTGACTTGTGAGCTGAGCCACATGTGAAAGGACCCAAACCAGTGGAAAAAAATTGTCTGCTACATTGTTTTACGTGTATCTTCAGTATGCGTTGTTTGAAAGCATTTGGTAAATGGAGAGTTCACGTGTAGGTGGCCATTTAGTTTGATTGTTGTCTATTGTATACTCCTGAGACTAATAGAAATAATCACTTCTTAACTCATAGAAAAAGTCACGTGTCGCTTTTTAGTCCAAGCTGTTAACTTTGAATGCTGTGAGATACTTTTATTTCTTTTCACAATGCTCTCACCGAAATCATGGAGCTCTATCTCCCTCTTTCTATTTTGGGTGGCATCTTTATCTAGGCTGTAGAAGTTTTGAGCACTTTGCTTTTTTAGCTTCATTATAATTAATTCTGTCTTTACACATCTCTGTTTGTTGGTAGAGTAATTTTTTAATTCCTTTAACAGTACTTACACTTGGGAAGTTGTCCCTTCAGGGGAAGGGAGCGCCCAAGACTTGTAAATGGTTGTGGTTTTGTGTTTGAAGGGGGCAACGGAGGGTCAGAGGATCTACAAAAGTCACCAGTTTTTATTAGTAAATTGCACACTTGGTGTTGAAATTGGTATGTCAGTATGTCAGTCCCTGTCCTGTGTCAGCACACAGCTTACATAGTAGGAATACAATGGCAGGAAAGAGAATGAATTGAGGAGAGAGGAAAAGAAAGAGAGAAAAAGATATCACCAGTCCTGATTTCAGTCTTGATCTGGCTAATGGCACGTCCTGCGGTGTGCAGCCAGGGCTTGATGGGGTACCTTTTATAGGTTTCCTTGCCCTGAAGGTAAGGTTTTTCTGCACTTTTTGTGCAGATCAGTTACCATGCATGATCCATTTTTTGAGGCCTTTCTGGAAATGGGTTGGAGGGATTTGGGGGTCCTTGGCATTCCCTCCTCTTTCCCTTCCAACTGCATTGAATTTTGGTCAACAGTTTATTCCCACTTTTGTGCTGGTGCTGTCTTTTGTTTGCTGTGTCTCCATGAACTAGAATAAGAATATTTGTCCCTTCTGCCTTACCTCTGCATGGCCCCTTCTCCAGCCACATTCCATTTACCAACAGTTGTTGGTTGGCTCCATATACCACCAACTGTTGGTGTTTGAGATATACATGTTGACCTCTTAACCTCTGGGATTCTATGAAAGTGTATTTTTTAATTTGTGCATATGTGTTTGACAAGGATTCAGGAATATATTACAGGTTTGCCCTTTTACCCTGAACAAAATTCATACATATAGAGAGAATTCGAAGTTTGTTGGTCCCCTTTAATTTCTTCCCTAGGTTTATGTTTTTCAAATGTTTATTGTTTGTTAGGTGCTTTACAGAGAGCTATGAAAGTAGCATTGTTGTCCCCAAGAGCTTATACTTTAAGCCTTGATGTAAACATAGCTTTTATAGTGGAGTAACTATCAGCAGGTTTTGTCTTTTACTGATGTATTCATTCTGGTAGATTAATAAAATGGGTACATTTGTACTGGCTAATTCTTCAGAATGGTGTAAGCTGCTCTACCATGTGAAAAAAACTGCTGGTGGAAACTTTTGAGAATAAATAACCTTTAATCTTGCATCAAAGCTGAAATGGAATTACATCAGTAAAATGATAGAGACAAGTTGTGCAGATAATTAGCATTGTGCAAGTTAATATGCTTTGTGCTCCTTTTTTTTGGTCCTCCATTCTGATGAGGTTATTCTGTTTAACATGGGGGTAAAACTGTGTCACAGTAACAGTTCATCGATAATGTCTGAGGAAGTTGTTTTGTTTCTTTTTTATTTTCCGTAGTAGGAGTAAATTCTGTCCTGGGAGGACAACTATTTGTAGACCTCATTATAAACAAATCTGAATGAAACTTGGCATGCTTTTTGTTTTGTTTTTCTTACTCTATGTGTTTGATTGACTGAACATGGTAACTGATGATAACGCGCTATGTGATGCTGTCAACTCTTCCAGTCTACTCCTTTCATATCTTGGGTAGACATGGGGAAACAACTGAAATAGGGAATTGTTTCTCTGCTTTGTGTACTCAGCATATGGCAAAACTTCTACCTTTTTCAGCTGCTACTTCTTCATATTCTTGTGAAGACTCAAAAGTGCTAAAAAATTCCTGGTGATTTCCTACATAATGTATGCTGACAAGGGCAGTGATGCAATTGACCTTACTCTTCACCTTTTGAATTTGAACCTTGCAAAAGGGGAAGAGATGCGCATCTATCAGGTTTTCTGCTAAATGATCAGTATTAGTGGAATCATTACACACCAAAGTGTGTAGACTCTAAGTAGGAGAAACCTGGTTGTAGTTTACCTTAAAATGTGAAGTTAATTCATGTGATGAAATAGTTTCCTTTTTGTTTTTTTTAATCAAAATTTTGGTACAGTATGAAAATGAAAACTAATCTTTCATTTTAAAAGTCATGTGTTATTTGAAGCACTTAGCAGCTTCATCTGTATCTGACACACTCCTGAAAAGATATTTTGATTGTTGTGACATTTATGTTTGATCCATAGAGGTTGATGTTAAAACCTGTTGCTTGTGAACCATAACTATATATAGAAAAGGGGACTATATGATAAAGAGCAATAGAGCATTCTAGATCCTTATGCAAAACAAAGTGTGCTTCAGTTGGTTCTTTCTCATATAAGGAACTTGAGCCCTAAATAAAAATGAAGGTGGACTTTTTGTTTTGTTGTTTTTTTGTTGGGTTTTCTTCTGTTTTGCTAAGTCTCTGTGAAGCGAACTGTTAAGGCTGTGATGATGCTAAATTGGCTTTAATTGGTTAAAAACCTGGCCATTGCATTTTGACTTTGTACACTTCTCATACCTAAGCATGTCATAAGTGTTCAGGTCTGACACAGGACCTTGCTCCTTCCTCAATGCTCTGCTATAAACGTTAGTTCCTATACTTTGTAAAACATGAGACAAGAAGGTAAATTACAAATTGTATGGATATCTTTGTTCTTCTGTATTGTCTAGTGGTAGAATATATATAAGGACAGTTCTGTATTGGATGTTGGGATCAGCAAAACTAAAATGCTTGCTCTGCAGTAGCATGATTGAGGAATAAGAGGCTTCAGTTGAACTGTTTCAGAATTTTTTGCTTAACTGGTGGGAGAGACCTTTAAAAGTTCAACTTCCTTTCCTTTCTATTGAAGGTGTGAATCTTTGGAAATAAAGTTTAGAAAACCAAAAAACTGGAGAGAAGCACTGTACCCAAACCTAACCTTTCTAAAAATCGTTTTACCCTGAAACGTCACAAAGGGTGACATGAACAGTTTCCCTTCAGCATGTTAAAAGCTTAACTGTAAAGATGTGAACTTGTGCTGTTCTTGGGGCTCTTTGTTTACACAGTGAGAAAACAAAGAAGGAATCTTCAGTTGAAGTATTGTGGTCATGCCTTGCACAATTATGTGTGATCAAAGTAAGGAATCTTCCATTTCAAAAAACTCAAAAGCTTGTCAAAGGTTTGAATATACTATATTCTGTTTTATTAAACAATGCAAATTTTGCACAGCAGAAAAACTGAAATAGCTATTGATTGTTGAACTACATGAATCACAGAGTAGAATGATAGGAATCTCAAATAATGTTTTAAAAGGGATGAAAATGAGATTATGAGATTAAATAAAAAATGAATTTTAATTACATATACAACTAGACGACAAATTATGATTACTCTACTAGAAATAAAGAGGTAAACAGATAGGATCCGGAACTAATTTTTTTTATTTGACATTATGTGTAGTGTGCAGAAGAAAAAACTTTTGGGGGAGGGAGATCTAGTTGAAGGCATATAGTGAAAAAAGTGCGAATGTTCTGTTATGAAAAGAGTGTGAGTCTCATGATGGGCTGTGCAGCGATAATTTCTTTGCTGATTCAGATCAACCTTGTAGTGTCTTATGCTCATGCATAAAGACTGAAGCAAAAATTTGAAGGGCCCATGATGGCGGACTGAAGGAGGCAGTATAGAGTGACCCTCTAAATCATACACATGCTCTACGTGTGTCTTCTGATGAAGTAAGAATTTGATTTAAATGCGGAGCCTCATACAGGAGGCAGCTACAAATTTGAGACACACCTGAATAAATTTTACCCATGCTCTCAATGACTATGACTATGAGGTAACTTAATTCCAAGGCTTTTCGAAATCTCTTACCCAGTAATAAATATTATGCTGAAAATTGCATGACAAATGGAGGTGGGTTATCAGATGTGTTTAGTTGAGGAGTGGAATTAACGGTCCCACCTGTAATTTGTGGTGTGTAGTACTTACTGTATTCATAATCTGTAAGGCATTAGATAAAAGAGCGTAGAAATGCTCCACTTAGATACGCACGCATGCTAATTGTAGTCTTCCCTGTAAAATACAACTGTGCATATAATCTCAGTGCTTTTACAATTGATTCTGTTCATGGTTTTCTCTGTACAAATTGGTTCGCTCAGCTTCTAAACTGGTCTTCAGGGAACATCAAGAAATTTGAAATTCCTATATCCTAATTTTGTGTATTTATGTCTTGGACCTTTCCCCCCACCATGTTACAGAACTTGAAATTCCATTCACAAGCTGCTTCAGGTATTCCTAGCTGTTTGAATTTATATTGCCTTTTTTGTAGTAGTCTTCAGACAATCTCTTAAGTTCCCAAGTGTTTCAGAACCTATTTCCTGTAAAATGATGTAGACTACACAGAGACAGAGCATAAGTATTAAAGCTAAAAATAATATAATTGTCATTGTTCTTTCTTTTCTTGTCCTTAGATGATGGGTTTCAACTGCCAGGTCCTCTTCCCTCCCCCCTTCCCCCCACCGAAATTAGCTTAAAATTAATTAATTACCAAATCAAAAGGTATGGTACAGCTCCATTTAAAAGGATGTAAATTATTAACTAGGTAAACCTCCATTGCCAAAGGATACAACTGTTAGTAGAATTAAATATTTATAAGTGTAGGAGTTTTGGCTATTTTAGTTATGTTATCGGCCAACTTTCTTATTCACCATGTAAAATGAGTACTATCTTTTGTTATCTTCATGTGTGGAACATAGAAAACTTGCAGAAGTTTTTTAGTAATAATTGACCTTATCAGGCAAGTAGTGTACTAAATGTAATTCTATCTATAATAATATAATCCCTTTGGAATTATCGAAGAGGGAAGCACAGTATATAGTCATGAGTAGAGAAATCTTATTTGTACTGAGTAACTTGTGTTTACGATTTGTATCAGTATACTCCAAACTGACTGGGACTAGTCTCTGCATACTGAGGTTAAGACAATTAACACAAGCCCATAAAATTGGGTGGGACAGTCTCTGGTCTGATGCCTTGAGATCCAATCGCTGGCTATGTCTCCACCCTCAGTGGAGAAGCAGGTTAGATACCTAAAAACTTTCAATGGAGCTCTAAACAGGAGCCTCATGAGGCGGAGGTTCCATGACGAGAGTTCCATTCTTCCCATGAGTACGATTCATTGCAAGGCCACTTCAATACTTTGACAGGTCTAATGCAAAATGAGAGGGTTCTTTGAGAAGAAAGGAGCAAATTAGAATCAATCACAGAAGAATGATGGAGACTCCTAGGGAATGACAGGCCACCCAGCCTCACTATCAAGCCCATGCAACTGATCCGATAATGCAATTCTAAACATTAGGCACATGGACAGGAAGAGAGCAAGAGCAGATAGGCTTTTGAAGAGGGAAAGCACACTATCTAAGTTAACTAAAACAACCTCTCAAAATGAGGTAACTAGCTTGGTAGATGAAAAGAGAGCAGTGGATAATGTTTGTCTTGACCTCTGTAAGACTTTTGACATTGACTTCCATGACATCATCATGGGAAAGCTGACAAATACGTGTGGCGAAGCGAGCAATGAGGTGTATCCAGAATGATCTGAATGGCCAGGCCCAGCTCATCAGGTATGTAATCAGTGGCACAACGACCATTTGGAAGAAGCTGTTACAGGGTGCCCCAGGGTTCAGTACTGGATCCCCTGCTGTTGAACATCTTCATTAAAGTCCTGGACAGTGGGGCAGAGTTTACCTCGCCAAGTTTGCAGGTGATGGGGAGAACTAGCTAATACACTCACTTGATGTTTGTGCTGCCATGCATAAGAAGTGGGACAGAGGGAAAATGTGAATTCTCTGGAATAGCAGCTGCATATGCCAGATGCAGAGCAGGACCTGTTGAGCAGCAAGCTGACCATGAGCCAACAATGCATTCTCATAATGAGAATGAATAAAGCCAACATCTTCCTGGGCCACATAAGGAAGATTTGCCAGCTGGTCGAGGGGAGTTCAGTTTTGTCCTGTATGTAGCCCTGGTGAGGCTACATGTGGAGGAACGTGTCACCCTTACAGGCTCTGCACCAGTGTTACAGGTTCCCTGATACAAGTAAGACTGGGACTTGGTAGAGAGAGTCCCTTAAAGGACCACAAAAATGATAAAGGAACTGCAGTATCTTCCCAATGGGCAGAGGCTGATACTCGGTTTAAATTTCTAGGGAGGTGCAAGTTGCCCATTAGTCTTCCAGCCTTATCTCTGATGTTTTTTAATTTTTCAGAAGGACCTTTCCAAATGTAAAATCAGTCAGCCACTAAATTCACTTCTCGTGCAGAATTGTGTGAAGGTGAAAATAATGAGGGAGGCTTCAGTTTTGTTAGTGTTATTGATGGGACTAGAGAGTCTTGGGACAACAGAAAGACAGGTTTCCATCAGAAGATGTAAGGTGGCTTTGTTACAAGGTCGTGCATAAAGTTCATAGGCCTGTTTGTCATAAAGAGTTGCATTGTTGAGAGTTTCGTGCTATAATCTGTGAAGAGCATGGACCTAGGAAAAAAAAAGGTAGGATTACATGTTTTTATGCTTGGTTCCTGGGAGTTGTGAAATTGTTATAGTGTTTATAGGTAAGTATATTAAAAATGTCAGGCTAAACATATTTCTTCTAGTTAGAGCTACTTAAACTGGATAATGAAAATCTGAGAAAGATCACAGCAGTTGAATGTGCATGCACATTGTTATATATTTCAGGTCCTTTCAGGATTCTCTGTCTTAATAATCAGGCTAGTTTTTTTGGTCTTAGTTGACCTGTTTATAGAAAACAAACTGTGGAAGTGAATTTCTAAATGCTTTGATTACATCTGCTTTCTCTGCCCTTGCAGTATTTCAGAAGGTGATTTCTTTTGCCGTGCCATCTGTGGGCTCGCGTGTCCACTTGCACAGACAGTGCTGAGATTGCCTCCAGCTGAATTCTCAAAACAGTCACTTTTCCAATTCCTGTAGAATATTGTGGCCTTCCAGGATGCTCTGTGGCTGTTTTCAGTGCTGTGTAAATAAAGAGAAATTTTTTTTGTTTAGTGCTGTAAATGTTTGATGAGGACAACCAAAACTAGAAGAAATTCTGGATAAAGGAATTTTCCTTAGAAAGGGACCAGGAGTGATTAGGTGAATTACATTTTTGTGTAACCAGTTTATTCCAAACCTCAGTAGCCTTTGTTTTCATTATGCATTTAAGGCCAGATTAAATACTTTGTGAAAGAATTCGCTATTGTTCTACTGGGCTGTCAGGAGCAGTGCAGAGGACATGATACAGCTTTCTACTATGTCACACTAGTCTGCTTAAACTGTGGATTTTCTGTGGTTTGAGCTGTAGACTCCCTTGTTTTTCTAAAATTGTATTTATTTTAGTTTTATTTGTAGTTTAACTTATTTTTTAGTTTGTTCTTAATTTTAGTTGTAATTTTATTTATTTTAAAGCTTTGTCTGTGTTAACTTTCCTTCATTTTATAGATGCCTGGCATGGGGGGAAAAAGTAGTCTAGGTCTGTCTTTATGTCTTACCTTTTGGCTTCGTAACTTTTGGCATCACAGCTGCTTCCTTGGTGTAATGCTGTAGCTAAATGAGGTAATAAATGCACACGGTTATGTCTATAGTAACTGTAGTGGTTACCCTCTACTGAGTCTAGTATGTGACTGAAATGTACTGCCATTTTTGATGTGCCACGCAGAGATACGGTCTGAAGTAACAGATGCCTGCTGGGGTACCGCATTGTGCTCAGCCTGTGGTGCTCTCGAGTGTCTTTAGTGGTTGGAAAGCACTGCCAATGTCTGCCTACTCGATGCCATTGCCCTGGAGTGAAGGGCGTGAAATCCGTGACTAACATGAGGTGGCGACAGCAGTCCCAAATTTAGCACAAATGGTGTGAGAATGAGCAAGCAATTTTTCCCCCATTCCTTTCCTGGTGAATAAATATGGAATGAAAAAAAGAGGTATTAAACTAATTTTTATGGCAAGAAATCACATAACTTTATTAAAATGTGACAAATTGTGTTTGTTAAAGCCAAGATGTGCTCCATAACACTGTTTCAGATTGTTTATCTATGTCTCCTTGATCTGTGTATTTCATCATGCCTATTTTACTCGAGAGTTGCACGGTGGAGGTTTTTGTTCACGAACAAGCTTCGCAAGTGAAACTTATGTGTTAGTAAGTTTTCTTGTCTCAGTAGTTGTGAATTAAAGGTTGTACACAAGGTGAAAATTTTAATATTAAGATGAAGTTTGAGGAAATGCTTTACTAAGTAATCTGAAAGCAAGTTAATCTGAAAGTTCATGAATGGAAGGGTGATTTCTGCTTTTGAACCATATTGAATTCTATATGTGTTATAGCAAGAAAAAACGAGAATTTTACTTACATTTTGGTTGTAGTGGGTGTTCTTCATGCTTAAAAAGTTAGGCTTTTAAAGTATATATTGATTTCAGATAGCCGGGGAGAGAGCAAAGGTTGCTGGAGACAGCACTTTTGTGTTTTCCTTGTTGTTTTTGCAGGGTTTGGGTGTTGACTCTGAATGTTATCTTTTAGCCTTTTCCTGGAATTCTTGACTCCTGATTCATGCAGTTGCTTTCTGATTCTCTTTTCTTAGCACGTTACTTCTTTTACTAAAATAGAGGCAATACCTGAATTTTTCTCAAATGCTATTCACATAAGACAAATTTGCTTAGAGGATAGTATAATCAGCTGCTTTACAACTGGTAAGAAATAGTTTTGGTCACAAAGGAACCTTATTGACTCAACCATAAAAAAATCCCAGCCCAGCTTTTTCTGTGTTTTGGTTGAGTGTATTTGGTGCAGTGTTCTCATTTCAGCTGCAAATGTGGCTCAGAGTAAATGACTGAGTAATATTTACGGCATATCTTTTCACTGTACATCACCTGGAACCAGCCATTCATTATTCCTTGGCAGTCACTGCCTTATTATTGAAGATCATACGTCACAAAACTGTAGAATTAAATTTTATTTAATTGAATATTGGATTAATTATTGCATGTTACTTGAAGCAGAATGCTTTACAGGCTTCTTTCAGATCCCCCCTCAAGATGTAAAACCTAGAAACAGGAATTAATTCTTTGCTGTAAACTATTTTGTTATCCGCAATAGAGCAACATGTGACTTTTATCTTAATTTATAAGCTGTGGAAGATTTTGTTTACTGAAGTTACTACACATTACTTGAATTGGTCACAAGACGCTATTGGTGAGATGAGACAGTAGTTTGACCAGTCATATCAAAGACATTTAAATGCATTTGAGTTTTAATAGTATGAGGATAGCAGTATTTCAGTATCCTTTTCATTCTAAGATTGCACAGCTGTGCTTCAGCAGCAGATAGCCTGAGCCAAGTTAGCTTCTGCCATAGTTTGGTTGAAGAATGACAGATTTGTGCTGATAGGGAATGACTAAATGACTGTCGTGGTGTAGACCTGAGCTGAATGCCAAAGCAGCCATGATGGTGTTCCCCCCCACCCACCAGAGAGGCAGAGGGGAGAGCAAAAAGCCCAAATAACACCAAAATTTATTACTTTTAGATAAGATAATATAATTGAGAGAAAGATATAAATATG
>CM019236.1:16665687-16696966 GCA_009741485.1 Malurus cyaneus samueli
TAACAATCCAAAACTAAATGGCAGCTGCCCTCTATCTTGTTTTGAATTCTTCTTAAGTACAAGACCATACATCATCACAGAGGTGTAACTATACTGTGCAATTGGCCCAGGCCTGACCAGCAGCCTGTCCATCAACCTCAGAGCCACAATGGATTGGAACCCACAGGAAGCAGGGTTCCTTTTACTGGAGAAGAAGGAGAAAACTTACAGAACTTTCTCACCATCTTTGTGGTTTCTTGGAGCCATCTTTGAGGTTTCTTGGTCCCATCCCCCCACCACCAAAAAACCGGACTGAACAAAACCAGAACAGTGACTTAAACATTCATGATAGATTTTGGGCCTACTATTTTGCTTCCAGGAGAATTTCTGAAAGGCCTGGAATTGTGTTTGAATCTGTGGTGTTCACCTCACTAAGTTTACTTCTGGTATCTGTATTAATGCTGGGAGTACATCAGCTACTCTTAGTTACTGAACAGCCTTTGTGTGATGTGTATGCAGGACAAAACTTGGTAGGAGACACAGGTTTTCTTCATGTCAGTATAATTAAAATAGTGTCATGCTACTGAGTTCCATTCTGTTCAGAAACTGTAAATGTTGTTTTTGTTTAATTTTACAGTAGTAGATAGTATGTATCTGAATAAAGATTGTGAGTAGTTTGGTGGACACAGAATGCAGACGCATGTCTGACTTTGGCGTAGTTTAGGTCGGGATCCTGAATAGTAGGAAAAGAAGGCAGAAAGAGTCCTTTTAATGTCAGAATGTGTTGCAGAATAATTTACTAGTTGTTGGTCTAGTTTAAGTTGGAAAACAAGCAAGAAACACTAGTGTTGGCAACCAAGCTGATCATGAAGGGTTTAAGCATAGTAAATCCTGCCTGTGGCAGCAGAGTTGCCTTGCTGGTATCCCTGTCTTACATTTTGTGATCTGTTTTAAATTTATCACAAATACCTTCCTGAGAATGATGAGTATCCTAGAGCAATCAAATATGTGTCAGATCACCTAAACAGAGATCGTGCTTCTAATAAAAACACTCTTATATATAGGTCAAACTTGCTGGCGACATCACAAAGCTAGCAGCTATAAGAATGTTTATGAAACCTGGCAAAATACATAACTGGCAACTTCAAGCTTGCAAGGCTATGTCCTCTAAAGCACTTTTAAAATATGTTTTTCTGACCTGCCCTTTGTTTCCCAGTTTAATTGGGAGACTTAAGTTTAAGGCTGGGATGTTTGTGCCTATTCAGAGTTTGAAAGGTTTGATAATGAAAGTACTCTCTATTCCCATGGCTAATTGCTAAACCAATCATATTTACAATTAGGTGAAAGAAAATGTTTTCTTGACTTTGGTGTGGAGTATTCAGTATCCACAGGAGTTGTTTTTCATGTTAGTCCTTGACTGTAAACCTTAGAATTTGTTCATGTAATGTTCTATAAATACATCTGTGCTTCTGTTCTTGCTGTTTTTTTTAGTTATTACTATGGTAAATCCATTGCCAAAGGATACAACTTTTAGTAGATTAAATTTTTTAAGTGTTGGAGTTTTGGCTATTTTGTTATGTTATTGGCCAATCTTTTTCTTATTACAGTGATGGTACTATGTTGTCTGTTTCTTCATGTTGGAACATTATGAAAATGCAAAGTTGTTTTTATTTATTCTCTTAGTTCAGGCAAGTAGTGTTACTAAATGTATCTTATCTATAATAATTACACCTGTTTTTGAAGACAGCTGTCTGAGTTAGAGAAATACTTTTATTTTGTTCACTGATAGTGAATTCCTTGTGTTTAGATTTGTTCAGTACCAACTGACTGGGACTGTCTCTGCATACTGGTTAGGCAAGTTAAACAATGCCCTTAAAATTGGGTGGGGACAGTCTCTGGTCTGATGTCCTTGTCATCTCAAGTTCTGCTGTGCTTTTTTCTCCACCCTCAGTGAAGAAGCAGGTTAGGGAACACTTAAATAACTTTCATGGAGCTTAACAGGATGCTTCCATGGAGGCGGAGGGTTCCATGATGAGAGTTCCATTCTTCCATGAGTACTGATGTCATTGCAAGGCCATTACTATCTTTGACAGGTCTAATGGTCATTGGGAGGGGTTCTTGAGTAAGAGAAAGGAGCAAATAGTAATCATGTCATCAGGAAGAATGAGGAGACTCCAGGGAAATACAGGCCACTCAGCCTCACTTCAGCCCATGGGAAGCTGATCCTGGAAATGCATTTCTAAACATGTGAAGGACAGGCAGGTGAATGAGAGCAGGCAGTATGGCTTTTTGAAGGGGAAAGCACACTTAACCAAGTTAATAACCCTCTCAATGAGGTAACTAGCTTGGTAGATGAAAAGAGAGCAGTGGATAATGTTTGTCTTGACCTCTGTAAGACTTTTGACATTGACTTCCATGACATCATCATGGGAAAGCTGACAAATACGTGTGGCGAAGCGAGCAATGAGGTGTATCCAGAATGATCTGAATGGCCAGGCCCAGCTCATCAGGTATGTAATCAGTGGCACAACGACCATTTGGAAGAAGCTGTTACAGGGTGCCCCAGGGTTCAGTACTGGATCCCCTGCTGTTGAACATCTTCATTAAAGTCCTGGACAGTGGGGCAGAGTTTACCTCGCCAAGTTTGCAGGTGATGGGGAGAACTAGCTAATACACTCACTTGATGTTTGTGCTGCCATGCATAAGAAGTGGGACAGAGGGAAAATGTGAATTCTCTGGAATAGCAGCTGCATATGCCAGATGCAGAGCAGGACCTGTTGAGCAGCAAGCTGACCATGAGCCAACAATGCATTCTCATAATGAGAATGAATAAAGCCAACATCTTCCTGGGCCACATAAGGAAGATTTGCCAGCTGGTCGAGGGGAGTTCAGTTTTGTCCTGTATGTAGCCCTGGTGAGGCTACATGTGGAGGAACGTGTCACCCTTACAGGCTCTGCACCAGTGTTACAGGTTCCCTGATACAAGTAAGACTGGGACTTGGTAGAGAGAGTCCCTTAAAGGACCACAAAAATGATAAAGGAACTGCAGTATCTTCCCAATGGGCAGAGGCTGATACTCGGTTTAAATTTCTAGGGAGGTGCAAGTTGCCCATTAGTCTTCCAGCCTTATCTCTGATGTTTTTTAATTTTTCAGAAGGACCTTTCCAAATGTAAAATCAGTCAGCCACTAAATTCACTTCTCGTGCAGAATTGTGTGAAGGTGAAAATAATGAGGGAGGCTTCAGTTTTGTTAGTGTTATTGATGGGACTAGAGAGTCTTGGGACAACAGAAAGACAGGTTTCCATCAGAAGATGTAAGGTGGCTTTGTTACAAGGTCGTGCATAAAGTTCATAGGCCTGTTTGTCATAAAGAGTTGCATTGTTGAGAGTTTCGTGCTATAATCTGTGAAGAGCATGGACCTAGGAAAAAAAAAGGTAGGATTACATGTTTTTATGCTTGGTTCCTGGGAGTTGTGAAATTGTTATAGTGTTTATAGGTAAGTATATTAAAAATGTCAGGCTAAACATATTTCTTCTAGTTAGAGCTACTTAAACTGGATAATGAAAATCTGAGAAAGATCACAGCAGTTGAATGTGCATGCACATTGTTATATATTTCAGGTCCTTTCAGGATTCTCTGTCTTAATAATCAGGCTAGTTTTTTTGGTCTTAGTTGACCTGTTTATAGAAAACAAACTGTGGAAGTGAATTTCTAAATGCTTTGATTACATCTGCTTTCTCTGCCCTTGCAGTATTTCAGAAGGTGATTTCTTTTGCCGTGCCATCTGTGGGCTCGCGTGTCCACTTGCACAGACAGTGCTGAGATTGCCTCCAGCTGAATTCTCAAAACAGTCACTTTTCCAATTCCTGTAGAATATTGTGGCCTTCCAGGATGCTCTGTGGCTGTTTTCAGTGCTGTGTAAATAAAGAGAAATTTTTTTTGTTTAGTGCTGTAAATGTTTGATGAGGACAACCAAAACTAGAAGAAATTCTGGATAAAGGAATTTTCCTTAGAAAGGGACCAGGAGTGATTAGGTGAATTACATTTTTGTGTAACCAGTTTATTCCAAACCTCAGTAGCCTTTGTTTTCATTATGCATTTAAGGCCAGATTAAATACTTTGTGAAAGAATTCGCTATTGTTCTACTGGGCTGTCAGGAGCAGTGCAGAGGACATGATACAGCTTTCTACTATGTCACACTAGTCTGCTTAAACTGTGGATTTTCTGTGGTTTGAGCTGTAGACTCCCTTGTTTTTCTAAAATTGTATTTATTTTAGTTTTTTTGTTAGTTTAACTTTTTTTTAGTTTGTTTCTTATTTTAGTTTAATTTTATTTATTTTAAGAGCTTTGTCTGTGTAACTTTCGCATTTTCATTTTATAGATTGCCTTGGCATGGGGGGAAAAGTAGTCTAGGTCTGTCTTTATGTCTTACCTTTTGGCTTCGTAACTTTTGGCATCACAGCTGCTTCCTTGGTGTAATGCTGTAGCTAAATGAGGTAATAAATGCACACGGTTATGTCTATAGTAACTGTAGTGGTTACCCTCTACTGAGTCTAGTATGTGACTGAAATGTACTGCCATTTTTGATGTGCCACGCAGAGATACGGTCTGAAGTAACAGATGCCTGCTGGGGTACCGCATTGTGCTCAGCCTGTGGTGCTCTCGAGTGTCTTTAGTGGTTGGAAAGCACTGCCAATGTCTGCCTACTCGATGCCATTGCCCTGGAGTGAAGGGCGTGAAATCCGTGACTAACATGAGGTGGCGACAGCAGTCCCAAATTTTAGCACAAATGGTGTGAGAATGAGCAAGCAATTTTTCTCCCCATTCCTTTCCCTGGTGAATAATTATGGAATGAAAAAAGATCGGTATTAAACTAATTTTTATGGCAAGAAATCACATAACTTTATTAAAATGTGACAAATTGTGTTTGTTAAAGCCAAGATGTGCTCCATAACACTGTTTCAGATTGTTTATCTATGTCTCCTTGATCTGTGTATTTCATCATGCCTATTTTACTCGAGAGTTGCACGGTGGAGGTTTTTGTTCACGAACAAGCTTCGCAAGTGAAACTTATGTGTTAGTAAGTTTTCTTGTCTCAGTAGTTGTGAATTAAAGGTTGTACACAAGGTGAAAATTTTAATATTAAGATGAAGTTTGAGGAAATGCTTTACTAAGTAATCTGAAAGCAAGTTAATCTGAAAGTTCATGAATGGAAGGGTGATTTCTGCTTTTGAACCATATTGAATTCTATATGTGTTATAGCAAGAAAAAACGAGAATTTTACTTACATTTTGGTTGTAGTGGGTGTTCTTCATGCTTAAAAAGTTAGGCTTTTAAAGTATATATTGATTTCAGATAGCCGGGGAGAGAGCAAAGGTTGCTGGAGACAGCACTTTTGTGTTTTCCTTGTTGTTTTTGCAGGGTTTGGGTGTTGACTCTGAATGTTATCTTTTAGCCTTTTCCTGGAATTCTTGACTCCTGATTCATGCAGTTGCTTTCTGATTCTCTTTTCTTAGCACGTTACTTCTTTTACTAAAATAGAGGCAATACCTGAATTTTTCTCAAATGCTATTCACATAAGACAAATTTGCTTAGAGGATAGTATAATCAGCTGCTTTACAACTGGTAAGAAATAGTTTTGGTCACAAAGGAACCTTATTGACTCAACCATAAAAAAATCCCAGCCCAGCTTTTTCTGTGTTTTGGTTGAGTGTATTTGGTGCAGTGTTCTCATTTCAGCTGCAAATGTGGCTCAGAGTAAATGACTGAGTAATATTTACGGCATATCTTTTCACTGTACATCACCTGGAACCAGCCATTCATATTCCTTGGCAGTCACTGCCTTATTATTGAGATCATACGTCACAAACACTGTCATAGAATTCAATTTTATTTAATTGAATATTGGATTAATTATTGCATGTTACTTGAAGCAGAATGCTTTACAGGCTTCTTTCAGATCCCCCCTCAAGATGTAAAACCTAGAAACAGGAATTAATTCTTTGCTGTAAACTATTTTGTTATCCGCAATAGAGCAACATGTGACTTTTATCTTAATTTATAAGCTGTGGAAGATTTTGTTTACTGAAGTTACTACACATTACTTGAATTGGTCACAAGACGCTATTGGTGAGATGAGACAGTAGTTTGACCAGTCATATCAAAGACATTTAAATGCATTTGAGTTTTAATAGTATGAGGATAGCAGTATTTCAGTATCCTTTTCATTCTAAGATTGCACAGCTGTGCTTCAGCAGCAGATAGCCTGAGCCAAGTAGTAGCTTCTTGCCATAGTTTGGTTGAAGAATGACAGATTTGTCGCTGATAGGGAATGACTAAATGATGGAGTCCGTTGGTGTTTAGACCTGAGCATGAATCACAAAGGCAGCCATGATGGTGTTCTCCCCCACCCACCTAGAGAGGCAGAGGGGAGAGCAAAAAGCCCAAATAACACCAAAATTTATTACTTTTAGATAAGATAATATAATTGAAAGATATGTATATGCTCCGAAAGCGAAAGCTGAGTTACCAAAGGTTTATCTAGGATACTAGAATACTACTTGGAAGCAAGTAGGGACAAAACTTAAGGATTATTCTAAAAAAGGAAAAAAAAAAAAAAAAAAAAAAAAAAAAAAAAAAAAAAAAAAACGGACATTTTAAGACACCTTTATTCTCTCTGCAAACCTGTGTCTCCCAGTATGCCCTCCCCACCCCTCCATTCCTTCCTTGTGCACAAAGGGACAGGGGTGATGAAGAATTTAACGTGGATCAGATCTACTCATTATGTGTATTCCAGCACCATAGAGAGAGTTCTTAAGCTCCCAAACTGTGAAGCTTCTCTTTCTAAGAACACGTCAGTGTATAACTGCTGGTGGCATGGGATTCTGTTCTTTACCTCATAGGAGAATGAAATAGATGTCCTTCAAGCCACTGCGTTCTTTCATTGAGAGTGAAGCCACTCTCCAAAATCTCCTGGCAGACCACAGCTTCTTCTAAGCATCAATTTGCTTCCAGACATGGAGCGGGGGCAGGCCTCTTCCCCCTTTTTTTTTTTGGACTTACTGATCAGTTCAGTCCATCCAAGGCCAGGTTTTTTTTTATCTCAGGTGCAGGGCTCTTATCTTTCTATTACAGCTCTCCCACTGAAGAAATAGTCTTTTAGAGAACAGCTTGTTTTTCTCCAGTTCGAAGCACTGCAGCTCTTCTCTTCAACTCTCTTTGACCTTGTGTCTCATTTTTTTTCTCCACATCTCCTCACCCTCTGCT
This sequence comes from Malurus cyaneus samueli, assembly GCA_009741485.1. Taxonomy (NCBI): domain Eukaryota; kingdom Metazoa; phylum Chordata; class Aves; order Passeriformes; family Maluridae; genus Malurus; species Malurus cyaneus. The sequence goes on from CM019236.1 coordinate 16,672,934, forward strand.
CTGTCACTCTCCCCAGTACAGAGGATGATATTAACAATCCAAAACTAAATGGCTAGCTGCCTCTATCTTGTTTTGAATCCTTTCTTAAGTACAAGCAATATATCATCACAGAGGTGTAACATATACCTGTGCAATTGTCCCAGGCCTAACCAGCAAGGCCTGTCCATCAACTCAGATCCACAATGGATTGGAAACCACAGGAGCAGGGCCTTTTGTACTGGAGAAGAAGGAGAAAACTTACAGAACTTTCTCAAACCATCTTTGTGCTAGCATTGGTTTCTTGGTCCCTATCCCCCCACCACCAAAAAAACCGGACTGAAACAAAACCAGAAACAGGTGACTAAACATTCATGATAAGATTTTGGGCCTATATTTTGCTTCCAGGAAGGAATTTCTGAAAGGCCTGGAATTGTGTTTGAATCTGTGGTGTTCACCTCACTAAGTTTACTTCTGGTATCTGTATTAATGCTGGGAGTACATCAGCTACTCTTAGTTACTGAACAGCCTTTGTGTGATGTGTATGCAGGACAAAACTTGGTAGGAGACACAGGTTTTCTTCATGTCAGTATAATTAAAATAGTGTCATGCTACTGAGTTCCATTCTGTTCAGAAACTGTAAATGTTGTTTTTGTTTAATTTTACAGTAGTAGATAGTATGTATCTGAATAAAGATTGTGAGTAGTTTGGTGGACACAGAATGCAGACGCATGTCTGACTTTGGCGTAGTTTAGGTCGGGATCCTGAATAGTAGGAAAAGAAGGCAGAAAGAGTCCTTTTAATGTCAGAATGTGTTGCAGAATAATTTACTAGTTGTTGGTCTAGTTTAAGTTGGAAAACAAGCAAGAAACACTAGTGTTGGCAACCAAGCTGATCATGAAGGGTTTAAGCATAGTAAATCCTGCCTGTGGCAGCAGAGTTGCCTTGCTGGTATCCCTGTCTTACATTTTGTGATCTGTTTTAAATTTATCACAAATACCTTCCTGAGAATGATGAGTATCCTAGAGCAATCAAATATGTGTCAGATCACCTAAACAGAGATCGTGCTTCTAATAAAAACACTCTTATATATAGGTCAAACTTGCTGGCGACATCACAAAGCTAGCAGCTATAAGAATGTTTATGAAACCTGGCAAAATACATAACTGGCAACTTCAAGCTTGCAAGGCTATGTCCTCTAAAGCACTTTTAAAATATGTTTTTCTGACCTGCCCTTTGTTTCCCAGTTTAATTGGGAGACTTAAGTTTAAGGCTGGGATGTTTGTGCCTATTCAGAGTTTGAAAGGTTTGATAATGAAAGTACTCTCTATTCCCATGGCTAATTGCTAAACCAATCATATTTACAATTAGGTGAAAGAAAATGTTTTCTTGACTTTGGTGTGGAGTATTCAGTATCCACAGGAGTTGTTTCATGTTTCCTTGACTGTAAACCTTAGAATTTGTTCATGTAATGTTCTATAAATACATCTGTGCTTCTTTCTTGCTGTTTTTTTGGTTTTTTTTTTTTTTTCTTGGTTTCAAATTTTTTTGAAATTACCTAATGTTTTTTGTTTGTTTTTTTTTTTTATGGTTTATTGAAATTTACATATATATTCATTTGCTGACTTTGTGTGCTCTGTATTGTCCGTAGTTTTGGCCCAGGTCTCAGTCTTTACTGTTTTGTTATAGAAAGGGATTGACTCATCTGACAAGCAGCACTATTAAAAACTTTTTTAGAGCTTTTTTGGCTGAAAACATGAGGAAGACTCTGAATTTCTTTCTAGAATACTTTTTCCTGAAGAAGTAAGATAGCCAGTACAGGGAGCTGTGGGAAGAAGGAATACGTACATGAGGGTAAAAGGTAAGGAGTTAGTGAGTTAATAACAAACTTTTCGTCATGCAGTTCTGCATAAATAATGTATGGTCAATCTTGACTGTTTTAAAACCAGTAAGATAAATCTATTAAGTTGAGTGTACTTGTAGTCCTGTACTTAATAGCTGAATGCATCAATAACCTGGTGATACTTGTGAATCTTTTTTATTTTCTACTCAGTACCAAACCTAAAGTTCTGACCTCATTGTTTGGGCGGACTGTAAGTTCTCATCGGAAGACTTGGTGTGTTATGTTGATCCTTCAACATAACTTCTGGTAAATTTCGACCGTTTTTTGAGTCTTCTGCTTGGAGATGAGACTTGTGTCGAAATGAAGGGAGATCAAATTCCTTTCTTGCGTAATCTGTTGTGGTTCCTTAATTTAACTTTTCTCATGATTGTTCATTTTGTAAACATTGCCCTTTGTAACATATTCATTGAAATGGATATATCAGTACAAGTGTAGCTGTGGTTCTTTTACGCAGAAAGAAAATAATCTTTGATGCTTCAATGAGCTCTAGATAGTACATTCTATATGTATTTTTCTAGTTGTACTGTAACTGGAATATACTTAGAAAATGTCTTTGGATTTTTGTTGATGTTAGTTTACTTCTAGGAGTGAGTGTTGAATGACTTCAGCAGGAGTAATTTTGTATTCAGTATTTATTGGGTGAGAGTTGGCTCAATGAATTGGTACATCAGTGATGTCCATCTATTGACGTTTAATTATGGCGTTGGAGGTACCTAAAAACTTAAGAGAGCCATTTTACTAAAAAACCCCAGATCTCAACTGTGTGCAGTTTACATTCAGTTAAGATATTCTGACAAATCTGTTAAGATCTTCCTTTAGGAAACTGGAACAGCCTTGTGAGACATTGGAAACCCCAATCGGCCTTTGTATTCGTCAGGCCACGAGTACAATACAATGAATGTGAGTTACTAAATTCAGATTCACATCTCTTGCATACTCCATTACAAGCCACCATAGTTAAAACTGAGGCATCATCGTGTGCTTACTGAACAGTTTGCACTCTGTTGTGCAAATGTGGAATATAGGTGTGTCTCCTGTGAAATGTGTGTAGGGGTGTTTTATGTTTCACACTAGCCTGATTTTAATAGTGTATATATCATGAGATAAAATACGTTTTCAGTCATGCACCATTTTGCAGTGGACAAGCTGCAGGAGCAATGATCAGTCGGCCTTGTAATTATATCAGGCAGGTGTTTGTCCATTTCTTTTCCCTGGTTCACAGTAGATTTCATTTTCTTGCTAGTAGAAATTGTTTTTGTTAACTGAAGAAAGAGTGGGTAGAAAAATATCTTTCTTTGCCGTTTTCATTGTAGAGCCATTCTTCTTTCGCCCAATTCAAACGGAGTATTTTATTGATTTTTGACAACTCTGGATGGGTAGCACCTCCACTGTGAGCAATTGGAACTCTAGAGACATTCTGAGGTTGTGATGATCCAGGTAATCTAAAGGTGCCTCAGTGGAACTTTCATATTGCTACTGGAGACTAACGTAGGGATTAATTAATAAAAGTCAGCTTCTAGGAAGCTTGATAAAGCTACTGAAATCCCTGCCTAGTAGGAGGAGAAATGCGTTCAGCAAGCTCATTGCCATAAAGCGTTCTGGATCAGACATTACCCAAGATCTTAATCCATTTCAAAAGAAATAAAGGAAGAATGCCTACAGTTGTATTCAGATTCCTTGTGGATGTATGATTGCTTACTTTAAGTATAAGACACAGATTGATCCCATAAAATGAGAATGAGATGGTTAGATTCTAAACCAGATCTTGAGAAAATAATATGGGAAAGCAGAAGCGGAAATACCTGACAAAAGACAAGAGTAATCGCCCTTGTAACATAAGCATCTGAAAGGACCATTTCTTCTGATTACAGGACGCCATGAGGGCTAAGCCTTTTTTTCATTGATTTGGACAGACTGGCCACTAAATGCGCAGCATGACTTTGCTCCAAGCCTGGCTTAATTGTCCTACTTCCACCATCATCAACAAAAGTTATGTTTTGGTGTGATCTTTGGAAAGAGCATACTCATATGACAGAAGTCTAGATCATAACCTCCATCAACAGTAAAAATGTAAATCTCTCAGGAATACTGTGAGGACAGACTGGACGCCGCTGGAGTTTTGTCTGCGTGATACAGCTTAGCTTCTGGAAGAAATACAGCCTGCCTTGCTATGGTTGGGTTTAAGATGTCCCTTCATATGACTAAAATGAATTTTTAGAATAGTAATTCTATGCCTTGAAAGTCCCAGACAGGCACTGTACTTGACGATTATCGTGTTTCTTCTGATTTTCTTTGTTCCTGTAAATTTTTACAAAATAGTATTCTTAGTCATCCAAGTGGCTATAAAACATTCCTTCTTGTAGACCTTCCGAGAATGGGCTCTTGCAAGCTGTGTAGAAGCTTGGTACAACTGGTAGAGTGTCATGCTTTCACACTGGTCTAATCCGCTTCTTTATCCTGGTTGCTTCATCCTAGACTCTGTTACTTGTATAATGGGAACATATGGAAATAACAGTCCTGAACTGTTAAGATGTAAAGATTCAGGGAAAGATCTCGAGTATGTCGTCTCAAAATATTTTTTCGCTGATCTTTCTGCTGCCTTATGAGCAAATACAGAAGCCAAGATCAGCACTGGATATAAAACTCCAGTCACTGCTCTCTATTTGTTACCAATGCTCATTGTAGTAGCTTTATAATGAATATTTATATCGCGGCTGTGAGAATGGGCTTTGCTTTTTCTTTAATATGATTATATAAGCTTTGTGCAGTCTTCATGATCCATCGAAAAGCTAGCCCTTGAGAAACTTACGGCACAGTCCTGAGTGAATTGTAAATCCACAATACTGGCAGTGTTCATATGTCGCATATGCTTTGATTATTGATTCACATCACATAATGCATTTTTAGTCAGGTCATTGAATGTGTTTATCCATATTACTCTGTTTATGTCTCTCTACTACCACCTAGCTGGTTCTTTGTGAGTAATAATTCTGTTTGGGGAACATCAGGCCTATCGTTCAGGAACAGTCTGTGAAAATCTAAATAAATGCGTCTCCTTTGTTTCCGCCCTGTGATTTCTGAATGCATTTAACTTTTGATCTGAATTTTTCAAATTTGAATATGTTAAATTGAACAAATATTTGGAGTTAATTTAATAGAGCACCAGTTGAAAAAACAATCTCACTTCACACTATGTAAAGGAGGCGCAAAGAGCTGTTACCTTGAATTATTTTATATGTCAACAGAAGAGGATAAAAGTACGTCGGAACTACACAGTACTACTAAAGTATTGAGAGTGGAGTTATTGTCACCTCATGTCTAAGTTTGTGATATGTCATTGCAGTGTATTTTGTGGCTCCTTTCTCTCTTCTCTTCTTTTGTTCATGATGTGAGTTAGATGTTCTCTATTTTCAAAGCTCAATGTGTATGCCTTATCGTTAATATTTGTGTGTCATTGCGGAATGCACCTTACTTCCCTCCATTACCTTTTGTTGCTCAGTTGATGGCATTCTGTGATATACAGCAAGTTGGAATATTAAACCATCTGACAATCTGTTTGGTAGTGTCGTAGTTTCAGAATAAACTTGTAATCCAACTGTGGGACAGATCTAATTTGTGGTCCCCTGTCCCCTCAGTTCCTAAAAATAAAAGTTATTTTCCTGCTTTCTGTATATAAAAAGAATTGGAAAAGAAGAGCAGAAAGAAGATGAGGAGGAAGGTGAAGTGAGAAGGCAAATGCCTCGGTCTGTGCACGTAACTGGAGCGGGTGAGCGCTATATATCACAACATTAACTTTGGAAGATGAAAATGAGCTCTGCTGGTCAATTTTTATTTTCCTGAATTGTTATCACTTTCAGGGATCACACCTTTGTTCTGTTTTGAGACAATGGTTTCAGAGAAAAACGTTACAGGAGGAACGTTCCTCTGAAGTGAAAAATCTTGATAATTTTTTCCCCACAAATAAGAAATGAGCCGGAAAGAAAAGTGAAGATGAAAACAAAAGGAGTTTATTAACAAAAAACCACAGTGCACAGGACACAGAAAAAAGTAAATTTTAGATATTCAAACAAAAAAAGCCAGGAGCACAAGCGCCACCCCTTCCGGCTCTCCCCGTGTGCAGACAAATGGTGGACTCCGTCCCTGGGAAAAGAGACGAAAAGAAAAAAATCCACGGGCCTCGTCCCGGTAACAGTGGCAAAAAGAAAACAAACAAAAAAAAACTGTGTACCAGTCCGTTCTTCACTGTGAAGGAGACGAGGGCTTGGTGTTCTGTTGCCGAGCTGGCTCTGGAACCCAGACGAGAGTGGAGGCGGCGGCTTTTCTCTCCGCCGCATGGCTCCAGGAGCGAATCGAAGCTGCATAGGGTTTTCCACGGAAAAACTGCCAGGCGAAGCAAAACCCGAGGCTACGCTAAAACAGCAGACAACGAACTCTGCTGTAATACTAGCGAACCAAGGACTCCCGCGTTCGCCAGCAGAGCATGAGCCGAGCTCGAAGCGCCCGACTGCCGTGGCAGCGCCGGCTTTTAAAAAACATGCCCAGCTGCCCGCTTCCAGCAACCTACTCCTTCTTCCGGGTTAACATTTAAAGGTACAAAACACCTCTGGGCGTACTGCCAATGGAAAACGGAATACATACAGAAATGACACAATCAACCCAAGACATCCACCACCTTAATCCCATATCCTTGTTGGCTGAGCCAAACGATAAATTTCCTTAACTAGCAAGACAGACACGTATAAGATACTATATACAAAAATGGCAGTGACATTCAACATAGCATTAAATCATAGTCACAATCCAAACTATACAGGCGTTTGCGATAGTCATGCCAGATGGCCGTTTGAGGAGCATCGCATCACTCAAAGACGAAAGATCCCTCCTGAGGGTAACACAATGAGTCTCTCGGCATTTTCCCATTATCCACCATGTAACAACGCTGGCCCCTGAGCAAGAGCAACCCCACGTGATGGTTTTCTGCTCGAGCAGAAGTAATACCACGACATTCTCCTAACAAACCTTGAGAAGTATGCTGGAACCCCTTCTCCTCTACGTATACGAGGGTTCAGATTGGGCAGGCCTACTTGGTTAGTGAAGCCTCAGGTATTTACCATCCAGGTAGCCTGCAGATTGATGTTCCAGTTTTTGAAAGTACCGCCCAGTGCCTTCAAAAGTGGTTTCAAGAGTCCATTGCAGCGGTCCACTTTGCCAGAAAGCAGGTGCAATGGGTAAGCAGATAATGGTAACACCATCCCACTCAAATGCGCATTTCATCGCCAAGGTGTCTAAGGCGTTCTTGAAATGAGTCCCGTTAGACCAATCTCTCTGGGGACCAGCCCCCCAAGGACCTGATTTCAAGGGCCCAGGATGGTGCATGGGCATGGCATGAGGTAACAGGGTGGTCTCACAACCATGCCAAGGGTGCTCTACCATTGTGAGTACATTAGTGCTTGCGCTATGACGGGAACTGGGGCCATGGTGATTAATCAACCTGCCCAGCCCCTCTGGCTACTTGAACTTGTCCATCTTCCCCATACCAATGGGCTTCACCGTTTGGCCGGCTATGCAGCGCAGTCCACAGTTCATGGAGAGACTTGGAATCTGTCTCAGGTTAAGGATCACCCCCGGTCTCGGCCCACTTATAAAGTGGGCATCGTCGCCCTGTGCTCTAGTAGTCAGGCCCTTCGAGCTAGGCAGCTCCACCCTTGTTTGCCAATCCAGGTCAAATCCTGGACACCTCTATCTTGCAGCCTGATCTACCTGCTCTTTAGTCCGTGCTCCTCATAGCTGACTCTTGGGAACACAGGCATCTACATGGCCTGACCTTTCACAGTAGCTTCTTCTCCACCCGGCTCAATGTCTTTCATCTTCAAGAAGCCCAGAAATGGTTTTCCCTGCACAGCCCATGCCGTTGTCACTTTCCAACCACCCCCACAAAGCGTGCTAACCATCCATGTTCCTGGTATAAGGTAGAGCTGTGCCACTTTCCCGGTCTCAGTAATGTCGCAAGGCCAGTCTGAATGGCTTTGAGTGCCAGCCTAATTACTCGCCACCTTCTCCCTCTGGTTGTGCAGCCTGTTTGTTGTGGGTGCTCACATACAGCTGCTTCCCATTGTCGCTCATCAAACAATCCGACTGGAAACCATGCAGTGAAGAGAGCGTAGCCTCTTAATCCTTCTGCTGGAGGTTGTTATAGAGCAGAGCTTCCTCAGCACCGGGTCAACTTGTTCTTGTTCCTCTTCATCACAAGACCAAAGTCTTCACCGTCAGGCAATTGGAATTATTTCCAGGATCCACGGGCGATCAGGTTCCTATACGGGTGCGCTGAGTGAGAACGATCCAATTTGCGCCAGTAGCATTGGTGCGTGGTGGTAGAGGGGAACCTTCCTTTAAACACACCCACAACTATAATTGGGGTGCCAGGAGGAGTGGCTTCTGTCTCAATCATCGAAGCACTTGCGGCTCCGCTCATTAGGCTGCCAAGAAGCTCCTCTCGTTGGGGTGTATTCCTCAGACCCTGGGAGCTTCGTCCCAAAATCCCAGTGCCGGCCTTGATCTCCACAAGGGAACCTCTGTCAAAAGCCTCCAGACAACCCATGCTCCCAGCTGCAGAGTAGATGCGTCTCCCGTCTGTCCTGACGGGCCGAGAGCTACCGCATGAGGCCGATTCTGCTTAATGCTGGGCAAAGGCCTTGCTGCTGTTCAGAGGCCCAGTGGAAATCGTCGTTCTTGGCGGTCACCAGGGAGAGAGGGCTCACGATCGACTGTATCCTCAAAGCTCATGGACCAGGAAAGTCTGTGACTCCCTTTTGCTGTCGGTGGAGACATCGATGTGATTATTGATGACCTCTTGTGGCGGTCCTAACCCCGTCCATCTTGCCACTTTACCCCAAGAAACTGATCTCTGCGAGCAGGGTCCCTTTCACTGTGTTCCTTTATGCAAAGCGTCCAGGAGAAACTGATGATCTTCTCTCCTATCTCATAACTTCTCTCCTGTGTTCCCAACAATGCAGCACAATATACTGAAGAGTTCGAGCCTCACCTTTTCCAGCGCAGCCTGGATCAGCCCATGGCAAGATGGTGTCGTCTACCTGCAGCCGGTCAGGTGTATCTGCATCACCCGTCCAGGTGAACAGCAAAACTGAGGCCTACACTCTGCTGCCCGAGACACGAGATAGAAGGCATTGGAATGGCATGGGCGTAACACTCCCCGTTGGACCTCCAGCCGCACCTGGAGCTCAGCATGTCCCGACGGCCAGCGCCTAGCGGTGGTAGTCACTTCATCTATCCACGAAGTCCCACAGTCGATCTCCATTCTCCTTCAGATGTGCCACAGGCCCAGAGGGGCTGTTGACAGGTGAGGGGCCCTGCTGATCACCCCTGGCTCTCCAGCTCCTCGATCATCTTTAATGAATAGGAATCTTCACAGCATCTCGGTTCGTTCGTCTTGCGGCGGGCACTTCTGATGTTGCCAACAGAATATGCTGTCGTAACCACCTGAGGAGGTCCACCGCACATGGATTTCAGAACAGCCCAGGCAAGGTGAGAAATGCAACATTGGTGCCTACGCTGTCTGCTGACGAAGCTATTCCAAAGTGCCCACTTGAACCCTTGGGTCCTTTGAAATACCCGCTTCGAGGAAGTCTATGCCCTGGATGCATGGCCTCTGGACCAGCTACCAAGGATGCTGCCCTCCATCCTTTCCATCAGCTCACCATCAGCTGCCACCAGGTCAGGTCTTGCGAATCTCCTGTCACACCAAAGAAGAACAGATTTGTCCCAACATGCGCGAAAGGAATGAGTGTGCACGGCGCACTCAGTGTCAACCAAAGCTCAATTTTCGTGGTCGTGTGCCAGGTCTAACAAACCACACACGTTCCAAAAAGCACAGTTTCCCTTGCCTCTACTGTGCTAGAGACAGGCGCCCCTCTAGCACTGGTGCGTCTTCCCATGGGCATACAGCAGAGTTCTTCCAGGGGTTGGACGTGTCCATTCTGCCTCCGTTATGCTGGCAGCTTGGTTTGGCACGGACTACTTCCTTCTGGGGAAGCTTCTCTCTGAGATGCATCTTCAAATTCACGCGCACACTGTGCCTACCAGGGCAGAGGTTGGTTTTCCATCCCACTTTCTCATTTCCCCATGCTCAGGCAGGAAGTACCGAGAGGTTTGCTCGTGAAGTGTCCGCCTATTTGTCGGCTTTTTTGGGGAATGGGGTTTTTTTTTCCCTGCCTCCCCCCTTGGGGGGGTTTTAAACAGGGGCCCTTTCCTTTGGGTTTTTCCCCCCCCCCCGGAAACAAAAAAATGGGGGGGATGCGGATTGGAGAAGGCCTTCCCTAATATCTAAACTCAGCTGCTGATGATTTCTGCTCAATTCTGTTCTACGTTTTGGATACGTCTGACAGCTTGTTTCACACACTGAGATTCTTGCATGTTGTGCCATGCACACATCTGCATCATGCACCTGAGTTTCTTCGGCCACAGAAAAACGATCATCCCCTTCATGCACTCACATTGCCCAAGCAGAGGCAATATTATGTGCCAAGTCGCATGAGTTTACGCCACATCAGAGGTGTGCATTTACCATGTCCTGGGCTCTGATTTTGCTCATTTGCGAAAATATCTCCAAAATGCCAGCTCCTCAAGCATGTGAATCCCTTGTTCGATGGTCTTCCACAAGGCTGATGATCTGGAATCTTCTAACACATATATCTTCCCCTCACGACTTTTAGGCCCAGAGACTGAGAGCTTCTACACCCCTTGCATCCCTTGTCAAATAGCAGCATCACTGACAGGGACTCCCAACTCCATCGCTTGCACCACCATCCAGCAACATATTGTCACCTGCGGTGTCCCAGACGCGGACCAGCCAGTCCCAATATAGATTCATTGGGCAGTCTTGTAATCTACCCTTAAGCCAACCGAATTTTTTCTTGGGGTCAGAGCTCAACAGTAACTTCTGGTTTCAGATTCCCGCTGGCTGTGAGTATGGCTCGCCCTCATCAGCTACTGGGCGAATGATTTGTTGTTTTCCTTCTCTGACAGTGGCAACCTGCTACTGGCTTAGGCTCACCGCTGGTTGCTGCAGCCGAGTGACTGGGTGTCTGCTTACTTTGCCTTGTCCCTCTGCCTCTGTCCTCGCTGACCTACAGCATTGTCAGTGTGCTATAAACATTACCAGGCCAGCATATTCGCAATGACTTCTTTTCCTTACAGTTCCATTGCATTTCTCTTTCACAGGTATTTCCCCACGGAGCTGGTTCTGAGACTTTCAGGCAGGAAGGTTAAAAACTTGTTCAGAGAACTTCAGAATTCTTCAAATTGCCTTGGCCTAATATTTTTCCATTATCCCACACCACTCAGATTTTCCACACACATGGGAGGTGTCTGGGTACCCTCTGGAAAACTTGCTCTCATTCTATGACATCTCCAGACCACATAGAAGCATCCACCAGATAAAACACAGCAGGAAGTATGGGAAATGAACACAAGATACCAAGTTCAAAAAAGCTCCATAGCTCTCTAAACTTTATAATGCATCACTACCCACAACCTATAAATATCGCAGCTCGGGAATATGTGTCCCGATCGATAAAACCTCATGCAAGGGACAAAAATGGCCTAGTATATGATAGGCAAATAGACCTAGAGACCCAGAAGACAAAATATGTCAACAGCATGACTTCTAAAGGTAAACCCATATCTAACATGAACCAAAATACAATTAATTACAATTTTCGTTCATTTCTCAAGCCCAAATGCGGGCCGCCAAAATGTCCGTTTGAGACAATGTTTCAAAGAAAAACGTACTAGAGGCACTTTTCCTCTAAGTGGAAAAATAATTGAATAATCTCAACCACAATAGAAATAGATCCGGCAAAAGTGAAGAGAAAAAGGTAGTGTTAACAAAACACAGTCCCCACAGGACCCATAAATAAGTAAATGTAGATTTCCAAAACCCAGGAACCGCTGCCGCCTCGGCTCTCCCCGTGTTGCAGACAAAATGGTGACTCCCGCCCCGGGAAAAGAGATGAAAAGAAAAAAAAAAACCCTTGGCCGTTCCCGTAACAGGGCAAAAAGAAACCAAAAAAATAACCTGTGTTACAGCCTTGTCTTCACTGTGAATGGAACGGAGGGCTTGGTGTGTTGATGTGCCGCCTTGGCTTTCTGGAAGCCCAGACTAGATGAGCGTGCGGTTCTCCCGCGGATTGCTCCAGAGCCGGAATCGCAGGACTGCATAGGTGTCTGTCCACGAAACGCTGCCGAACAGAAACTAGCTAGCTAAAACAGGCAAACCGTACTCCGCGAGACAGTGAGCAATGGATCCGCGTCGCCAAGCAGAGCATGAGCCGAGCTCGCAGCGCCCCGAATGCGTGGAGCGCCGGCGTAACTGCGCGCGCTTCCACAACCCTATCTTTTCGGGTTAACATGTAAAGGTACAAAACCTTTTGGCGTATATCCAACGGAAAAGGACTACCCGACAGAATGGGCACAATCAACTCAAGACATACCTAACAGGAACTGGTTTCCCCCTAAGCACTCCCATATCGGAGATGCTTCCGTACATAGCATAAGGCCCTGGCATATACGAAACTGCTACCGAGAAGCTGTGATGTAGCTTGCAGTATACATACTGAATTACAGCCTGATTGAAATCCATCTCATCGGTTGCTTCGACTTCCTTTACCAGCTAGAATTTCTCAGCTCTCTGTCAATGTACACAGCAAAATACCCTACACGGTGTGTGTCTGTCACCAGTGGTTTGTTCGGATCTGGAACTAACGATTTGTGTCAGTTGCAGTATGTGAGCAGGGGAATGGGAAGGTATGTGAGAGTGAAACATCTTGGGATATAGATAAAACTTTTAAGAAAGTACTGCTGTAAAAAGGGTAGAGGGATGGAAGGTAGACAAATGAACTCAAAGTTTTTGCAATATCTCTTAATCTCCGTTAAGCAATTGAACTCTGTATTTCTTAAATATCGGTTGTTTCTTTCCCTTTTTTTTTCATTGCTGAACGACTCAGGTAATTTCTCAAACTTCAGAACTGCCAATAAATTTCTTACGAATTACAGAAGCTAAGTCACAATCTCTTAAGAGTCCTTGTAGCGACGATACCTCCATCATGTGGGGAAAATGCCAAACTGCATGATCTTTGCACACTAGACTAGGCTTCAGATTCATTAATAGCATGTACAAGTCAAAAAGACTATAATATAAAAGCGGTCAGTTAATATCTTTGTGAAAATAACTGTTTTTGAAGTAATATAAAAAGAATAGAAAGTTAAAATCAAAAGGGCAGTATTTAGGAGGTTTGTTGTAAGGTAAAGGAACACACGTAGTATCTCGAAAATTTCACACCGAAGATTGGCAGATTAGCATTTATTGAAAATTTTGACACTTCTTCTCAAAATATTTTTAAGGATTTTCTGTACGTAAATATTAGATTATGTGGTAACTTTTTAAAAGCCTTAAATATTTAAATAATTTCCGTGCAGTTTTCTGTTGTTTCTCTCTCCAAAGTTGTCAGGTAATTCACTCCAGGTTCTCAGATGAAGAGGCTAGTCCCTGAACATTTGAACTCTGCACAATTTGTAAATATATTTGCTTGACTTTAAACAGATATGCTTATTTGAATTGAATTAAGTAGTGACTATTAAGCAGCACTGAGCTCTACAGGGCATTGTCTGTAGAACTTCGAGTATCTTTGATGGGTAATTCTCTATAGAAGGTAGATGGGAAAAGAAGCAAGTTTAAAGTACCTCCACACAATTAAAGGAGGACACTACCAGTTTATAGGCAAGTAATGTTTTTTGGTTTTGGTTACCTTAAGGTATACACTGATCTATCAGGATGCTATTAGATTTCTTACGCTATTCAAAAAAAGATCTTAGTTTATAAAGATTCTACTGGAAGTAAAGATTTATGTGTTTAAAATTTCTAAATGTCTACTTATAGAGTGAGTATGTGGAAGTACTTTCTGAATCTGCACACTTGTTTAGTTTTAAGTTGTATTGAGAAGCATTGTAATTCCTTATAAGTATGATGACTCAGATTAGTGAATTGGGCTTGGTGGGTATAGCTGCTTCGGGTAGAAGTGCTCCTTGCTTCTATGGAATGCACACTGTAGTCTCTGAAAGTGAATAAGATCTATGACTTCTTTTTTCTTCCAATTGTAGTCTTCTGTCTTTCTTGCCTTTCCTTTAAGATGTTTTTTTTTTTGTTTTTTTTTTTTTTTTTACAGAACTTTTGCTTCTGCTGCAACATGCATCACTTTGTGGCTCGTCTGCTGCCAAAGCAAACTAGAGCACCCCCCCTTATTGTTCACCAATATGTGACTAAGGCTATTTTCAGTTCCTGGAGCAGAAGACACAGATTCCGCTTGTTATTGACACATGGGTGTACACAGCTCTGACGTGAAAGTTCTGCATGTCATTCAAAGTTCTTGTAAGAGTACCTTGTAAATATACAGTGAACAATGTGCATGTTGCAGTTCTGAGATTAAGTTTTGTTATTAATCAGATCTCAGTCTACCACTGTGCCTTTAACAGTCATCGCTGATTTTTGAGAAACATTCTGAGAATTTTTTCATGGAAGCGAATCGTTCTGGAGCAAATCGCAGAAGACACAACTCTTCAGAGGGTTCAATCCTTAACATGGACGCCGAGATGGAGTAAGATTTAATGGAACGCGGAATATCTTGACATCACTCTTTGTAGCACTAGCAGAAATAAATGTTGATGAGAGCTCATCTTTTGCTAAATCTTCTGCAGTAAAAGAATGAAGAAAAGACTTCCTCTGGGAAGGATGCTGAAGCATAAGAGTTAGTTTAAGTAATGTGATTCAGGTGTAATTTATTCTTGAATAGAGTAAGAAATGTTGAGTTAAACGCTAGCCACCAAATGTAAATGAGGAACTGGAAAAAAAAGTTGCTGTAGCAGGCTGGCTTAACTTCTTTCTCTGGCACTGTTTGTACAGATCTTCCTTCCCTGTGAATGAAAATTGTTTACTGTGGGCTATGGTGATCCCAGTATACAGAGCTGCCATCTTAAACTTCTAAAATTTTGCAAGTAGAATATTCTTTATTTGTTTGTAATTGCACTGTCTTTAAATTAAAAACCCAAGGGCATTTGGGGCGAAAAGAGAGGAATGATTGGCCGTTCACAAAGGCAAAATGGCCAGAAAACTGTAAACCATCGTGGGGATACCTATGGTGGAGGTCCCGTAATCGTAGCGCACTTCCAGTGTGGAAAAGGCAAGGCTGCATAAAACAGTATACTTGATAATGAAACCCACAAAAAGGAAAGACAAAGAAGTCCGTCAACAGTTTGAGGCTGAGGTTGTAAGTAATGAATTATAATAAAGCAGGTTTCATTTTCTCTGCAAGTACCTATTGTCCATTCAAGTGTGCTTCAAAGATTAACAGTTTCAGTCATCATACAAAGAACCGCTTGCCATAGTTAACAGCTTAGTCATTGTCCATCAAAGCTTATTTTCTCATTTTACTATCCAGATTTTGTCACTGAATGTTATTTATTGTACTTGTGGTATTTAAGTGAAACTCAGTTGGATCACTGCTATGGTATGTTAGGTATTAAATCTACAGTTAACCATACTGGAAACGACAATAGTTACACAGGGCATCTACATTCATGCCAAGGCTGTTGACGTCCCATACTCAGCCACAATTAGGAGATACAAGGGGAAAGGTGATCTTACCCCTGATCTTTTGTTTTGCTTCTCAAGGACTTTAATAGGATGACCAATTCGGTATGCCTGGAGTGGAAGAGATCAGTCATAGTGAAAAAGAAGAACAAGTGACTGACCTGTTGATTCCTAGGGAACTGTTCTAGTCTTGTCAGAAGAGGTCCACTGCTGGGTTATTGCCGATTTCTTTTCCATCCCACAATCCAAGCACTTACTGTTGTTTAATCATGTAAACACTTGTTCAGCTCATCTTAACCCTGAAATGAAGGGAACCAAACCAGAATAATCACTAGCTGCAGGTGTATGGGTGAGTATTTTGATGTTAAAATGCAAAAATGTGGCAGAAATCTGAAGTGTTTTGTTTGAAACAAAAGCTTCTTTTAATAATTTAAAGGTATAGATTGGAAAAACTTCCATATTATCAAATATAGAATACTTGTTTATTAAAGAGATAACACTGTAGTGGGACAGTCAGCTCTGTCTGCAAAATGCCAGCCACAAGTAATAATCTTTCTGAGAACAAATAACATATTTTTTGTAACAAGAGTTAAGAATTTTAACTCAGTTTCATTTTCCAAGAGAAATGCAATGAAGGTTGGTCACCTAAATATAGTAATGTTTGGTTGCTCAGGCTGAAGGCTTTTGTAAAGAATACTTTCTGACTGATTAGACATGTGGAGAGTTTTAGAGAAAAAACTGGGGATGGCTTGGAAAGTAGGGTTAGCTTTGCAGAGTTTTTAAGGTTCTTCGGAGAGCAAATGTCTTAGGCTGTTGACGTGTTGTGAATTATTTGTATAGCACAAAAACGGCCGAGCATGCTATTTGATGCAGACATCCTAGTCTAGTATCCATCTTCCCCTGGTTACATTTGGCTATCTACAATTCTAATGGCTGTATGTAATCAATTGTTTCTCCTTAATAAGGTGATAGCTAAGATAGTAGAAGTTTTAAAGTGCTTTGAATGTACTCAAGAATAAGAACATTTCCTCTTTACTTAAAAAAAAGCCTTTACTAAGTCCTTAAAACCTAGTGCTAATACTGAGGTTTTAAAGTATTTTAATTGGCGATTCCTATGTTCATACCGTCACTAACATCTTTTTGCTTCAACAATATATTATTGAAGTAAAATTAGATATAGGCCCAAGCCCTCCATACTAAATGTCTAATTGCTGTAAACCTTTGCAGCTTAATACAACAATTGGCAGATTTCTGGTTTTGCCGTTGTTAGCATCGTTATGTGATAATCTACCTTTCCAATAAAAGAGTCTTGTTGTGAATGGAAAAAGGAAAGCAAGATTTAGGACAGAGGAGTGTAACAATCCTTCTATATCTGTTAAAAATCTCATAATCTATTTTACCTTTTGTATAACGTGATGGGAGGCCAGCAAGTGTTATGAAAAAGAACTTGGGCTGAAGTTGTATGCTAGCATGAACTTACATCGGTCTTGAAGTGACAAAATATTTGTAACGTCCTACCTGCTAAATTAGATCTAAGGGTTTGTATGCTTTTAAAGAAACGTTTTTGCTTTGTTTCTTTTTTAACAGAGATATGGTGACTCTGAGATAGAATTCTTGGCAGGCGGAGATAATCCTTGAAAAGGCTCTTAACAACAGCACTGAGATGCATGCGCAAATTTTTTTTTTTTTTTCATTTTTGACTGCTTTAGAGCTTGTTCGTTAATAGATGTGTAACATTGCTAAACATGTTTCAATGTTCGTCTTAGTGAAAGCTGGCTGTATGCTCTTAATTTTGTGTTCCACTGACATGGAAATTTTGTCCTCATATGCTCTCTCAGGCATTGGAGCTAGAGAAACTCGTCTTTGCCATGGTGTAAGAGTAATGTGGCACATCTGTCTCATGTTTATAGAATCTTTGTGTGAACTAGACTGCGATGTTAATAAATTATATAACGAATTATTCTTTAAGAAACCTTACATGGGCAATTGAAAACAGTAATCTCTTTGAAAGTTTGGGGTAACTATCACAAATAGCATCTATTGACTTTTAGGAAAATTGCTATTGCAGCATTCTCTAGAAATGTGTAGCTGGCTTCTTGAAGATATCTTGGTCAAAAAGGAAATTCCTGCATTGCAAGTAAATATTTAAAAATGATGTTGTAGACAAATGAACAGAACCTGTGTTTTCCAGCTTTGCAGGTGTTTATTGTATAAGTCAATACGAACTAAGTGCCTAATTTAGCCTGTTTGCTCTGAACCATACGTCTGATACGTTATGAGCCAAAAATTAGCAGATTGGTAACATATGCCACATGCACACACACGTGTATCTGTAATACAACACACTTATTATTTTTTTTCCAGGAGTACCCTAAAATCCTAACTAGATTTCAGAGAAGGTTTGTATTAAAAAAAAGGCAGTACAAAAGGAACGCGGATATCTTGAATTTTCCATAGTTGGAATCTTAATTCACAGCCGTAAGGAATGGAAATCTGGCAGTGCATAACAGGTTAGTCCCAAACCTGTCACTCCACCGGCAAAGGTGAGTATTGGATACATAGTTGCATGAAAAACAAATGCTGAGAAAAATCAGCTGTAAGTCTAATGGTTTGTTTAATCCCTGAGAAACTGTCTAGATATCTATGTGTCCAACACTGCAAAATGCAACACACACCTACAAAAAGAAAGAAAAAGACATTCTCATTTTTTCCCTGTTTAATTAATAACTGTATTTAGTCCTCTTTGCTTCTCACAACCATTTTGAGAGATGTACGGTAAGTAAAAATGGTGGTTTGGGCTTATGGAATGAGTCAGGGCCTTTGTGTATACAATTTTTAAAATATAAGAACAAAATAGGTTAATTATTGGAGCGGATATTAGTCAGCATAAATAATAACCTGTTCTCAGAATTAATCCCAGTTTTATAGACCGTATATGACATTATAACCTGTTCTAGTGTCATTCTGATCTCTTTCCAAATGCCCAACTTGCCAGTGCAAGAATCACAAAATATCAATGCGAAAAGGACTCACAAGAATCATCCAAATTGACTCTTAAGTGACTGGTCCCTCTAGGCATCAAACTCATGACCTTGGTATTCGATTAGCACAGCTTATAACCAACTGAGTTTATTCTCCAGTGGCTTCATTCTGTCTAGTTTTTTTGTGTTCGGGAAGTTTCTGGCACTGAGAGCATATGATTGTCTGGTTCGTAATTCTTCTGTAACATCTGAATACACTAAATCAAATTTTAATCTTTTCAGGCTGTTCAAGTCCCAATTAATTTTCAGTACTTCAAATATTGAGAATACTTAATTGTTTTAAAAAAATTTTAGTCTTAGGAAACAGTGTGCAACAATATTTTTTTTATGAGCAGATGAATGACTCATAAACAGCCTCTTGCTTTCAAAGAAAACAGATGTTTGCACTACATTAAAGTTCTGCAGTTATTATTTGCTTTTCCTAATCTTCTGAAGAATTCTTGAAAAGAAATCTTTTATAGTTATATGACTTCACCAATTTCTGTTTTATCTCTGTTTAGCCCAACAGTGGAAAAGCCAAGCAAAAGAAAATAACTTGGGAAGCATTTCTCATGAAATCTGCATAATGGTGTTGGCAGTTTCAGTTCATTTCAAACAACTGTCAAGGCATTACTGTAACACAAAAATCAGTAAAGGAGGTAAAGCAGTGGCTGTATCAATCTATGAAAACATGTAAGTTGTTTACAGTGAGGGTGATAGTTAATTTTATGCAGTATTTAAATTATTTTTTGGGAAGCCATGCTTGGGAAGGTGGAGCATTTCACAAGGCCTTTAAGGTAGTCACGGTTTCCTTTATAGTCTTGATTTTCGAATATAAACCTGCATTGGGAAATACATTCTGCAACAAGGACAACTTCAAAACTCTGAAAGAGTAATTTTCAAAAGAAGGCCCCACTGGATCATTAGCAGTGTTCCGAAAAACCTGATCTCATAGGTGTTACAGTGTAGAAACGATACCAATACGAATCGTCCTTCTGGCTTTGCCTGTAATAATGTGAAACCTAGAACCAAGATATTCTGTGTCCTTTTAATCACAATTTTCTGATGAAAACACTTATTCAAATTCTTTCGGCTTTCTTACACTAGTGGTATCGGCTCAAAGATGTCTTCAAATCTCCTGTTGATAAATCTGGTCATAGCTCGTTTAACGAAATTGACAAGAATGCGACTGATAAAAAGAGTGAATTTCTGAAAGCATTGAAACCGGAGAATAGATGAAAGAGGACGCAGAAGAGAGAATCATGATGGGCAAGAGAAGGTGATTTTGTTCTACTGTTGTAGATCCAGTGTAGCAGTAGGTTTCAGACACACCAACACTACTCATTTTGTGGTAACAGCTGTAAAAGTAATGGTCTGGATCTCTAAATTGGTTGCAGGCCATTTTGCAAGGAGACGGGGTAGAAGACACAATAACGATCTCGTAGACTTTGGTTGTACGTGCTATCTCATCCGCTTTATGACGGAAGCCGAGGCTGTTTTTATACCTTGGCTCGTAATGGCCGGCGGCCAGTTAGACCTAACGCTTTTGTAACAGGAATAACGTTAACTAACGTACCAGGAGCTCTTACTAATGGCTATAATTTCCCTTATATGGTGAGCTCTGCCGTTTGCAGGGAGCTCGCCGCTTACTACCCTCGCCATAGGGTTATAGTTGTGGCTCTACGGCCTCCGCGGCACTCGAGATAGACCCGACGGAACTGTTACCAGCGACCTGCCGGCTGTCGGCAAGGGTGGCCAACGCACCGAATGTGTCCACGAGCCTTCACGGACCTTCTCTTGCCCTTACAGGCCTACACCATAACATGGCTTACCACATCTCCCCTGTTTTTCTTTAAAAAGAAAGGGAAAAAGAGTCTGGGTCAGCTCGAAAACCTGCAAGTGCCAAACTAATAAGACTCATCAGAAGGCAAAACTTTAAAAGCAACATAAATCTTATATATAAATAACAACAAGAACAGGAACTGAATAACAGAGACTAGAACAGCAAAGCCAAAACTGTAAAACATCTATGCACAACATTTTGACACTTTATCGAGTCCTTCGACAGCCTTCCTTTATCGTCCTTTCATACTGCATGTGGGAATCCGATGGATTTGGCGGAGAAATCGAGAATATCCACAGCAATCTTCTTGTCTCATCCCGTTCAGCTGTCCTTTTTCTGCTCGCTGGGGATTTGGTACCACTTATTCAGGGATTGCTATCCTTGTCCATCCGCACGGCACCAAATAGAGGTCCTGCGGGTGAAGAAACACAAGAGATAACCCTCGACCGCAGTACAGGTACCCTAGATGGTTCCTGCCTCAAAGGCCTGTCTTAGGGTTTCGGTATTCACCCAGATCTCTGGGGCTTTTCCTGATTAGTGCCTACGATGGTGTTTAATGAAGCAGGCCATCGTTGTCACTACAAGACACACAAATAGATTCAAACAATAAAGACACTTAAATAACCTTCCCTGAGGGATCTCTAAAGTTGGAAGTGCTTTCCTCAGATATTGCTTATAGAGTGCCATGGGCCTCTCAATGAATTGCTTGTCCAGTTGGGAGAATGAGGAATGCCAGTCCACAGTCCTACTCCCCATTGACACAGGAATTTGCTCGAACGCCTTACTTTGTAAGCAGTGCCGTTGTCAGTGTTTAATTTTCCCCTGGGATTCCCATATGCAAAACAGCTGTATGCAGGTCGCTCGACATGCCACAGCCCTTTCACCAGCCTGGTGCTGTACCCATACAAAATGAACTGTATGTATTGATAGTCACAAATGAAACATATTGGACTTCGCCAAATCTGGCACATGGGTGACTCCATGCTGCCAAAGCTCATCTACTCGGAGGCCAATGAGGGTAACTCCAAGTCCTAATCCACAGGCCCCCGTTAATGGTGGCTGCAGATAGGAGATATGCCTGACGACTGGCTCTGGCCTCGCCAATATGAAATTCGAACTCCTTCGGATGCTAGCCCCTTTAGCATTTTGATGAACATGGAATGAGCTTCCCTTGGCCTGTAGCCTGCTGGGAAGGGCGCTACCCTGGGCCGTCGAGACCAACCTGTCGGCCCTGGCCATTACCCTCTCCAGCCCCTAGTCCCATTATGACTCCTCACATGAATAATAGGAGAAAGCCTGTTCTCTGCAGTCTGGTAGCGCCTTTGCAGAGGTCCATTAAATAACTCATTCATAGGCGTTTTGTTTTGCACCTGTCGAATGACAGCATCTTCATTTCTCTCACATACACCGGCTTACATACAAGGAATCAAGTGACAATGTTGACAGTCAGTTATTGGAGCATAGCCCATAACCACCGCTGTCTCAACTCCATGGTTTGCAGGGAGTCTCGCAGTGGCAGTGATGAACTGTTGCTCCCACTGACCCTGCTGGCCATTTCACTGCAGCAGTTCCCGATTTTCTTCCCCCCCCCCCCCCCCCCCCCCCCCCCCCCCCCCCCCCCCCCCCACCCCCCCCCCCCCCCCCCCCACGCATCTGTGAATACATGTGGTCGCATCTGGTAATGGAATGCCAACGACCTTGGGCAAGCTATCATCCCCACTGTCCCATCCATTGCAACGGCTGGAATCTTGAATCCTATTGGGTAATTAAAGCATACATCCGCTCGCTGATAAGAGCCTCTTGCAGGCTCCTCACACTGGGTATAAGATACCAGCCAACACATCCTTTTTCATAGAACCCAGATTAGACGTCCGCACCTGTTTATCTGCAGTTGCTCTTTCGGCCTTCTCCCATGAGCTCTGCTAACATCTCGATTTTCTGGAAGCAGTGTTTTAGCTTTGTTGCAGATGGTGCGAAACAACATCCAAACCCACACTTTTCTGACCTTTCCTGTCGTTTGTGCTTCCAACTCTCCTAACAGAAATACTTTACTCAACTACCATATGTCAGACTATGGGAGAGGTCAAGGATCCCTTCTGTGAACCCGCTCCAGCTGTAAACAGCTTCACACCTACTGAAGTACCTCTTGCTGCCTTGTGACAGTTACTGGTGCAGCAGGGTCGTGTGCCCTTTAGGAGAGAGCCTCAGCTCCGTCAGTAGTTCAGTGGGAATCCCTACCATCGGCCTTAGCCACTGTAGTCCCAAGCAGCCTTTGTGCCTCATGTAAGGGTAGTTATTTTAAGTCCCTAGGCACAGTTTCTGCGTGTAACTTGCTGTTTGTGAGGAGACCATCCCAGGTACTTCCATGGCAACTAAGTGACCTTTTCCGGAGCAACTATTAAACCTTGTGCCCTTTAATACCTCGCGTGATGTTCGTATATTGAGCATCAGAAAATGACTGCTCCTGGGCGGCAGGACATCAATCCATATGGTGATAACCACCATGCTCTGGCCAGGCTTTGCGGAGGGACGTAGCGCATGTCCAACATACAGAGCTGACACAGATTGGGCTATTGCGCATCCCTGTGGAAAAACTGACCATTCAACGCTGGTCAGGTTGCTCCCTGAAGGGCTGGTCAGGTAAATTGCGAAATCTTTTAGTCTCTGTGATGTAATTTTATAGTGAAAAACAATCCCTCAGTCTAATCACAACAGGACGCAGTCACAGAGGGCAGTACATAGCAGGATAGGTAACCTGGCTGTAGAGCTCTCAGGGTCTTCTCATTGCTCATTGAGACTGCTCTCAGGTCGTGCAGCAAGTTGATATTTGCGTGAACCTTTTTGAATGACAAATATCTGGGAATATTCCATGGGCTGTGGAAGAGCTCTTAAACTCCCTTGTTGTACTGGTTCTTGCACACCTAGGCTTGTTGTGAGGCTTTCCAATTTTTTAATGGCCAGTGCTAACCCCACACTGGCAGAGTTGTAGTCCCCAAGTAAGCGGGATAGGGAATGACCCAATGCAATGGCAGTTAGCCCAAAGGGTGCTATTACGTGAGTACATAACCCCCAATTGGTTGGGTGAAAGTATATCATGACCTATAAGCATTGCACGGTAGGCAGGCAGTGACACCACGCGAAAAGAACTCTGCAGTGATTCCACCGTTCACATGCGTGATAGAAAGTGATGCGCGCTTTGTGGGTGCAATTGTTAAAGCCTCCCACACTGTACGGTAGTGGTAGTGGCGTGTAGTGGCCAATCTCTGTCCACCCCGGAGAGATGATCCTTACATCAGCTCCCGAGTCCAAGAGACCTGGAGAGTTAGTATTCTCCCTGGTACTCTAACGTAAGTTCCGATGCTCTGGGCGCGTTACGTCAGATCACAGTTAACAATGTAAGCAACTCCCCGTCGGACCAATCGCTCGGTCCTCCACGCACTTGCTGACTATGTGGAGGTAGGGCGTTGTTAGCTGCTCCAAGGAATTTTAACTGAGCGATTCTTTGGCCTTTGGTAAATCTGCAGTGGAGGGAACGAGTTGTGTGCGACGAGATATAAAATCTCCCCTGTTAATCCGCATCTATACCCCAGTTAACACAAATATCTACCCAAATAGAAGCAGAGGAGCGCCC
>CM019236.1:16707869-16721765 GCA_009741485.1 Malurus cyaneus samueli
GGAGCCTCACCCTTTTCCAGCGCAGCCTGGATCAGCCCATGGCAGATGGTGGGGCTGTGCTTCCACCCCTGGGGCAGCCGGTTCCAGGTGTACTGCACACCCCTCCAGGTGAAAGCAAACTGAGGCCTGCACTCTGCTGCCAGAGGAATGGAGAAGAAGGCATTGGCAATGTCAATGGTGGCGTACCACTTCGCAGCTTTGGACTCCAGCTCGTACTGGAGCTCCAGCATGTCCGGCACGGCAGCGCTCAGCGGTGGAGTCACTTCATTTACGCCACGATAGTCCACAGTCAATCTCCATTCTCCTTCAGATTTGCGCACAGGCCAGATGGGGCTGTTGAAGGGTGAGTGGGCCTTGCTGACCACCCCTTGGCTCTCCAGCTCTCGGATCATCTTATGAATAGGAATCACAGCATCTCGGTTCGTTCTGTACTGCTGGCGGTGCACTTTTGATGTTGCAACTAGAATATGCTGGTCTTCCACCTTGAGGAGTCCAACTGCACATGGATTTTCAGACAGCCCAGGCAAGGTGATAAATTGCTTGGTGCCATCTGTCTGTACAGCAGCTATTCCAAAGGCCCACTTGAATCCCTTTGGGTCTTTGAAATACCCGCTTCGGAGGAAGTCTATTCCCTGGATGCATGGGGCCTCTGGACCAGCTACAATGGGATGCTTCCTCCACTCCTTTCCAGTCAGGCTCACCTCAGCTTCCACCAGAGTCAGGTCTTGCGATCCTCCTGTCACACCAGCAAGAGAAACAGATTCTGTCCCAACATGTCGCGAAGGAATGAGTGTGCACTGCGCACCAGTGTCAACCAAAGCCTCATATTTCTGTGGTTCTGTCGTGCCAGGCCAACAAATCCACACAGTCCAAAAGGCACAGTTCTCCCTTGCCTCTACCTGGCTAGAGACAGGGCCCCTCTAGCACTGGTTGTCGTTCCTTCCCTGGGCATACATTGCAGAAGTTCCTTCCAGGGGGTTGGACGTGTCATTCTGCCTTCCGTTATGCTGGGCAGCTTGGTTATGGGACACTGGAGCTACTTCTCTTCTGGGGAAGCTTCCTCTCTGAGCATTGCCATTCTTCAATTCACGCACCTGTGCCACCAGGGCAGAGGTTGGTTTTCCATCCCACTTTCTCATGTTTTCCCCATGCTCATGCAGGAAGTACCAGAGGTTTGCTCGTGAAGTGTACTCTCTTTGTCTGGCTGGGGAATGTCTGCTCCTGGTAACAGGGCCTCTGGTCTGAATGGATGCGATTTGGAGAAGGCCTTCCCTAATCTCTTTCCTCAGCTGCTGATGATTCTGCTCAATTTTGTTCTCTACTTTCTGTATACGTTCTGACAGGCTTGTTTCCACAGCTGAGATTCTTGCATGTGTTGTGCCATGCACACTATCTGCATATGCACCGAGTTTCTTCGCCACAGAAAACACGGTATCATCCCCTTCATTGCACTTCATCATTGCCAAAGCAGAGGCATATTCTTGTGGCCCAAGTCGCATGAGTTTTAGCCACATCAGCGGTGTGCATTTTACCATGTCTGGGCTCCTGATTTTTTGATCATTTGAGAAAATTATCTCCAACACTGCCAGCTCTCTCAAGCATTTAATCCCTTGTTCTATGGTCTTCCACAAGGTCTGATGTATCTGGAGATCTTCTAAACACATATATCTTTCCCTCACACTTTTTAGGGCCCAGAGACTGAGAGCTTCTGACCCCCTTGCCATCCCTTGGTCAATAGCAGCATCACCTGACAGGGATCCCAACTGCATCGCTTCACCACCATCCAGCAACATATTGTCACCTGCGGTGTCCCAGACGCGGACCAGCCAGCCCAATATAGATTCATTGGGCAGTCTTTTGTAATCTACCCTTAAGCCACGAATTTTTTCTGGGGTCAGAGGCTCAACAGTAACTTCTGGTTCAGATTCCCCTGCTGGCTGTGAGGTTATTGGCTGCCCGTCATCATCTACTGGGCGAATGGATTTGGTTTTGTGTTTCCTTCTCTGGACAGTGGCAACTGCTACTGGCTTAGGCTCACTGTCTGGTTTAGCTGCAGCCTGAGTGACTGGGGTGTCTGCTGACTTGTCCTTTGGTCCCTCTGGCTCTGTCTCCTGCCCTACAGCATTGAGCAGTGTGCGATAAACATTAGCCAGGACCCAGCATATTGCAATGAGCTTCTTTTCCTTACAGTTCTCATTGCATTTCTCTTTCAGGTATTTCCCCACTTGAGCTGGGTTCTGAACTTTTTCAGGCAGGAAGTTAAAAGCTTTGGTTCAGAGAATTCCTTCAGAATTCCTTCAGAATTCCTTGGCCTATATTTTCCCATATCCCACACCACTCAGATTTTTCCACACATGGGGGAGGTGTCTGGGTAGCCCCTCTGGAAAACTTTGCTCTCATTCTAGACATGCTGCAGACCACATAGAGCATTCCTACCAGATAAAACATCAGGAAAGTAGGGGAAACTGAACAACATAGCATACCAGTTTTCAAAAGCTCCCAGTAGCTCTCTTAAACTTTTATAAATCATCACTACCACACCTATAAATATAGCAGCTCGAATATGTGTCCCTGATCTATAAAACCTCCATGCAAGGGACAAAATTGTCCCTATATATGGATAGGCAAATAGACCTAGAGACCAGAATGACAAAATTACTTCAAACAGCATGGTGACTTCTAAAGGTAAACCAGTATCAAGCATTTGGAACCAAAATACAATTATTACAATTTTTCTGTTCACTTTCTCAAGCCCCAAATGTTGGGCGCCAAAATTTGTCTCTGTTTTGAGACAATGTTTTCAGAGAAAAACGTTACAGAGGAACTTTTCCTCTGAAGTGAAAAAAATTTGATAATTTTTCCCCACCAATAAGAAATAGATGCCGGGCAAAAAGTGAAGAGAAAAAAGGTAGCTTGTTAACAAAACACAGTGCCCACAGGACCCATAAAAAGTAAATGTTAGATATTCAAAAGCCCAGGAAGCCGCTGCCCCCTCCGGCTCTCCCCGTGTTGCAGACAAAATGGTGACTCCCGTCCCCGGGAAAAGAGATGAAAAGAACCCACTTGGCCGTTCCCGTAACAGTGGCAAAAAGAAAACCAAAAAAAAAACCTGTGTTACAGTCCTTTCTTCACTGTGAATGGAACGGAGGGCTTGGTGTGTTTCTGTTGCCGGCTTGGCTTCTGGAAGCCCAGACGAGATGGAGGCGTGCGGCTTTTCTCCCTGCCGGATTGCTCCAGGAGCGGAATCGCAGGAGCTGCATAGGGGGTCTGTCCACGGAAAGCTGCCGAAGCTAAGAAACCTGAGCTAGCTAAAACAGCAACAACGTAACTCCGCTGTATACAGTGAGCAAGGACTCCCGCGTCGCCAAGCAGAGCATGAGCCGAGCTCGAAGCGCCCCGACTGCGTGGCAGCGCCGGCTTTTAAACTGCCCGCGCCGCCTTCCCAGCAACCCCTACTCCTTCTTCCGGGTTACATGTAAAGGTACAAACACCTTTTGGGCGTATATGCCAACGGAAAAGGAATACCGAACAGAATTGGCACAATCAACTCAAGACACACCTACAGGAGCTTGGTTTTCCCCCTAAGCACTCCATATCTGAGATGCTTTTCCTTACATAGCTCAAGGCTGGCATTATAGAAACCTGCTACCAGGAAGCTGTGATTGTAGCTTTCTAGTATGACATACTGATTACAGCTTGATTGAAATCCATCTCATCTGTTGCTGCTGATTTCCTTTTAACAGCTAGCTTTTCTCATCTCTCTGTCAATTACACAGCAAAATACCCCTACACGGGTGTGTGTCTGTCACTCAGTGGGTTTTGTTCGGATCTGGAACTAACGTATTTGTGTCAGTGCAGTATTGTTGATGGGCAGGTGGAATGGGAAGGTATTGTGAATAGTGAAACCATCTTGGGATATAGATAAAACTTTTAAGAAAGTACTGCTGTAAAAAGGGTATGAGGGGATTGAAGGTAGACAAATGAACTCAAGTTTTGCAAATTCTCTTAATTCTCGTTAAGCAATTGAACTTCCTGTATTTCTTAAAATCTGTGTTGTTTCTTTCCCTTTTTTTTCATTGGCTGAACTGACTCAGGTAATTTCTCAACTTCCAGGAACTGCCAATAAATTTCTTACTGATTACAAAGCTTAAGTCACATCTGTCTTAAGAGTCTTTGTAGACTGATACCTCCATCATGTGGGGAAAATGCAAACTGCATGATCTTTGCACACTAGAAGCTTCAGATTCATTATAGCATGTACAAGTCAAAAGACTATATATAAAATGCTGTCAGTTAAACTTTGTGAAAATACTGTTTTTTGAAGTTAATATAAAAAAATAGAAGTTAAATCCAAAAGGCAGTATTAGGAGGTTGTTGTATGTAAATGAACACACGTAGGTATCTTCTAAAATTTCACCGAAGATTGGCAGATTTAGCATTTAGTGAAAATTTTGACAGCTTCTTCAAAATATTTTTAAGGATTTTCTTTTACTTAAATATTTAGATTATTTTGGTAACTTTTCAAGCCCTTAAATATTTAAATAATTCCGTGCAGTTTTCTGTTGTTTCTCTCTCCAAGTTTGTCAGGTAATTCACTTCCCAGGTCTCAGATTGAGAGGCTAGTCCCTGAACATTTGACTTCTGCACAATTTGTAAATATATGCTTTGACTTTTAAACATATATGCTTATTTGAATTTGAATTTTAAGTAGTGACTATTTAACAGCATCTTGAGCTCTACAGGGGCATTGTCTGTAGAACTTCGAGTATCTTTTTTTATGGGGGTAATTTTTCTCTATGAGGTAGATGGGAAGAAGGAAGCAGGTTTAAAGGTACCTCCACACAAGTTAAGGAGGACACCAGTTTTATAAGGCAAGATGTTTTTTGGTTTTGGTTACCTTTAGGTATAAATTCTAGTCAGGATGTAGTTAGATTTCTTACTGCTATTCTAAAAATAAGATTTTAGTTTATGAAGTACTTCCTACTGGTATATTAAAGATTTATTTGTTTAAAATTTCTCTAATGTCTACTTATAAGTTGAGTATTTGAAGTATCTTTCTGAATCTGCACACTTGTTTAGTTTAGTTGTATTGATTACATTTGTAATTCCTTATAAGTATGATGACTAGATTAGTGAATTGGGCTTTGGGTATAGCTGCTCGGGTAGAAGTGTCTCCTTGCTTCTATGGAATGCACACGTGTAGTCTCTGAAAGTTTGAATTAAGATCCTAGACTTCTTTTTTGTCTTCCAGATTGTAGTTTCTGTCCTTTCTTGCCTTTCTTTAGATGTTTTTTTTTTTGTTTTTTTTTTTTTTTTTAAGAAGCTTTTCTTCTGCTGCAACATGCATCACTTTGTGCTCGTTCTGCTGCCAAAGCAAACTAGACACCCCTTATTGTGTCACCAATATGTGACTAAGGCTATTTCAGTTCCTGGAGCAGAAGACACAGATTCCGCTTTGTTAGTTTGACACATGGTGACACAGCTCTGAACTTGAAGTCTCCTGCATTGTCATTCAAAGTTCTTGTAAGAGTGACTTGTATATACAGTGAACAATGTGCATGTTGCAGTTCTGATGATTAAGTTTTGTTATTAATCAGATCTCAGGTCTACCACTTGTGCTCTTTTACAGTCATCGCTGAATTTTGAGAAACATTCTGAGAATTTTTCATGGACAGAGAATCGTTCTGGAGCAACTCGCAGAAGACACAACTCTTCAGAGGGGTTCAATCCTAACATTGGACGGCCGAATGGAGGTATAATTTATGGAACGCTGTGAATATCTTTGCATCACTTCTTTGTAGCACTAGCTAGAAAAAATGTTTGATGATAGCTCATCTTTGCTAAATTCTTCTGCAGTAAAAGAATGATAATGAAAAGACTTCCTCTGGGAGAGGATGTGAGCATAAGAGTTAGTTAAAGTAATGTGATTCCAGGTGTATTTCTCTCTTGAATAGAGTAAGAATGTTGAGTTAATACGCTAGCCAACCACATGTAAATGAGGAACTGGAAAAAAAAGTTGGCTTGTAGCATTGGCTGGCTATATTCTTTCTCTGGCACTGTTTTGTAAGATCCTTCCCTTCTGCCTGTGAATGAAAACTTGTTTACTGTGCTATTGTATCCCAGTATACAGAGCTGCCATCTTAACTTCTTAATAATTTTGCAAGTAGAATATTCTTTTTAATTTGTTTGTAATTGCATTTCTTTAAAATTTAAAAACCCAAGGGCATTTTGGGCGAAAAGAGAGGAATGATTGGCGTTCACAAGGCAGAAATGGTCCAGAAAATGTAAACCATCGTGGGGGATACCATGGTGGAGGTTCCCGTAATCGTAGCAGCACTTTCCATTGTGGAAAAGGCCAAGGACTGCATGAAAACAGTATACTTGATAATGAAACCCACAAAAAGGAAGACAAAGAAGTACGCAACCAGTTTGAGGCTGAGGATTTTGTAAGTAATTGTAATTATAATAAACAGGGTTTCATTTTCTCTGCAAGTACCATTTTGTCCATTACAAGTTGCTTCAAGAGATTTAACCAGTTTCAGATCATCATACAAAGAATCGCCTTTCCATAGGTAACAGTGTTAGTCATTTGTCCATCAAGTTATTTCTCATTTTATATCCAGATTTTGTCACTATATGTTTATTATTGTTACTTGTGTATTTAAGTGAAACTTCAGTTGGATTTCAGTCTGCTATGGTATGTGTAGGTATTAAATTCTACAGTTACCATACTGGAAATCTGAAATAGTTACAAGGTGATCTACATTCATGCCAATGGCTGTTTGACGTCCCATACTTCAGCCTACAATTAGGATACAAGGGGAAGGGTGATCTTACCCCTTCTCTTTTTGTTTTGCTTTCTCTGGACATTTCATGTGATGACATTGGTTGCTGGTGGAGATGTTTTGTTGAAGAAGAAGAAACAAGTGAGCATTGACCTGTTTGATTCCTAGGGGAACTGTCTAGTCTGTCAGAAGAGGTCACACTGCTGGTGTTATTGCGATTTCTTTTCATCCCACAATTCAAGACTTACTGTTTTAATCATGTTAAAACTTTGTTTCAGCCATCTTTAAACCCTGAATATGAGAGGGAACCAAACCAGAATAAATCACTAGCTGCAGGTGTATGGGGTGAGTATTTTTGATGTTTTAAATGCAAAAATGTGGCAGAAATCTGAAGTTGTTTTGTTTGAAACAAAAGCTTCTTTTTATAATTATAAAGGTATAGATTGAAAAACTTCAATATTATCACAATATAGATACCTTTTTATTAAAGAGATAACACTTGTATTTGGGTATCAGTCAGCTGGTCTCAAAATGCAGCCACAAGTAATATTCTTTCTGAGAACAAATATACATATTTTTTGTAAAGATATCAAGAATTTAACTTCAGTTTCATTTTCAAGAGGAAATGCAATGAAGGTTGGTCACCTAAATTAGTAATGTTGGTTGCTAGCTGAAGGCTTTGTAAAAGAATACTTCTGACTGATTAGACATGTTGGAGGAGTTTAGAGAAAAAACTGGGATGGCTGGAAGAGTAGGTTAGCTTGCAGAGTTTTAAGGTTTCTTTCTGGAAGCAAATGTCTTAGGCTGTTGACTGTGTTTGTGAATTATTTGTATAACAAAAACGGTCCTGAGCATGCGTATTGAGCAGACATCTAGTCTAGTAGTCTCATCTTCACCTGGTTACATTTGGCTATCTTACAATTCTAATGGGCTTTATGTAATCAATTGTTTATCCTTAATAAGGTGATAGCTTTAGATAGTAGAAGTTTTAAAGTGCTTTGAATGTACTCAAAATAAGAACATTTCTCTTTACTTAAAAAAAAAGCCTTTACTTAAGTCTACTTAAACTAGTGCTAATACTGAGGTTTTAAAGGTATTTTAATTTGCTGATTCCTATGTTCATACGTCACTAACATCTTTTGCTTCACCAATATATTATGAAGTAAAATTAGATATAGGCCAACCCCTCCATATAAATGTCTAATTGCTGTAAACCTTTGCAGCTTAATAAACAATTGGGCAGATTTCTGGTTTTGCGTTGTTAGCATCGTTCATGTGATAATCTACCTTTCAATAAAAGAGTCTTGTTTTGTGATGGAAAAAGGAAACAAGATTTAGGACAGAGGAGTGTAACAATTCCTTCTAATATCTGTTAAAAATCTCATAGATTCTATTTTACCTTTTGTATAAGTGATGGGAGCCAGCAAGTGTTATGAAAAGACTTGTGCTGAAGTGTAATGAGCATGAAGCTTACATCTGTCTTGAAGTGACAAATATTTTGTAACGTCTACCTGCTAAATAGATCTAAGGGTTTGTATGCTTTTAAGAAACGGTAAATCTTCCAGTGGATGGGTGGAGACACTGGATGAAGTGTAATAGGAACATCCTAGGAAGACAAGTCCAGAGCAAAATTTTTTTTTTTTTCATTTTTTGACTGCTTTAGAGCTGTTGTTAATAGATGTGTAACATTGCTAAATGTTAATTTCTCTAGCTTGAAAGCTGGCTGTATGTCTCTTAATTTGTGTTCCACTGAACATGGAAATTTTGTCCTATTATGCTCATCTCAGGCATGGAGCTAGAGAAACTCGTCTTTGCCATGGTGTAAAGTATGGTGCACATCTTGTCTCATGTTTATAGAATCTTTGTGTGGAACTTTAGACTGCGATGTTAATAAATATATAACTAATTATTCTTTAAGAAACCTTAAAGGGAATATGAAAACCAGAATCTCTTTTGAAGTTTGGGTAACTATCAACAACTAGCATTATTTTGATTTTAGAATTGCTATGCAGCATTCTCTAGAACTGTGTAGCTGGCTTCTTTGAAGAATATCTTTGCTTTCAAAAAGTGTAATTCCTGCATTGCCAAGTGAAATATTTTTAAAATGATGGTTGTAGAAAATGTAACAGAACCTGTGTTTTTCCAGCTTTGCAGTGTTTTATTTGTATAAGTAATACTGAACTAAGTTCCTAATTTATGCCTGTTTGCTCTGAACCATACGTCTGATACCTTATGAGCCAAAAATTAGCAAGATTGTGTACATATGCACATGCACACACACGTGTATCTGTATATACACACACTTATTTATTTTTTTTTCCAGAGTACCCTTTAAATCCTAAATCTAGATCTCAGAGAATGTTGGTCATTAAAAAAGGCAGTACAAAAGAACTGCGGATATCTGGATTTCCAGTAGTGGGAAGTCTTCATTCACAGCCTGTAAGGAATGGAACTGGCACAAGTGTCTATAAAGGTTTAGTCCCCAAACCTGTCACTCCACCTGCAAAGGTGAGTATTGGATACTAGTGTCATGAAAAACATGCTGAGAAAAATCATGCTGTAATTCTAAATGGGTTTGTTTAATCCCTGAGAATACTGTTCCTAGATTATTATGTGTCCAACACTTGCAAAATGCAACACACACCTAAAAAAGAATAGAAACGACATTTCTCATTTTTCTGTTTAAATTATACTGTAATTTAGTCCCTCTTTGCTTCTCATCAACCATTTTTGAGAGATGTACGTAAGTAAAAATGGTGGTTTTGGCTTATGGAATAGCAGTGCCTTTTGTGTATACAATTTTAACAGAACAAAATTAGGTTAATTATTGGAGCGGTATAGTCAGCATAATAATACCTTCAGAATTAATCCCAGTTATAGACAGATATGACATTATAACCTGTTAGTGTCATTCTGATCTCTTTCCAAATGCAACTTGCCATGTGCAGAATCACAAAATATTCAAGTTGGAAAAGACTCACAAGAATCATCAAATCTGACTCTTAAGTGACTGGTCCCTATAGGCATCAAACTCATGACCTTGGTATTATTAGCACAGCTTATAACCAACTGAGTTATTCTCAGTGGCTTCATCTCTAGTTTTTTGTTTCGGGAAGTTTTCTGTGCACTTGAGAGCATATGATGGTCTGGTTCTTAATTCTGTAACATTCTGAATCTAAATAATACTTTCAGCTGTTCAAGTCCCATATTTAATTTTCAGTACTTCAAATATGAGAATCTTAATTGTTTTAAAATTTTAGTCTTTATAGAAACAGTGTGAACAATATTTATGAGCAGATGAATTACTCATAAACAGCCTCTTTTTTCACAAGAAAACAGATGTTTGCACTACATTAAAGTTGCAGTTATTATTTGCTTTTCCTTAATCATTTTTCTGAAGATTCTTGAAAAGAATCCTTTTATAGTTAATGACTCTACATTTCTGTTTATATCTCTGTTTAGCCCACACAGTGGAAAAGCCAAGCAAAAGAAAATAAACTTGGGAATGCATTTCCTCATGAATCTGCATATGGTGTTGGCAGTTTCAGTCCTTTCAAATCAACTGTCAAGGCATTTACTGTAACACAAAATTCAGTGAAAGAGGTAAAGCAGTGGCTGTAGTCAAATCTATAAAACATTTAAGTTGTTTAAGTGAGGGTGATCAGTTAATTTTATGCAGTATTAAATATATTTTTTGGGAAGCCAGTGCTTGGGAAAGGTGGAAGGCATATCACAGGCCTTTAAGTAGTCCACGGTTTCCTTTATAGGTTTGATTTAGAATAAAAACCTGCATTGGGAAATACATTCTGATACAATTAAACTTCAAAACTGCTGAAGGTAGTACATGTTTCAGAAGGCCCACTGATCATTAGCAGTGTTCCGTAAAAACCTGCATCTCTAGGTTTACATGTAGAAACGATACCAAAATACGAATCTTCCTTCTGCTTTTGCCTGTGAATATATGTGAAACCTAAACCAAGATATCTGTGTCTTTAATTCACAATTTTCTGTATGAAAACACTTATTCAATCTTTTTCTGGCTTCTTACACTAGTGTTATCGGTCAAATTCTTCATCTCCTGTTGATAAATCTGGTCAGCCTCGTTTAACGAAATTGACAAGAATGCGGACTGATAAGAAGAGTGAATTTCTGAAAGCATTGAAACGAGATAGAATGAAAGAGGAGCATGAAGATGAGAATCATGATGGGCAAGAGAAGGTGATTTTGTTCTTACCTGTTGTAGATCCAGTAGCAGTAGGTTTCAGACAAACCATACACTACTCATTTTGTGGTAAACAGCTGTAAAGTAATGGTCTTGGATCTCTAAATTGTTGGCACGGCCATTTGCAAGGAGACGGGGAGAGACACATAAACGATCTCGTAGACTTGGTTGTACGTGCTATCTCATCCGCTTTATTGAGGAAGCCGAGGCTTTTTATACCCTTGGCTCGTAATGGCGGCGGCATTAAGACTAACGCTTTTTGTAACAGGAATAACGTTAACTTAACGTACAGGAGCTCTTACTAATGCTATAATTTCCTTATATGGTAGCTCTGCCGTTGCAGGGAGCTCGCGCTGACTACCCTCGCCATAGGGTTATATTGTGGCTTCTCACGGCCTCGCGGGCCTCGAGATAGACCCGACTGGAACTGTTACAGCACCTGCCGGCTGTCGGCCAATGGTGGCCAACGGCACCGAATGTTCCAGAGCCTTCACGGACTTCTCTGCCCTTACCAGGCCTAACCCCATAATGGCTTACCACATCTCCCTGTTTTTCTTAAAAAAGAAAGAAGGAAAGAGTCTGGTCAGCTCGAAAACCTGCAAGTGCAAAACTATAGACTACATCAGAAGGCAAAACTTTAACAACAGTAAATCTTATAATATATAACAACAAGAACAGGAACTGAATAACAGAACTAGAACAGCAAAGCCAAAACTGTAAAACATCTTAGCACAACATTTTGACACTTTATCGAGTCCTTCGACAGCCTTCCTTTATCTGTCCTTTCTATTACTCATGTGGCGAATCCGATGGATTTGGCGGAGAAATGAGAATATCCACAGCATCTTCTTTCTCATCCCTTTCACTGTCCTTTTTCTTCTCGCTGGTGGATTAGGTACCATTATTTCAGGGATTGCTATCCTTGTCCATCTCGCAGGCACCCATAGAGGTCCTGCGGGTGAAGAAACACAGAGATACCCTCGACCCCAGTACAGTACCCTAGCTGGTTCCTGCCAAAGGCCTGTCTTAGGGTTTCGGTATCTCACCCAGATCTCTGGTGGCTTTTCCTGATTAGTCCTACGATGGTGTTTAATGATAGCAGGAACATCGTTGTCACCAAAGACACACAAATAATTCAAAACAAAAAGACACTTCAATAACCTTCCCTGAGGATCTCCTACTTGGAGTGCTTCCTCAGATATTTCTTTAGAGTGCCATGGGCCCTCTCAATAATTGCTTGTCCAGTTGGAGAATGAGGAATGCCAGTCACATGCTCTACTCCCCATTGACACAGGAATTGCTCGAACCTCTTACTAGTGTAAGCCAGTCCGTTGTCAGTTTTAATTTTCCTGGGTATTCCCATACTGCAAACAGCTGTATGAATGTCGCTCGACATGCACAGCCCTTTCTACCAGCTCTGCGCTGTTGCCCATACAAAATGACTGTATGTATTGATAGTCACATGAACATACTTGACTTTCCCAAATTCTGGCACATGGGTGACATCCATCTGCCAAAGCTCATTGCTCTCGAGGCCATGAGGGTTAACTCCAAGTCCTAATCCACAGCCCCCGTTATGGTGGCTGCAGATAGGACATGCCCTGACGATGGCTCTGGCCTCGCCAATAGGAATTCGAAACTCTCGATGCAGCCCTTTAGCATTTTGATGGAACATGGAATGAGCTTCCTTGGCCTGTAGCTGCTGGGGAATGGGCGCTACCTGGGCCGTCGAGACCAACCTGTCGGCCCTGGCATTACCCTCTCCCAGCCCCAGGTCCCATTTATGACTCCTCACATGAATAATAGAGAAAGCCTGTTCTCGCAGTCTGGTAGCCCTTTGCAAGGTCATAAATAACTCATATAGCCTTTTGTTTTGCACCTGTCGAATGACAGCATCTTCAATTCTCTCACATACACCTGCTACATACAAGGAATCAGTGACAATGTTGACAGGTTCAGTTATGTGGAGCATAGCCCATACCACGCTGCCAACTCATGGTTTGCAGGGAGTCTTCGGCAGTGGCAGTGATGATATGTTGCTCCCACTGACCTTGCTGCTTCCATGTCACTGCAGCAGTTCCCGATTTCTTCCCGCATCTGTGAATACAGTGGTCGCATCTGGTAATGGAACCAACGACCTTTTGGGGCAAGCTATCCATCCACTGTCCCATCCATTGCAACGGTGGATCTGGAATCCTATTGTAATTAAAGCACATCCTGCTCCTAGAGAGCCTCTTGCAGTCCACACTGTTATTAAGATACCAGGCCAACACATCCTTTTTCATAGGAACCCAGATTTATACGGTTCGCACCTGTTATCTGCAGTGCTCTTTCTCGGCCTTTCTTAATGAGCTCTGCTAACATCTCGATTTTCTGGAGCAGTGTTTTACTTTGTTGCAATGGTGGAAACAACCACTCCAAACCCACAACTTTTCTGACCTTTCCTGTGTTGTGTTAATGCTCCTAACAGATACTTTACTCCACACCATATGGTCAGACTTATGGGAAGGTCAGGATCCCTTCTGTGAACCCTCCAGCTGTAATACAGTTCACTACCTGACTTAGTACCTCTTGCTGCTCCTTGGTGACAGTTACTGGTGCAGCAGGGTCTGTGCCTTTAAGGAGAGGCCTCAGCTCGTCCAGTAGTTCATTGGGAATCCCTACCATCGGCCTTAGCCACTGTAGGTCCCAAGCAGCCTTTGTGCCTCATGTAAGGTAGTTATTTAGTCCCTAGGCACAGTTTCTGCGGTGTAACTATGCTGTTTGTGAGAGAACATCCCAGGTACTTCCAGGCAACGTAAGTTGGACCTTTTCCGGAGCAACTATTAAACCTTGTGCCCTTAATACCTCGCTGATGGTTCGTATTTGAGCATCAGAAAATGACTGCTC
>CM019236.1:16722920-16783916 GCA_009741485.1 Malurus cyaneus samueli
TTGGTAGGTCCTTCGATGCGCAAGTGATTTTTCATGCGCTATCCTTTGCTTTCGCAATGTACAATATTACTGGGCGATAACGTTTCCATGGGCTGGTGGAGAGCTTTAATGCCTTGGTTGTACGTTTTGCACCATCCTATGCTTTGTGTGAGGCTTTCCCTTTTTAAGGCTTGCTTAACCCAACACTGGAGAGGTTTGTAGTCCAAGTAAAGCGGATGAGGAAGGCCAAGCAAATGCAGTTAGCCAAGTTGCTCCATTAGTGAAGTACAACCCACCAATTGTGAAAGTATATCATGACCTAATAAGGCATTGCAACGGTAGGAGGCAAGTGACACCACACGGAAAAGACACTCTGCAGTGTTCACCGTTCACTGTGACTAAAAGTGTGGCGACTTTGTGCAATTGTTTAAACCTCCCACACCCTGTTACGTAGTGGTAGTTGGCTGAGTGGCCAGGTCTCTGTCCGCACTCCGGAGAGATGATGCTTACACATCAGCTCCCGAGTCCAAGAGACCCTGGAGAGTTTATAACTCCTCCCTGGTAACTGAACTAACGAATATCATGTCTGGGTCGGTTTATCTCAGATCTACATTAACATGTAGCCCCCCCGTGGAACCAAATCCTCGGTCTCCTGGCCACGTCACTTGCTGACTTACGTGGGAGGTAGGGCTTTTTGTCTGGAGTTTTTCTCGCATTATGGCTGCTCTTCCAATGGATTGAACATGAATGCGCTCCTTCCGTCTTGGCCACTTTTTGGTAAGAGGCGCTGTGGCGAGTAGGCTGGAGGGAACTGGAGTGTTGCATCGAGTCATATCAACATAAATGCTCTCCCTGTGGAATTTGCCTGCACCTATGAACTCAGGGTACACTAGGTACCATAAAGAGGTATTGCTCTAAGCGTAGAATAGTCAGAGGAACTGCCGCGCCAGGTAGGAAGGTGCTTCTTCTCTGCTTGCCGGTACACTTAACAAACTTCTTTGGTTTTTCGGCCCTTTAAGTTTTTTCAGGCGCTTTGGGTACTTGGCCGTTCATGCGGCATCGCGTAGAGGTGAGTCAGAGTTTACAGCTTCTACTAGCGGTCTTCTGTACTCAAGGGTTCCAAGCGATTGCTCTCCCTTTTGGTGGCAGTGTCTGCTAAGCTGTGGTCGAGGCCTGTTGCTGGGTAAGCGGATGCTGCGTACTTACTCTTTGTGGTGGTAGTAGGTGCGCGCTGCTGCGGGATTGGGCTAGCATCGATTATTTCATCCTGCTGGCCTCGCGTACTTGAAGTTTCCCATGGCGGGGCGAGTGCCCGATCGAGGATGTTCCGGAGTCGCGTGGTGGCGATGCTGGAGTGACACTTGGAGGCTAGTTAACCGGACTTTCTCTGGAGTCTCGACAAATCTCTCTTGTTCGAGTTGTGGTTCCCTGAGGAATCTGTCCCGGCATGACCGTAGGCACCTTGTCGAATGGTCGCCTTGGACGGAGCCTTGGGGTTGACATTGCTGGGTGCTGGCAACAGCCTTTTGATTAGAGTGTCGGGCACGCAGTATATAGGACCTGACTCGGACAGCCTGTGTTTTGTTTTCTTTATGGAGCAGTTTCCCTAGAGTTGCTGTAAAGATTGCCGGCGGTGCTATACTTAGTTGGTGGCTGGGCCTGTGTGGCGGCTGTGGTCCTTTGTTGTTCGGCCGGAAACACTATGCTGCTGTATCACGTTTTCATTGGCGCGTTCTCGAAAGTTTCCAATCTATGCTCTGCGAGGGTTGCTGAGTCCGTATACGCTTCTAGTGGCTAGAATTATATGTGGTGTTGTTTGAATGCGCACTCTGGCTTTTTAATGTGTGGCCATTGGACATTTTGTTATTCAATCGCAATTTAGTTCAGCGAGATCGTGGAGGCTATGCTATTGCGGCGATTTGGGTGTTTGTGGGTTTTGTGGAGCGTGGGGTTGGCGGGACGTTGTCTTGATAAAGAGTTAGCCTGGTGTGTAAAGCTGGTCGTGCCTGCGCCCTCTGCTGTTATTAGGTCATAAAGTTTGTGGCTACATGGTTTTGCTGGTTTGGCCTCGGGCCTGGTTCTTTGTATTCTGCGTTGG
Source organism: Malurus cyaneus samueli (assembly GCA_009741485.1). Taxonomy (NCBI): domain Eukaryota; kingdom Metazoa; phylum Chordata; class Aves; order Passeriformes; family Maluridae; genus Malurus; species Malurus cyaneus. The sequence continues at coordinate 16,724,998 of CM019236.1, forward strand.
GCTGATGGGCGGCGATGGTTCCGTGCGCAGTGTTCGGTGTTTTTTTGGGGTTTGGTGTTTCGTCATCCGATTTCTTACTGCCTTCTCAGGGACGCGATTCGCAGGGATCCGTGTGTGCTTTCTGTGTTCTGTCGCAGATATGCCCCCGACCCCTGGCCTCGTCTAGGTGTTATCCCCTGGGAGAGTGTGTTCCCCAGGAAGCATTCGCAGATCATAATCTGCATTGTTGACTTTTTTAAGGCCTGCCATGCGCATTTAAACAAGAGCTGCTGATTGTTGAGTAAAAAAAGCCTAGAAATACCTTTGCAATCCGCTGGTAACAGAAGCTGTTCCCCCACAGATAGTCTAACATCTCTTTAACCAGTTTGCTAGTAACTCCGTACTCGCTGACTGTATCGCGAAGCTGTGATAGGATTTTCCAATCAAGAGCAGTAATGGTTGCATCTATATCTCCTCACGGTACTGGGTTGAATACAACCGGACACGCAAGAGCTTTCACTGCTTCTAAGCCTTCCGCATCTCCGCAACGTACGCATTCTTGCGCAATTGAGGCCCACATGCTCTTCTACTCCGCGTAACAGCAGCGGCCGAGTCGCCCTCCGCCCTGGGGCTTCCCAGGCCCCCCTGCGGAGCGACCTCTACTGGGTCGCTTCTGGCCTCGCTAGGAGGACGACATGGCGACTGCAGCGGAAACGGTGGCGGCGCGGAAGACCGCAACACCGGTTGAACAGACGGCCGCGTAGGCCCCAAACCTCCAGGTACGGAGCTGGGCCCACTAGGCTCTGGGCTTGCGGAGGGTGGCAGCCTGACGGAGCATGCGGTAGCGGGTAAAGGACAATTGGAATGACTAGGGTCTGATTTTAAATCTGCCTCTTGCGTGATGTTAATTTGTTGGGCTGCTTTCCTTTCTGCCTGGAATTTGAATATTTCACCCATAACCACTGTATAAAGTTTCCCCATTCTTACGGCTGTCTCATCATCACACGATAAAGCATCCCAAATTTTGTTGGAGAGCTTTCTCCACTCCGCTACTCTGAATACAGTAGCCGATCTGTAAAACATCCCTGATTATATGCGTAACTTATTAATTCTGGGATCTCCCTATGAAGGTCTAATCCCCCGGCTCCTCGCTTTCTAAAAAACTTATAAGCAACTGAGCCGCCTGCCTATCCATATTAAACCCCAAACGCTGCAGCAATTCTTACCAAGCTTCCGCGGCGACGCCGTCAGCTGGTTGCTTCCTTGCGATGCTCCTGAATCATGGTACCGAAAAAATCCCGCCGGTACTTCTACGTCTCCAACTCCAGAGACCCGAGCTCCTCAAATTCCGTCTCCAAATCCAGAGACACGAGCTCCCCAAATTCCGTCTCCAATTCCAGAGACCCGAGCTCCCTTAACTTCCGTCTCCAAATCCAGAGACCTGAGCTCGTTAAAATCCGTCAGCCGAGTCTTCCTCCGGAACACTCGGGGCCGGTGCCGCTCTGGCACTTAGCCGTCCCGAAATTCTTTTTCTTCGGGCCTGACGATTTAACGTCCCCTTGCCGTGACCTTCCGGCCTCACGACCTACGTGCCCGCCGTCCCAGTCCAAATCGGTGTGGTCCCATTCGCATTGGCGTTGTCCCGACTTGTCGGACACCAAACACGCTGATGTTCACCAATCTGCTGGAACCCTATCACGTCGGTGGTCACCAATTTGTTGGCGTGGCCATTTGCAAGGAGACGGGGAGAGACACATAAACGACCTCGTAGACTTGGTTGTACGTGCTATCTCATCCGCTTTATTGACGGAAGCCGAGGCTTTTTATACCCTTGGCTCGTAATGGCGGCGGCAGTTAGACGTAACGCTTTTTGTAACAGGAATAACGTAACTTAACGTACAGAAGCTCTTACTAATGCTAATAATTTCCTTATATGGTAGCTCTGCCGTTGCAGGGAGCTCGCGCTGACTACCCTCGCCATAGGGTTATATTGTGGCTTCTCACGGCCTGCAGGAGCTCGAGATAGACCCGACTGGAACTGTTACAGCACCTGCCGGCTGTCGGCCAAGGTGGCCAACGGCACCGAATGTTCCAGAGCCTTCAGGACCTTCTCTGCCCTTACCAGGCCTAGCCCCATAATGGCTTACCACACTAAATGAAGGAAAGGAGTTACATTTTGAGGAGTTTAAAAACTTGTTCCATGTGCTACTCTTCCTCCAGTGCTGCTTACTACTTTCTTTTGTCTTTCTGCAATATCTGTTAGTGCAGGTTAATAACTTAGGTACTTGTGTGCCTTCAGCAGCAATAAAAAGTATAAATTAAACCTTAGTAAACTAAACCTAATCATGGATTCATTTCTGCTGGAAAGGACCCTTAGTATTATCAAGTCGAACGATTAAGCCAGTACTATGTCAGCAAGCTACGTATTCAAGTGTCATATTTACATGCCTCTTAAATATCTCCAGGGGTGGTGACTCAGCCACTTCAGGGCAGCCCATTCAGTGCTTGATGATCCTTCCTGTGAAAAAAGTCCTCCTAATGTCTAACCTAAATTTCCCCTTCACAACTTGTGGCCATTTGTCGTGTCCTGTCACAGACTTGACCAACCCTCACCAGGTCACAGCCTGCTGTCAGGTAGCTGTAGAGAGCGATGAGGTCACCCCTGAGACTTCGTTTCTCAAAGTTTAAATACCCCCAGCTCCCTCAGCTGCTCTCACAGAGGATTTGTGCTCCAGACCTTCCCAACTCCATTGCCCTTCTCTGGACTCGCTCCAGCCCCTCAGTTCCTTCCTGCAGGGAGGGGCCCAGAACTGGACACAGCCCTCGAGGTGTGGCCTCAGCAGTGCCAGGACAGGGGGACAATCCCTGCCCTGCTCCTGCTGGCCACACCATTGCTGATCCAGGCCAGGATGCCATTGGCCTTCTTGGCCACCTGGGCACACCCTGGCTCATGTTCAGCTGCTGTCACAGCACCCCCAGGTCCTTTCCAGCCCCTCTGCCCCAGCCTGTGGCACTGCCTGGGGTTGTTGTGAGCCAAGGGCAGGACCCGGCCCTTGGCCTTGTTGAACCTCACCCCATTGGCCTCAGCCCATGGATCCAGCCTGTCCAGATCCCTCTGCAGAGCCTTCCTGCCCTCCAGCACATCTCACTCATACTCAACTTTGCAGGTGTCACCTGCAAACTGATTGAAGGTGCACTTGTCCAGATCATTAATAAAGATATTACACAGAGCTGTCCCCAGTACTGAGCCCTGCGGAACCCCACTCATGACTGGCCACCAGCTGCATGTAACCCCATTCACCACCAATCTCTGGACCTGGCTATCCAGGCAGTTTTTACTCAGTGAAGAGTGCACCTGTCCAAGCGTTGGCCTGCCAGCTTCTGCCGGAGAATTCTGTGTCTAAGAAAGGCTTTAATATATATAGTCCAGGCAGGTAACATCCACCTTTTCTTCATTCACTAAGCATATGCCATGTGATGGCACTCACAGTGATCTTCTTCGTGATCTTCTCTGGTACCAAGGACAGTCTGACAGATCTGTAGTTCCCTGGAATCTGCTTCCACCCCTTTTTGTATGTGGCTGTCACATTTGCCAGGGACCTCTCTGGTAATGAGGACAGCTGGTAAATGATGGAAAATGGCTCAGTGAACGCTTCTGCCAGCTTCCTCCGTACTCTTGAATTGGCCCCGCAGACTTGTGGAGGGCAGTGTTTCATACCTTGGCTGCTAAATAGCCTACAGAACAAGAAACTTGGCTCTGCTTCTTAAACCATGCCTTTCTGATTTCTAATTACTGTTAGGGTACTATTCTTGGTCTAATCATAGGACCAATAGCTCCATATATGCATAAATCACTGGTTTTTATTAATTGAGAGCTTGAAAGCCTATAATATCTGTGTATAATATACATCAGGTTTCTTTCAGCCTGAATTGATTTATGTAGTGCTTGACTGACACCAGAGAATATTTTCAATGCTACTAGCCACCACCAGCTTACACATAGTCCAGGTGAAGACAAGTATTTTGTTAATCAGAATAAGGTTCTTAAAAGCCTGTTTGCTGTAAATGAGTGGTTTAAAATGTCTCATTAAAGCAAAAAATCCTATAAATTACAAATCAGCCAGATAAACAAGTGATTTTGAGGAAGGGATATTAGATTTCTGAGATATTAAAAAGGGCACAGTGCCAGTGTATATGCTTATAGAAGTGAGATTGACTTTTCTGACCCTGATCCTATTTCAGGCAAAATAAAATTTGCTATAATGGGACTGTACAATTTACCTGTATGTGTGGTTTAAGAAAGGTCTGCATATTTCCATTAGGCATGCTATAGCTGAGTGCCCTTAGATGGATATTTGGGGTAGTTTTAGATTTAAGATTTTGATTTAAGGCTAAAAAGATCTTGGGAACCACCTAGAGGTTGAGAATTATGAAGTAATGAGGGAAATCATACTCAGCAGCTGAATCACACATGGAAGGAAGCTATTTTTCCCTATATATTACAATTGTTTTAATAAATTTATAATTTTTTCTTATGTGACATATTCTTCAGGCATATGATGTAAGAGCTGAATATATGTTTACTGAGATATGGTTCTTAATACTGTCTTGCCGGTGATTCTAAAATTTCTGAAAGCAGATAGCTCTGGGGGGTGGGGTAGGAAATTATGGTCTTGATTCTGTGCTCTAAGTATGGTTTCTTAAAAGTGCAGAACTCATTGGTTGCATGATTTCATCTTGAGGTGGGTAATGCTGTTGTATGCCTAGTTTAGGGATTTTGTTGTTGAAAGAGTGTTAACTGGAGAATGATTATACTCTTCTTTGTTTTTTTACAGTTGATAAGGCTTTTGAGGCCATTTGGCTCATTCATAAATAAGAATTACAGGTTTCTGCATGAGTACAGTAGAAAGAAATACCTCAGTTTTATAGACTAAAGACCTTTTAGTCTGTGAGTGAACCTGAATAGTCTACTTTTGAAATAAATTTTCTTTCTTTACCCTGGTAATTTACAGTTGCTGTTCACAACAGCCTGAGCAGCTGGGGTTGACTGCCTATGTGTAAGGGAACTTGTCTGACTTAAAAGGGCAGTATCCAGTCTTTCTGAATTAATGGCAGAGAATTTGCTCTTTGAGATGTGGGTGTTGTGATCTGCCCCTTAGATGAAGTAAACTTGCGTACTTACTACTTTCAGGTTCCTGAGACTCATAGCTCTGATATTTAATTAAGAACATTATAAATTAAATAGCATGTTATTTCTGTAAGTGTGAAGGGCAGCTGAAGTAAGTTTGAATTTTAAGATACGTGTGAAACTTCGCAGAAAAAGAAGTTTGGGGAAAAGCATGTGAGTTGCTTTCTGCATTACTTGATCAGTAGTGTACCTTAAGAATTCTGTAGTGCAGGTGTTGCATATGCCAGAAGGGTGAACAGAATGACCTCTGAAGTACAGAGTCTCTCCTTTAAACTTAATTGAAATTAAACAGAACCACTGAATAGCGGCATTTCTAGATATTTACTTCTGGATAGAATTCACTTTTAAACTTCTTAATGTAAAATTACTTTTATGTTTAGGATGATGAATCCTTCAGCTTGCATAACAGCAACAGTCCTCATCACGAGAGAGATATTAACCGAAACTTTGAAAATGAGACTCCACAGGAGAATGGCAATATTTCAATTACACCTCAGCAGATCATTCAGTCTTCAGCTTTCCCTCAGGCAAATGTTCTTTCAAGCTCACTTGAGGCAGAGCATAGGTATGTACTTTATATAATATAAAGAGTGTTCCTACATGGTAACTGAGCGTGTTCATAAATTCTTAGTAGTTCAGAAGTGAGAGTCTGAAAACTGAGAACATATAAAATGTTTTTGAGTAATGTCAAATGTATCTCATAGATGTACTGTTTTAACATGAAATATACTTTATTTCTTAGACCTGTGTACTGACTTACATCAGATTTTTAGTAAAGAAAGTTTATTTCCTAATAAAGAATATGGCAAACTGCCTAATGACTTCATCCCTCTGATTTTGGCCTAGGTGTCTGGGAGGAACAATGCATGTAATTGCTATTTGTATTAATAACATTTTAAATGCTGCATCTTATGGAAAACTCCAGTAAGTTTTTTGTCATTATTAAAGTAATTCATTATTTTTGTAGCTGTCTTGCTGACACAGTTAGTGATACCACAAAACAGTCCACTATAAGGTGAGAAAGTAATTTCAAAAAAAGGATTGAAGCAGTTCTATTATCCCACTAAAGCAATTGTAGTAGCAACTGCTAGATATGAGAAGGATGCTGCTGGAAAACTTCAGCCCAGTCTGTAATTGAGCTAATCATGAGCTCTGACAGATTCGTACAGGTTTCAGGCAACTACAGAATTGGAGTGATATATTAGACAGATCTTCTTTTCTTTGTGATAGAGTCTATATATACATTGAACTAGAGAACTTTTCCTTTTTGTAGCATTTGTAGGAGAAACTTTCATTTCTCTTATTCCTCATGAATGTGAAGAGTACAAAGTTTTTTCTGACATTGGCTGTGGAAACAGAAGGCCTTGGTTTGGGCAGCGACTTCACTGACATAAGTGACACTGTGTGGGATGAGTTCTGTGACTTGATTGTTACGGATGGTTACAGGCTCCTCAGGAGGTGCAGGCAGGGAGCAGAGGTGGGGGTGTGGTGTGGTATCTAGTGGAGGGGCTGGAATATATGGACTCAGTGTTGGAGTCCGCTGTATGCCACCCATCCAGGATGATGGCACTGTACTTCACGGAACTAAAGAATACCTCTAATTCAACTACTGCTGCTGTCCTAATGGGAGACTCTAACTTGCCAAATGTTAACTTGGAACACCATGGACATGTGAGGACTACAAAAATGCTGCTTGCCATTGTAGAGAGAAAATCTGTGATGTTGAGAAAGAGAGAACGTTCTTTGTCAAAAGGGTGGTTGGGCACTGGAACAGACTTCCCAGGGAAATGGTCACAGCATCAAGTGTGACAGAGTTCGTGTGTTTGGACAACATTGTCAGGCACATGGTGTGACTCTTGGGGTTGTTCTATGCAGGACCAGGAGTTGGACCCCATGTTCTTTGTGGATCCCTTCCAACTCAGGATATTCTGGAATGCTGTGAAATCTTCAGCCACTAGGGGCTGATGATTTTTTTGACTGAAGATGGGAGTGAAATCTAACTCTTCATTTTTCAGTTCAAGTTATCTTAAGTGTCTTTCTTAGGATTTCTGGGCAAATGTCTTTCCTTTGGGGCATCTCAGAGAGGCTGTGTGCCCATACTGCACCAGCCCTTTGGCTGTGAGCTCAGCATGCATGTGGACAGATGTTATGTTAGCCTTTTTGTGGTAAATTGGGCCTGGAGTCACCAACTTAGCTCCCAGGATGCTTCTGTATACCTAGTAACAGTATTGGCACTTTTTATATGAAAGGACTTCTGGGAAGTTTCCAACATGCATCAATCCTGTTGGTATCAAGTTTGCTAATCCAAAGTAACTTTTTTATGTAGTTCACACTTTTAACCATTCTAGAGTGGTGTTGATTTAAAGGGACAGTGGTACTGCTAACTTTACACAATGCTGCTTAAAAGTTAGTTAGCCGTTACCCTAAATTGTATGTACATTAACAAGAGCTCTGTAACTATTTTTACGTCATGGAATGCAATGTTGATGTCTGAGCTTGCTTGCAGTAAAACTTTCTAAATCAACTATCACTGAATTGTTGTGTTTTTTTGTATGGCTATACAAACACATGTATTCTCTTAGAGTTTTGGATGACTTGTGTATATTTTGCTGCTTTCTGAGGATTTAATTGTTCCTGCCTGTTACACTGTTTGATTTGATTCAAGTGCTACAGGGGATGCAATTTCCATTTCTGTTACTGTCCTACTTTTTTTAAAGCAGAGTAGTACTGTTCTCCTTCTACAATTCCAGGCTTTTGTTAATGGCTCTAAAATCAGTGATTGGAGGCTTTGGTTACCTGCAAGCTTTCCCAGTACATGTGCAGTCTATTGGGACAATAGAGCTCCATGTAGGAAGGGTTGTGTTGAAGGGCAATTTTTGCAAATGTCTGGATAAATGAAGTGCCTGGCATATGATATCAGCTGTGAGGTTGTCTTACTTCCCTGTTTTAATATATTCATTTTTAGCTCTTGAGTGTCAGTTATGCCATGTATTTTAGAAACTTCTTTATTTTTTGTGAAATAAATTTAATCTGCTTTAAAGTTTAAGGCCAAAAGATGCCTTCTTTGCCTGAAGAAGGTCTTAATCCTTTTGGCAAAAACTTTGCAGCAAGTAGACTTAATAACCTCATTGTTAAATGTCACAGTGTCTTCACCCCTGTTTTCGCAGCATCCTCAAGTGTAGAACCACTTTCTTCCTGATCAAATACTGCCATCCCTCTTTTGGAACTAGCTAAAACATGTTGATCATTGCATCAAGCTTAGTTACGAGAAGAATCTTCCTTCCCTGATTTCTTTTTCATCCCAAAATTCTCTCCTAGTTGTTTGTGCTGAAATACCAGCGTGTGCTGTTGGCTGAGACTCAATTGAGAAGAATCCTGACACAACTCTTGACATTAGTATGTGCCATAAAAAAAAAATCACATGACACCATTGCATCCTGAACTGGTTTCCATTGTGGGACTCCACCATTCCTCATGAGTACTCTGCTTTGTTATTCAGGAAAATGTACAAAATCCTGCCCTGTGTCTTTGTCTCTTCATACTGTTCTCAGGGGAGTACATTGCTGCTTTGCTAGCAGTTATAAATTATGTAAGGAAATATGTTCTTACTGTTCTACCTGACACAAATCTCTTACCTGAGAATGAAGGTACAGTTTGCTTCACATATAGTGGTAGAATAGGGTCATTTTTGAGGGACCTGACAACTCAGCTTCAGTGCTTTGCATATCTTTTACAAGGCTTTGAACTCACACTTATGTAAGAATTCGTTTAAAAAAAAATACAGGTTGATTGATCAATGCATTTGTCACAGATCTTTAGACACATATGGAGGCAGAGCTTGAAATGTCAGAATTTCTGTAGCAAATTCCTTAATGCTGTCCTTCTTATTTTGAAGGTTGTTAAAGGAGATGGGCTGGCAGGAAGACAGTGAAAATGATGAAACATGTGCTCCACTAACTGAGGATGAGATGAGAGAGTTCCAAGTCATTAGTGAGCAGGTAACACTAAGTTAATTTTCCATTATAAACCTGTGATTGGTTTCCCTAGATGGCTGCCTTTGAGGAGGATCTTCAGTAATTTTGATCATTAACAATGTTGCTGTTTCACTACCATGTCAACTGCTTTTGGAAGAATAGTTGCCTCAAAAAAATAGGATATTAGTGCTGACAGTAACTTGGGCCTATTCACAAAGTATTAAGGGAAGGGGAGGGGTGTGCTTCTAAGAGTTTCAGTATTGCTGGTGATAGAAATACACAGGCTTTCAAGCTCCTCAGCTTAGTCTGAGAAAAGAGATTATTCTTTCAAGCTTTTTATGCTTGAAATAAGTTTCCTTGGTGTTCTGAGAGCTGCATTTTCTTTTTTGGGAATTTACATTTAATCTATTAGTAACGAAGTATGAAAAAGCAATATAGACTTGATTTTTCCTTAATTGGTGTTATGGGTTTTTTTTGGTTTTTTTTTTTTGTTTGTTTGTTTGTTTGTTTTTAATTAACATTGTTGAGTATACCTGGTAGGGTCAGTGAGATGGAGTCAGAAAGGAGAATCGTGTGTGGTGCTAAATCTGAACATATTGGTATTTACATGTCTAGCCACGTATATGCTGAGTAGAGCATTTGGAATATTGAACTCTCAAATGCTAGCCTTACTGCACACCTTCTGCATTAAATGCGAAAATGCAATAATTCCTTTCTTTTTATAGAATGACCTGTTTCCTTTCTCTGCAGTGTCTTTGACTTTCCAGTTGCTGAGATACGCATTTCTCTCTGCTGCTGCATCTCTTCTGGGCCCCTTCCTTATTGCCCCTTCCCCTTCTTAGCACAGATGTTTGCAGCGCTGTGGAAAAGGGAACTGAATTGCAGGGAGAGATTTTTTGGGAGGAGGGATCTTTGGGAGGGATCTGTGGGATGTGAGTGAGAACGGGGTGAACTGTCATTGACTGCAGGAGTTCAGCACAACTGGAGACACTTGGACACAGGTGGCTGGCAGAAGTGAAGGCTCTCAGGGGAGTTACCCTTTGTGTGTATATATGAAAAGATGTGGATTCAGTGTAGCCCAGAGGTGAAGATACAGAGAGTGTTGAGGTGCAACGGATTGTTGTGTTTGGCATTTTCTTTCTCTAAATGCATCATGTTTTCACATTTCAGTTACAAAAAAACAGCCTTCGGAAAAATGGCATTTTGAAAAATGGCCTCATCTGTAATTTTAAATTTAGCCCCTGGAAAAACAGCACTTTCAAACCTGCTCTCGAAAATGAGGATTCTGAGACGAGCAGCAGTGATACATCAGATGATGATGATGTGTGAAAACTTCTGTGACATCTGTGGAAGCCCATTTGTTTCATGAAGAATTGGGGATGTGTTGTCCAAAAACAAAAAATTCTAATTTATGTAGTGACATGGCTGCCACAGGAAGAATGATGAGACTTTTCTCTGAAGGAAGCAAGGAATGTTTTGTTGGGTGTATTGAAAATCACTATAATTTCTCTGTGAATGAATGTTGTGGAATGAGGCCTTGGGTTCATCCAGCATTGACTTTCATCATTGAAGCATTTCTGACAGGCAATCTGACAATGTTACAAATCAGACTTTCTCACTTAATAAAAAAAGCAAAGAATTGTGTCATGTCTTGCAAAGCTTGTGTCTTAAAATGTCTAAGGGAAAAAAGGGCAGGCTGACACGGTGTTTTGTTTGCAAGTCATTTCTTTCTTACAGTGGAAATCAACGAGTCCACTGTGTATGCAAGAAGGGCAATGTAGCATGTTGGCTAAAATGAGCAAAGTGCACTAAAACTCTTCCGTAATTGAGTTGTTGAACTGTTCTACAGATAACTGCTCTTTTGCTGTTTGTACTATTGGCATTATTAATGGCAAAAGACCTTGATATTACAGTTCCAAAATTCAAGAATTAACTCTTAAATTGAAAGCTTTAAGGGGTATTGTAAGACCATTATTCTCACAGTGACTTGTGGGAAAAAAAGCCATTTGATTTTACTATTCAACATGCAGAAAAATCCTTACACTGACTCGATTTGTGGATGGGAAATAAACTGATTTACAGAGTATTGTCTCAGTGCATAGCATCATGAGTATTGTTTTTAAATCTGCTACGTTTTATTTGTATTTATATTACATGTACTCTGGCAGCAATACCTGCATTTCAGGACAAGGTAAAAAATACGTTATTCAACTTTTTTCAACAGATCTTGCTTTTATAGCAGCAGAAGTGTATGTGTGCAATAACCAACTGTTTTGCTTACTCTGTGTCAGACCCTTTATTTCTGATTGCACATTTAAAAATGAAAATGGTATTATTTATAGTTTTACTTGGTTTATTTTAGTTGTTTAAATATTTCCACAGTTGTACAAGCTGTGTAGCATTAATTCATAAGCACAACTGCTCTTGGGGATGTCACATATGTTTATATGTGGAATGTCTTGGGGATGTCACATATGTTTATAATATAGCATATATATATATAGACACTCCCCCTTCAAGATGTTTTTGAATTCTACTATTTCTTACAGTAAATTATTTGCAGTTTAGAACTTGAAAGCAAAAATATTTATAAAATTGATATTTTGTCCATATTTCTTTAGAAAAATAGTTTTTTTATCATGTGGCATCAGTTTTGGGCCAAAGTTGGTATGTTTCTCTTTTTTATTTATTATTAAGTATGTATTTCTTTTCAAGAGGTCAGTTTTTGTATTAGAAAAGGTTGCAAATGTTGATGTAGTTAATTTTGGCATGGTGTATTGAAATACTTCATTTTCTAATCTCAATTTAAGAGGATAAAAATGTTTCTATTTTAAAAAGGAAACTGCCATATCTGTAATGATGTTTTTCCTACCTGCATGCCTTGTACGTCTTTCTCCTTCCCCTGTCCTCTAGTTTTTTTTTAACTGACTTTGACACCTTGGTATAGTTTGTTCACTTTTTGCTTTTCACATACTATCAACAGGATCTTCTGCCTCCCTTAATTATGTAATAGTATGTGGATGCGCTATTTTAACACTAAGTGAAAATGGTTTTGCCTTGACATTTCTCAAAGTGCGGTAGAGGCTTTCCCCCCTTCTTTATGCAATTTAGTAATAAGTGTCACCACGGTAATTAATTCTTTGGGAAGATAATATAATTGTAGAAGAATTGTGTTAAAATTGTATAGACTCTGGAAATTTATGAGTTGCAATTGAGAAAATTCTCTTTGGAGGAAGCAGAATTACTAGTCATACCTAGTACTTCTCTTTTGCTGGTTTATGTCCTGAAACTGGTAATGGAAGCACTGGTTATAATGAACTGTGAGCAAAGGAGGTAGCAGGAATTGGGCAGTGGTTTTGCTTTGTAAGTTTTTTGTATGTGGTTTCTCCTCTTGTGTCTTCTGCTACTTTTGGGTTAATTTCTGGTCCTGTACGATTGTCCCTTCTGCCATTTCAGACACCTCTCCAAGGTCTGTGTGGCCCCTGGTTTAAATGGTTATCTGCTTGCTCTGTCACTTCAGTTGGCCCTTCACTGCAATGTGGAAGTGGGCAAAATTTGGTATATCCATTGAGGAACTGGATTCCCCTATATTATATTTACTTATGATAAGGCTGAGTAGAGTATTTGTCACATTTTGTGTCATCTTAAGAAACTCTTTATTTAGTGACTTACTGTGAAACTCTTTCAGTTTTTTATTTGCTTGGGAAATGTCACTTGAAACAATGTTTTATTTTCATAGCTTCCATAAAACGTATGAAAGCATTTTATTGCATGGTTCCCCTCTTGTTTTTTTCAGTGCTTGATGATATAGAGAAACCTAATGAAACCTGATTCTCTAGTATTTAACAATACAGCTTTATCCATATTTCACTTTGTTCCTTTCCCAGGGCAACTTCAGTAGGTCATTGGCCTTTTTCTTCTCTCATATGTAAACCATGATCCATTCCCAGAATAAATCCTATCTTGTTTTTCTGCTTGAGGAGGTGTCTGCCTTAAAGAATTGAGAAGTTGGTGACTAAGTTTACCCATTTCCTTAGCAGGTACTAGTAAGCTTTGGAGAAGGTTTGTCTATGCTGGGCTAAAAGAACTTGAGTTCAGTATTGCTAGTCACAGATAGCTGCATGCAGACATGATATGAGGTCACTACCATTTCTCTTTATCTTCCTGGCTTTATTGGCAGAGAACCATGTAATCCTGGTTCCCTGTTCCAGCCCTCTTCAAAAGCAAAGAGGAGTGATCAGTGACTCAGTGATTCTGCTGATATGCTGTTGGTGGGTGATGTGCTCCCTGCCTGTCTTGGAGGGTGCCTGATTCTATGGTGGGGAGCTGGGAATGCTTTACCTCAGCCAGAATGACCAGAGGTCTTGCTCACTGGCTTGTACATGGCCTTTCTCTCTCTTATGGTGTAAGAGAAGCTAGTTATCTTTTCAGCAGATGTTAAAACTACAGTGAAGTCCACTGATTCATATTGGACCCAGTCAAGATTCTGAAGAAGATTTTAGTGGTTATCCCTGTCTTTGAGAAATAGTACCAAATGTGAAGAAAATTAATTTTTATTCCCTTATGCAACTGCCTGTGGGGGAAAATCATCTGCTTGAGTTGAGATGGGCACCTTATTTTCAGTGTTTGTTCTTCAAAGAATACCTGTTTTTCAGTAAATACATTTAAACTGCTGGCAGCTAGAACCTGGAAGGAGGGTTGAGTCAACAATGTCTTTGTTTTTCTATTTTCTGTTTGCTGCTAGGCAGCAGCTGAAGCAATTTACCCAGCTCTAGGGAACTTTTGATCTGATTAAGGATTATTGCACTTGAGCACCGAGGGTTACTGGCTCATTAGGATAATAAATGTGCTGACTAGCTGGCCATCTTTCCTCATACTGTTGTTCTTGGTCATCAGTGAGCTTTATTGCAAACTGAATGAGGTTTGTTTTGTAGCCTGGATATCTCTGGAGCCTTCCATAAAGGTATCTGGAAATGCATTTGCTAAACCAGCCCTGGCAGTTATCTGCAAAGCAGTCTGGCTCTGGATTGGGCACAGGGTAGTACCAAAAACTCGTCTGTCCCAGTACGTTTGTACTTCCTCGAGAGATTAGTAAGCAAATTTTGAGGTTTGTCTCTTAGTGGGTTGCCGTCTGGGAAAGACTTTCAGACTAAAGAAAAACTCACGCCTTCAACAACTTGGTCAGTGGAGTGTACTGCTTCGTTAGTGAGTTCAGTGTCCACCAGAGTCTGCCCTTGTGCAGATCAGATCATCTGATGAATGAGGGAGGTCTCACAGGGCCTATAGCAGTGTGCATTCCTTGAATTCCTAAAAGATACCTGACAATAAGATTGCTAGGTAGGCTTCATTCTTCTTGGATGTTCTCTTGGTATACAGCTCTTTATTTCCCTGGCACTAGCCTGATTTTTGTAGAGAAATGCCATTCCATACCTGCAGGACAAGTGCTTGTTTTCCTTTGTCTCCTATGCAGATGAAAGATACAGCTTTGAAGTGAAAGAGTATTTTTGGCAAGTGGTGATTGCTGATGTCCAGATAGGCATCTGCTTAATATACTGATGGAGCTTGGGTCAATATGGGAGGATTTGAACTCTTTCTGTGTGTACTAAGCAAGGCACGACCAAGTTTCATCTTGGGAAGCAAAGGGAAACCAACTCCTTCCATTCTGCCAGGAAGAGTCAGATTTGAGAACTAGTGCAGGAAATTCCATATGCTGGAGAACTTGGACCAGCCTGGTGGCCTAAACTGTTCTATTTAGTTTAGCAGAATGGTGGTGTGCTGAGTTGTGTGATCTTCCAAGCCTGAAAGTTCTGAAACAGGGTCTCTGCATCAGATACCTATACAGAGCTCCTGGCTGGCTCTGAAGCTGGAGAGCAGCCACTGTTGCCTTAGTATTCTCATGGGTTAAGGAAGGTGATGCAGCTTTTCCTCCAGTCTGTTACTTGGTGTAGCTAATACAGGAGATGATGTGCAGCTCTGATCCTGCTTATTCCAGCATGGTGGATTTAGTATGGTGACTTCCTTATTCCTTCTGTGTGATAGCTTCATGTCTGGGAGCTCTTTGCTATTGTAATCCTTGTATTTTCCATCTCCCATTGCTTTCTGCTGAAGACTGTGAAGTGGAACCATCTTTATCAAGTCAGGGAGCTTTCTGTCTGGGCTCAACTTACTGCATCAAGGATAGGTGAAAAATAGAGCTCTGAGTTGTTTAGCCTACATGCTACACTCTGTGTGGTATGCATGTGTTTTATTAGAACTTGAATGCAATACAAGGGGTCATTGTAGAATTGTTAGCAGTAACTTATTTTCTGTGCTTGCCACTTGTAGTTGTTGGTGTTACTGTTGGCTCTTGTAATGAGGATCACTTCTTTTCCTGCCCTAAATTACAGCCAGGCTGAAGGGTCTTTTCTTCAGTGACTGGGTCAACTTTTTTTTTCCTACAGCATTGCTTTAGGTAACAATTCATGCTGTTTGAAAGAATAATAATATCTGAGTAATTCTAATGTCTGAAATGAGCTGATCTGTAAGGAATTGACATACATCATAAGTAGCCTGCTGAATCAAGCCACTCTTTAGGCAAAGCTGAGAAATACTTCTGTCTGCAGTGGAAAGCTGTTTCAAAAAGAAGCTCGATTATGAATGTAAATGACACAGATATTTTGCTAAATGTTCACAAGAACATTTATGTTCCTTTGCTTCAGTTTCTTTTTTTGTTCACCTCCAAAGTGGGCATAGACAAATAATCTTTGTATAGAATAAATACATTTTCATGATTCAGATAAATGAATTAGTTGTTCTGAAAATGCAATTTGGAAGTATTTTAATGTTTTGGCTAAACTATAACTTAGTATTATTTAATTTTTAGTCTTTATAAACAGCTGAAAAACGTCACATTTTTGTTGATGAAACTGGCTGTGATTATGGTTACCTTATGCTTCCACTGGAAGGATCTGTTACCAGTTATTTAACTGCTGGATATGCTGTGGGACCAGTTTTCCCTGGTGGACCAAGCGCCTCAGGATGCAGCTGCAGGCTGGCAGAGCCCCGCAGATGTGCTGAAGGCAGCTACAGTTGTGGAGAACTCAATGGAAAAAGGTGGAAAAAAATTCAGTGACAAGGGTAAATGGGAGCCATCAGGCCCATAATTTTGGAAAATAAAGGTCTGTAATAAGTTTCTGTCCTGATCATGTCACTGAAAAGTGAGTCTTGTCTTCTGTTGCCAGTGAAATGTTCCTCCCTGCCTTTTGTGGTCTTGTGGCTGGTCTTGTGTTAGATTATAGCCAACACAATGTTGCTTGTGATGATCCCGGACTGCACAGTTTCACTGTAAGAAAGTCAATGTCTTAGGTGGTTTGTGTAGAGGTTTGATGTGGTTCTCTTGTTTCTTGTTCCTTTGTTTTGACTAATGTTGAGAGACATGCCAGGTTTAGCAATGAGTTAGCAAGATGTTGATTTTAGTGGATGTTCAAATTTTTTTCTTAACCATGGTAATTTTTACCTGCTTGAAGGAAATGGACCATAGTGCTGGGTAACCATAAGGATACAAAGGTAAGTTAATGTTGAAGGACTTGCCAGAGGAATACCAGAACAGATCTCTGTTCTGTGATTTGTGTACAGCGTAGATGATGACTTAAGTAAGTCAGAGCCAAGTACTGCTTTAGACAGATGTCCTGCCAGGTGAGTGATGTGTGCCTATGCAGTTAAAGTCTTAACAGGTAACACATGCCTGTAAGGGCTTGAAGGCTGCATGTGCCTGTGCTTCCTGGTCTTCAGCAAGGTTCTCTATCATCTTGACCTTGATTTTCTTCTAATACCTTTCTTGTGCCACTTAATGAAGGTGGTCCTGATTTTAGTTTCCTGTCATAGGAATGGGAAAATAAGGGCTGAAGAAGGGATGAGAAAAAAAGCTGGAGCTCCTGTAAAATCATTAAGGAGCAGACTCAATTCTGGGGGTGTCTGAGATCAAGAGGGCATCCTCCAAATAACATGTAGTGTAGGAGTGCCCTTACCTAAAAGATGCATCACTGCTAGAGAAGGGTAGGAGTGTGGGGAGAGGCCAGAGGTCTCTGAGGAGAGGGAACTGGTACTTGACTGAAATGGAATGTAAGAACTGCACAGTCTGCCTAGGTCAACACTGGGCTGCTACTATGCAGGTTCAATCTAATTTTTTTTTTCTTTTTTGGTTTGGTTTGGTTTTTTTTTTTTTTTTTTTTTTTTTTTTTTTGGTTTGTTTTCCGGGTTTGTTAGTGTTTTGGTGTGTGTTTGCATTTTTGTGCTATTAAGACTTCTGAAAGGAAGATGGCCATACCTTTGAATTGGTTGATTTTGTTGGTGCAGAGACTGCCAGTCAGAGCAAAAGAACCTGCCCAGAAGCTCTGTTTAGACTGAGGAGGACAGACAAGACACCATCTGCACTAGGACTCACTGTATGCCCAAAGGCAGGCTGTACGATAGAACTGGCTTCAAGGAGTGAGGGTGGAGAGGGAAGGCTGGAGCAGAAACTGCTCTGATGAGGAGTGGAAAGTAGTTTATAAATAGACAGTGATAACAAAGGCTGAAGAGGACTCTGCAGAGACACAGCTCTCATGGCTGGAAACAGCAGGGCAAAGTGAAGGATGGCCAGAATGGCGATGCTGAGCAGGGGGGCTTTGAGAGCGCTGCAGCTGTGGGTCAGGAGCCGGGTCTGATGTGCCTGTGTGGCTGTGGACACCGGAGAGCCGTGAGGGCAGCCAGTGACACCCCAGCTCGGGAACATGCCTGGGGGAGGAGGAGCTGCGAGGAGGAGCAACTACATGAAATTCTACTGGGGCAATGCCAGATTCTGCCCCTGGGAGAGGATCAATGCAACCCTGTGTCAGAGAGTGAAGTAATTCGTGCCTCAAACATTGATACAAAGTTTTGTTCAAACACTGTTTAAATAAGCTCACAACCAAAAAGAGGCTTTCCTGAAGATACCTGACTGGGACTTCGGACTGAGAGTTAAACTGCCAGGAAAGCCATTGTTCAGTCACTCGGGCTGAAGGAAAGGAATGCATCCACGAGCGCAGAGATTGGGTGGGGGAGGCCACGCCACAGAAGCCAAGTCCCACACATTTCCCCCTCTCCCCCGAAACAGGGGCAAGGAGAGAAGTTACACAGATGGCCCAGTGGAACCCCAACAGGCCACATCCATGGGATATTGGGGTGAGAGGCAGCTGTAGGGGTGTTAGAGCCCATCAGAGGCTCCCCTGAGGCCTGCACCACGCATGCAGCCGATCCAGTCTGCTGCAAGGGACTGTCCTGTCGTCCCTCGCCGCCGGGGGGACAGGCCCAGACAGGCCCAGACTGTCTGGACATGCTTGGACATTGCCACCTGGCCTGAGCTGTATTAACCCATGGGATTCTGTGCTTTTGGGTAGACCATCACCACCAAGAGGACCAGCTGGAGAGGATCAATGCAACATTGTTGGGATCCACGCATGGTGATACTTTCCTTATTCTGCCTCGTCCACCCCACTTATTTTCTACTTCTCTATTCCTTCTCCCTCTCTCCTCTCATATTTGCTTTCAAATAAAACTCATACTACTGACATATGGTCTTGTTTGCACCTTAATTACGGCAGAGATATTCTAAAAACTTTAATAATGGGTCGTAACACCTGGATGTACAGACAGCGCTGGGAAGAGGCTGGAAGCAGTGCCATGGAAAGGGCCCTGGGGATCCCTGTCCATGCTGAACATGGGGCAGCAGTCCTGGCAGCCGGAGGGTCCACCTGTCTGGGGGCACCAGCACAGCATCGGCAGCCGGGCAGGGAGGGATTGTCCCGCTCTGCTCTGGGCTGGGGAGCCACCTCGAGTGCTGGGACAGTTTTGGGTGCCACAGCATAAAAAAGACATTAAACTACTAGAGAGAGTCAAAGGAGAGAACAAGATGGTGAAGGGCCTTGAGGGAAGCGTGTGAGGAGCAGCTGAGGACACTGTGGTGTGTTCAGCCTGGAGGAGAGGAGATCGAGGGAGCCCTCAGTGCAGGACAATCCTTGTGAGGGAAGAGGAGGGGCAGACACTGATCTCTGCCTGTGTGAATGGTGATAGGACCCAAGGGAATGGCCTGGAGCTGTGTCAGGGGAGAATTTAAGTTGGATATTTGAGAAAAGATTCATCCAGAGGTGGGAACAGCTGGAACAGCTCCCCAGGACAGTGTCACAGCACCAGCCTGACAGAGTTCAAGAAGTGTTTGGACAATGCTCTCAGGCCCATAGTGTGACTCTTGGGGATGTCATGTGCAGGGCCACGAGCTGGACTCAGTGATCCTTGTGGGTCCTTTTCAGCCCAGCTTTATTCTGTGGGTCTGTGACTGATGGAAGGTGGCTGCTTACTGTTTTGTAGGACAGCATGTATCCAGAGCAGGCAGCAAATATCTGCGAGTGAGTGGATTTCTGAGTGCTTTAATGGTGTTTTAAACCCTGTCAAAGAATGAATATGAAAGCAAGTGGAGGAAATGTGGCTGAAACAGCTCTGCCTGAGCAGTAAGTCTTTCTCGGTGGTGTGTGGATCAGGGAGGCAGGAAAGCTGAGCAAAGGAGCCTGGTAACTGCCACTATTTCACTGTTAATTGAAAAAAAGAATTATAGAACCCTTCTCCATGAGGTAACTATTTGGATTTACCAAACTGGGATGGACAGACTTTATTAACTACTCTGTAGCAAGCCTCAGCAAAGCTGAAACCTTTTGATGACCTCTGAATGTGGCAACCTTGGCAGAGCTGCAGTGTGACAAGGGACACAGTATCGTTGGCTTTATTAGGAGGGGAACTGGCAGATATGGTGTGAGGGAGGTGGGGGTGAGAGGGTTGAGACTTTGCCCCATGGAGGATGCAGGGAGTTCTGTGGAGCGGGAAAGGTATTTCATAGCAGTGGTCCCTTTGGGGGTGCCCAGCAGCAGCAGTATTCTGGCTGCTGTCCTCATCACCTATCAATGCACCTCAAGTGTGAGGAACATCCCACTACCGTTGAAATTTCTTTCTGAAATTTTCACAATAGGGTAACCTACATAGTTCGGTGCTGCAGAGGGCACTAGCATGCCGCCACTCCCCTGCACGTGTGTATTAATTACCTGGGTCACTCGAGCAGAAGGGAGGTTTTTGTGGTGGTGCCTGGAGGCTCCAGGCGCCAGAAGAGGGTGCTGGAGATCTTCTGCTCGCCCGGCTCTCACTCACTTCGCAGGTTTCATGCAATTGATATAGTTTTGTTTTTCTCAACCAGTGTAAATAAGTATTCTAGGATTTTTTAATACACTACTACGCCAGCACCTAAATACAGAGACAATTAGACTGTTTATGGAACTGCTCTGCTTTGGTACTATACATACCTGTACTCATGAAATGGCAGCCTGTTGTAAATTGGAGTTTGGCTAGGGATGTTCTTAAGCAGAACAGCCTGCATGGATAGGTCTGTTGTAAATCAAGGAGAGAGAGACCATTCTGACGTATTTTTAGCTTCTCTGTGTATATAAGAACATTAGTTTAAAGAGAAGATGGGAGTAAAATCAGTTGCATTCTCTGTTCTGCTGTGATTCTGAAGTAAATCCCCTGTTTGAGCTTTACAGGTTGCCTTATGTCTGAAAGTCTGCAGTTAGGTTTGGGTAGGGTTTATGTTTTTCAGTGAAAAGTTGGCCTCTTTTCAGATGTGTGTTTTCCAGTTCACAGGGCAGTTACTTTGCTTTAAAAAAAACAACCAACAGTTAAAATGGACAACAGAAAAACTCTTATTCTCATCTTGTTAATCACTAAAAACTGACACTAGAGGACAGAAAAGATATAGTTGTGACATGCTTTCATTTTTGTATTTGCTTCTCTCCAGAGCTGGGATGAGATGGCTTTTTATAGTCTGCAACTTGCAGCTCACTTCTAGGAGTTTTCTTTCCCAGTGAATTTTTGCAAGAAGTTTTAATCTCTGCCTTGCCCTGCAGTTCTGGTACTGATGTATGCTTGTTGGAAATGAGCCATGAGCACTTACAATAAGTTTTTGTGGCTTTTGGACAAAAATCTTCAAATCTGAGGGGCTAGCATTAAGCATCTTTATTTGGAGATGTAATTGCCTCATTTTTCAGAGATGGAGAGCAAACTCCTTGCTATTCATCAGTGGGAGTAACATGTACAGTGACTGAAACCAAGATTTCATGACTTGATTTTAGACTTCTAATTAAAAGAAAATTTCCTTGAGCTATCCAGACCTAGGGGAGTTAGGGAATAAGATGTATTAATGTGCCAGCAAATCCCTATGGGACAGGAGGTGATACTGCCTCTCTTTCTCAGGGAGTTGGGCAACACTCTTCACTTGTTCCTTCTTTTAATCACAATATTTGGGAAGGAGATGCTGCAGGTGTTTATACTCCCAGTTAAATGCCCTCCAGTTCCTCAGCACAAAGTTCTTTTATGACAGGGCTTTGGGAATCATGCAGGTCCATGTGAAATAAAGGTGTCCACTGTTGTCTCCATCTCCTTGGAAAGTAGCAGGTATCTGTCCAAGAATGGGAAAGTAAATCCATAGATCTTTTTCTTCTTACTTCTGTACTGGAGGAATTAATCCCTCATCTTCCCACACAGTTTTTGCTGTATCTGTCATGCAAGCCTCCACTTTGTTCACCATTTAAATCAGGGCCTAGATCTTTACTCCTTTAAAAAACAAAACAAAACAAAACCAAACAAAACCAAAGCACACTTGCAAAGGGTGTAATTTGAAAGAAATCTTCTGCCCTCATCTTCCAGTTCTTCAATTGCTTTTTTTGCCCTGTAAGAAAAGCCTGGGTGTTTTCAGTTTTCCCTTCACTCAGCAGCAATACCCTGAGAGTTTCAGATCTGAGGATTTCTTGTGATCATGCCAGAGGCAGAGCAGCTTACATGTTGAGGTGACAGCGATGGTGCGCAGGCTGGGTGTGCATGCTTGGCGCATCATGCTGCTGGGAGCAGATGGCATTGCTGTGCCGCAGTGCTTGAGGCAGAGCTGCACGGCAGCGGGAATTCTAGCAGCTCCAAACCCATAAAATAATTTTCATTGCCTGTAAGACAGGCCCAAATAATTTCTTTTTATAGGAAAGAACATTTTGTAGTCTATCTTGCTCTACTGGTAAAGGCAGAATGCATAAAGCAGAACAAAATATGAGGGATCAGGCTGCCAGAACAGCAGGTGCTTGAAGGAAGAGACTTGGGTGTGCAGCGGATGGACAATTGAACAAAGTGAACTATAGGAGAGGTAACTAACCCTCTCATAAATGTCACTGTATGATGTGATGTTAGCATGCAGCAGGCTCTTGAGGTGAGAATTTTAAGTAGGAAATACAATTTTCTTCAACCGAAGTCTTGAAGTTTCTTTCTTGTTAAACTTTTCATGACCTTCTGTTGGAGATAGTGTTGCAAAAATCTGATGAAATCTATTAAAAAAATATACATTACAGGTTTTGTATTTTTTTTTCTTATCCCATGGTAAACTCTTAAAACCAATGCATATGAGTATGTGTATGTGCAAATATGTAGAATTTTTTGGTTGTATAAGGGCTCTGAGATCAGATTGTATTTCAGACCTTAGTTTCTTTTTGAACCATTTTTAGTGGAATGTTTCATTTTGTCTGCCTTCTCTGTTAAAGGGCATGCTTTTCAGAAGTTTAACACTGTTGTAGGCTCTAAGACCCAGGTATCCAAAGGTTGTTGTAGTGGGCAGAGCCACAACTTTTGCTGAAGGCGTCTGGTTTGACGCAATTTGAGAAGGTTCAGAGGAGCTCCTGACTGCAGCTTGTGCTGTTTTGTGTAAGCAGAATAAGCCCTTATCCTCCCTCCAGCCTGGGACTACCACCTGAGAGTAATAACAAGTTGCTGACTATGTTTGTTACTTATTAAAATCCTGTCTTGATGAGCAAAATATGAACTATCTTCTAAGGCCTGAGAGGTCACAGGTTATTTCCAAGTGTGGTAGGTATGAAATGAATAAATCTAAATGAGGATCTGGAAGAGCAGATTGGGTGTCTGCTTCCTGACCTACCCATTCAATCACTTGCAGACAGCCGGTGTTAGCTGGAGGTCTCTCTAAAAACATCTCTTCAGTGGCTAGTTCTCATGTTGGCCACTCATTTTTTTGGTATTGCTAAACACCCATTAACTTTTAAATATATCTGGCAGTTCCCTTTGGAGAGGGGAGGCTGCTCCCTCCCTCTGCCATGCGTCAGGAGCATTGCAGGACATGAGGCTGTTGCTGGGATCACTTCTGGGGCTGCTGATGCCAGTGCACCCATCAAGCACAGGGCAATTGGTTCTCCCTTTCAGCACTTTTCAAGAAAACAAATTATTTTTTTTTTCCTGAAACATGTGATTTATATTTATGTTTGAACAGTGAATTGGCTTACTACAAAGGAAATCAGACGCAACCTTTCCAAAGGTTATTTACCATATGTCTAAAAAGCACAGTGTGCAATTGAGAAAGAGAGAACTCTCCTCACACAGTGTTTGTACATGCAGATTAATATATTCTGGGGTTAAAGTGAACACTTAGTCCAATGAACTCATTATGTTTGTTCGTTGGTTTTATAGACCTTACAAAGTGTTTGGGTTTACGTTTGGGAAACAAAAGCAGCAATCAGCAGCTCTTAGCTTTCGTATATCAGATCCTGCCTAAATGGAATGCAAGTACACTTTTGTAATACTTAGTTTTGTGTTGACGTTATTTATTATAGTCTTTCCAAGCCGTCACATGAATAAAATAAAAGGTTAGAGGCAAAGTAATTTTTTTTAAACCAATATTTCTATAGCTCATTACCTGCAGGTCTTAAAGCTTCATTACCTTCTGTTTATTGAGCAATGCAAGTAATTCCCTTCATGTCTTATTGATTTTGAACATTTAATTTTCATACTGATTTAAGCAATTTTTATTTTTTTATTTTTTTATTTTTTATTTTTTTTTTCTGGATCTCTGTAGTATTTCTACACACAGGTTTATAAACGGCAAAGTTCCCATGCATTAGAATATTTAATTTGCAGCCATGCAGGAACAGCTTGATTAAACCGTGTTCATATAAGTATCCTGATTTCTATTTTGTATGTTTAAAAACCTTATTTTATTCTGGCTCTACAATGCTCAACAAAAGCACTGGGTGGAGTTGATCACATAATTTTTATGAGTATTACGTATAGGTGGACTGGATTTACACAGCTCTCTGCAATAAGAATTGACAGAACCTCAGATTTTAGAATCATGGAATGGTGGAGACTCTTCAGGGACTGCTGGGGATCATCTTTCCCAGCCTTCTTCCCTGAGTAGTGCTGTCGTGAGCTGGTTGCCCAGGATCATGTGTACATGGCTTTTGGATATCCCCAAGGATGTGCAATGGGTTCAAATTCTTCATGATTGCTCTTCCCTGGGCGGGGGGGTGATGTGGCCCTGGGCTTCCTGCAGTGCCCCGCTTCTGCTGAGGGTGACCTCAGGGTGGTGCCCCAGGGCTCCACGTTCAGATGGGCCCTTTTGCAGATGGAATTGCTCTCCAGATATCCCGAGATATCCAGTAGTACTGTCAGGAGTGTGAGCACTGATCCTTAGGGAGGAGGAGGAGAGGGGAGGAATCAGCAATCGGCCCTTGGGAAGAGCTGTGTAACCCGTGTCCAGCAGAGAGGTACCAGCTGCCAATGTGGTCACTTTGAGATCGTGGAGAAAAAGGTGATTGTCCCTTGGATTCCTACATTTTCCTAAAAGTTTAACTGTAAACACAGGAATGTTATTGCAAGAAAAACAAGCAAGTGGATGTTTAGGAAAACAAAACAAAATAACTTCTAATGTTTGGGGAAAACCTATGAACAGTTGGAATTAGCAGCAGGTGAAAATCTTGTGTGTTTAGACAAGCTAAAGACCTGGTAATATCAAACACTGTTCAGCAAGGGGCAGGGGAGAGGCATTGCTCCCGGACAGCTTGCAACTGTGTATTTAAGGCATAATTCCTGGAATTAATATCATGAAGAATTTTGTCTGCAAGATGTACCACTCACTTGGAAGCAGCACCAGTGTCTGACCTAAAATAGTGAATATTTTATACAAATGGAAGAAGAACATAAATAACTGGGGGGACAGACATGTTAGCTCTGCATTTCTGCTGTGCCAGGGCACGAAGAAAGTGAGCCTTCCTGACATGCCTACAGAATTTTTTCCTGTTTTTCATGGAAAACTCCATCAAAATAGAGCCAGCTCCAGGTTATATATTGGGACACTGAAGCCAAGGTGACTTCTCATGTGTGCAGTGGTGGAATCAGAGAGGGAGATTTTTTTTTGTGGTGCTGTCAGCTGATGCTGGGGAGCATTGACAGGTAAATTGACTGCTGTACTCCCGTGTATTTATTATTCCTGTAGTTTCTGTTTCACTGGCCTTTGTCTTGGTAGTTTTTTACTGCCTTCCTTCTGGTTTCCAGTGTAAATCTGGCCAGCTGGTCTGTGGTAATTCCAATTGCTTAGACCTGACTTATAAAGCTTACAACCTCTTTTTAAAGAGTTAAAACCCTTTTCACAGTGCAGGTAAAATTGTAATTAAATCTTTCTGTTTATTAAAATATACTCATAAAATGGAGCTACTTTCACATTTTTCTGAGCAGTCCTTAATGTGATGTTGGCAATTGCACAGTGTTACTTTTCATATCACTGTAAGACATCTTTCTTTATATACCAGCGTAATGAAGAGGAAAACAGGCAGCAGGTTATTTCCACAGCTTTGCAGGTCAGAATTTCTGAAATACTATTTTTTGTGAATATCTGTACAGTCTGGACAGGCTTGCACAGAACTATTAATAGCAATTCGGCCAGAGAGAAAAGGAGAGATCTGAGATTTCAGGGGTTAAGGTGTAGCAGAGGGGACAAACAAGCAGGTGACAATTCTTCTAATACACATGTTTGATGTCTGTTGTACGTCAGATGCTCTGAGCACTGCAGAGGAAGCAGTGCCTTGTTCTCTGTCTGCTTCCTTCCATCACAGTCAATCAGAAGTGCATGAAAACTAATGAACTCTTTTTCAAGCAAGTCCTTAATCAGGAGATGGTGTTGCAATAATTACAGCCTAGTTCCTTGAGGGTTTGTTGAAGTAGCTACTGATTTAAGGACATCTTTGGCTTGAAAGTACATATGTGAAGGAGTATTTGGAAGGCAGTAAGTAGTCTAACCTTCTCAGAGGCCATGTTTATTTGATTGTAATATAAATAATGCAGCATTTTAAGGGTCAGACTCTGGGGAAGGCTGTTCCTTGTGTGTGTTCTGGTTAAGGCGAGCTAAGATTAGTGTTTGAAGAGGATACACCTTTGGAGGGCTTGCTATATTTAGGAGTTGGTGTCAAATTCTATACCAATATCTGAGAGCTGGTGCGTGGATTTCGTGGAGTGTGTTCCTGCAGACGGGTGACAAGCACTGCCTGCACGTGTGTTACTCTCACAGGGAGGCCTCACCAGGACAAGATGTTACATAAGGCATGTGAAAGCGACAGCTCGGGGACTGCGGTGGAAGATAAGATTTCAGGCAAATGCCAAGCGTGAAGAAATCAGAGCTCATCAGAAACTGATGAATTCCTGCTGTGCGGGATATTGTATTTGATATCTTAATGCTGAAGTTCAGTGGGTGATGCTGAAGCCATGTGCTTTGAAACAGAAGTGTAAGTACTTTAGATTGTTTGCCTATTGTAATTATTTATCCAACCAATGGCAGAGTTATCCCCAGCCCCATTTAGCCGAGGACATTAATGCTCAGGGTGATTTCTCATGCCTCCACCTTCCAAGACTGGCAGTGCTGGTTTCGGAGATCTGTGGGAGGAGGCACATTGCCAGTGCCCACCCGAACATGCTGTTTGCAGGCAGATTACATTTGATGTTCTTGAAGACAATCAACTTCCTTTTGAAACATTAGGAGTAGTTTTCCATACCTTAAATTAAAGAAGTTCCATCTACGTCAAACTCTTGATTTCCAGGAACGATGAAGACTGCTCAACGGGATTGTATCAACACCAGATTTTTTTTTAACCTAAACAGTATCTGACTAAATGCAAAACCCTAGCAGAAACTGCTGACCTTTTGCATGATTACAGACTCTGCCCTGCTGAAGAACTGTAAATGAATCATCCTGCAGTGAAATATAAACAGGATGCTGCCCTTCAATTGCTGATTTGTTTACCAATATGTGCTCAAATCAGGTGACAAGAGCAATTTGTAGCAGCGAAGGGATGAGGATCAGAGCTGTGGGAGTGTGTACTGCTCCCCTTCCCTACCCCCAATTTCAAGCACAGACCAAAGCAGTGGAGTTCTTATCCTCTACTACCAGGCCTGAATAGTCCTGTTTTGAGGCTGGCTAGGGTAAAAGTTACTGGTGATGCCTAAAGTGCATGAAGGGTGTGATTTGGGACTCCCTTCCTTTTGTTCAGGTTTCACCTGGAGCCACAAATCTCAGAGTGAAACAAGAGTCATTGCTGTTCTTTTCTCCTGCCAGGTTTCTTGCCCACATGAAAGTGAAGCAGCAGGATGCCAAAGTAAGTCCTAAAAGTTCAAAGAACATGAAATAGAGTAGCCAAAACAACCCTGCTGGTTTCATTCACATCCAGGTTGGCTGTGCATTCCTGTGTTCTTCCCTGTGCTGCTTTAGTTTTTTTTTTTCTGCTCAATATGGGTGAAGCCATAGAAACCCAGCTTTACCTTCTGTCTTCTGTAATAACACTAGGAAAGCAACCTGATGCTGGATTGGAGCAAAACAAGCAATTGCTGAGCCAAAATGGTTCAAGAAGACCTAGGGCAAATTAATGGAAGCAGATCAAATACACAAACTCTGATTCAGGAAAGCCTTTGTATGCAGTGTCTGCAGAAATTATCACTATGGTGCTATTCTTCTTGCACTCATGCTTCTGTTCCTGGCTGCTGGGGAGGCAAGCTAGGCCTAGTCCAAACATGAAATTACTATACGTAGATTTGGTGTAGTTAAATTCATAAAAATAACTTCAGGGTTTTTTTTGTTTAGTTGACTTTATGGCATTTTTGAATGTTTGTGTCTAGAATTACTGGGATTTAGAAGGGGGCAGTGATTTTTATACCCTGGGCATCCTGCCACTATATTAAGGTCTGAGGTTCTTGAAATAGTTTGCTTGGTATGAAAGTCAGTATCAATACATAGCAAATAGTAGCACAATATGAAGGAAAGAGGAGAGAAATGAGTGAAGCCTATGGAAGAAAATAATTTGGAGATGCTTTAGGGGGTAAAGAGTAAAAGGGTGCAAGGGTATGTCAGTATATGTCACTGTCTGTAAAACTGAGCTCTTCAATCAGCTGCAGCAGCTCCTGGCAGTCTCTGGCCTTTTGCCCCTGATTTACTCCCTTTTGGGCAGTCTTGAATTCTATGACCTCTGTTTTCCTTGAGCAAGTGATTGAAAATAGTTTGAATATGGTGTGTGCCCAACCACAGCACAGCCAAAAGTCAAGATTATTATGATCTTCTGAATCAAATAGTTCTATTGTTTGGTTTTTTGGTGTTTTTTTTTTTTTTTTTTTTGTTTTTTTTTTTTAAGTTGAAGTGGATAATCCTGGAGATAGTGCCTTTAGGAGGCTTGAGTTTGTTTCTTTCCTCTTTTAAGCAAATTTAGCTACAAAAGATAGCTACTCTAATTTTCAAATCAAGCATAGAATTGAACGGGGTGCAGAACTGGACACAGGAGACTGAAATAAGTCTGAAGGATGTCATTAGCCCAACTCATGTGAGATAGGGACTCGTGCTGATGAGTCCTTCTATGGTGTCTATTTGTTTAGTTGGGTCTTCAGTGTGGTTGTTGCAGTAGTTTCAGTAGGCACACTGAAAGCTCTCTGGTGTCTAAAGGTATCACAGGGTGGATGTAAACAGCTAAAATCTTGCTTGCAGAGTTGTCACTTGATCAGTCGAAAGAAAACTTGGGAATAGACACATAGAAATGGATCTTTTCTTCACTGCATTTATAAAAATGATCAAATCTACACAGGAAACTTCAGGTTACCTTTCTTTAGCTCTGTCATCACTCCTGGGATGGTGGGAGCAGAGGAACTCTAGGTATTTGGGTCTTCTTATTTGTGTAGGTCAATTCTAAGAACCACATTGAATTCTTTGTAAAATATGATCTTTGTTGAGGCGTGTTTACTATCTGCAGAATTACAGAAATGACTCTGAAGAGTTGGCACCCTAATTACATATTTTTTTTTCTACATTATTTTCAAAGTTTGCATGTTCAAGTGAACAGTTGTATGTTGGAGACTCCTGCTAACAAGATATACTCTTGCCACTTGTGAGAAGGAAAATAATATTCCAAAAAGGCTCTTTATGTGACTTAAAACATTTGGTTGCAAAGAATGACTATGAAGAGCTAAGGTCAATTCTCATGTGCCTATAAAAGGATAATTTTGAATCTGAAAAATTTAATGGTTTGTTACGGGATGCTTCTCAAAAAGTGATCAGTGAGTCCTAATTTCCACAGAAGTGGGCTAGGAAAGGGAAAGTACACCTTATGCAACTGCAAAGGAAATTCCACTGAGCTTGGGAAAGGACCTTGTTGTTGTAATGTAAATTTGAGAATTGATAGTGTAATTTTTCCCAGACAGGTCCTGTTGTGCACATTCAGTGCTTGTGTGTACCCTGTGACTCCTGCTGTCTGTGGTCCAGGTCTTCTATACCAGAAAACAGGAAAATAGCACTGATTTTTGTAGTGTTGCAAAGGACCATCAGGTTTTGCAGTCTGGTGCTGCTAATTATGCATGTCGCAGACACCTTCAAAAACTTATTGTCTATTTAATTTTGCCTTTTCATCATGTTTTTCACAGAAATGGCAGTTTGCTGAGAGGCAGAAAACACTTTAGCTATTACTGTTTGCCTCTGCTTTGTGGCAGTGCTTGTGGTGAAGTTAAACACTGCCCAGGAAAATTCTAGCTTTGTGCTGATCCTTCTGCCTGGGAACTTCTGGTGCTGCGTGATTACCCTTCCTCCTGGATCAGCCAGACACTGCTGTTTGGAAGACAGCCCTTTGTCTTTCATCCATTCACTGGCCAAAATTATCTTTGCTAGACTGAGTTTAAGACACAAATAGGGGTATAATTTCATGGTGCTGGTAGAGCAAATCTACTAGGTCAATCTATCAGGAAAGGGTTTTACTTTTGAGTAGTTGCCTGCTGGCTATATGATCCTCCATGCTCTAGTGCCTGACCTTGATAAACTGATCCAACTCATTATATTGGAGGAAAAAATCCCCAAGCCTATCTGAATTTGTTTTTTCTGAGCAAAGTAAAATTCTGTCTTTTAGTGAATGTGAGATGTTTGCTTGACCGACCCTTTAAAATGTCTCCCTGGCTTTCAGACAATCTGTTTACATGCAGTTCCTGCTGAACTTTTTTTTCTTCAGAAAAGAGGTTGTTGGTACAGCTTTGCAGCTGGGACTGTTCCAAATGCTTTCACGTTAGCATGACCGGTCAGTGTGACATCTCATAAATCACCAGTGTGATCTGAAACCCACTGAGTCAGAAGGAAGCATATCAAGTGCATACAAGTAGAATGTTGTTTGGAAATTGCATGGTTGATGGAAATAAAATGGTCTTTCGTGTGCATGTTATCCTGACAAAGCTCATCACTTGTTTGTTTTCTGCTGTTTTAAGCTAATGGATGCAAAGCCAGACTTTTTAATATTATGCAATGAAGTAGTTAAAATCAAACAAAGCAAAGACTGTTTAAGTATTTTTTATATGCCTCACTTTTCCAGAGCTCTTTGCAATTTGTGCAATCGGGATGATTAAGAAAAGTATGTGGTGGGAAGACAGAGGACAAAAGGATAGCATATGGTAATTTCTTTAATGTAATAACTGGGTTTGTGGAGCTTGCTCTCCTCAGGTGAGAGCTTGCTCTCAGCCAGTGGAATGGATCAGGACTACTTCCTATTCATGCTTTGATTTTCCATAACTTGTGTGTCAGTTGTCTGTTGCAGTCTGTTGTTGTAGAGTTCCAGCTGACGATTTGACCTGCTCTGGCCCTGTTCAAGTGCCTGTGAGTGACCCTCGTGCTGAGCTTGGCAGGACAGGGAGCAGATGGAGGAGGCCATTCAGAGGTCAGTTCTAGTGATGGCCTTTTTTCTGAACACAGGATTAAAGTCCTGCTGTCCTGGAGGCTGCCCCTCCATGGAGAAGAATACCAACCTCCAGGCCCTCAGGCTTAACGTGAAAGAAGTATTGGAAATGCTGTTTTCTGAAAGTTTATCTTGTTTTGAAAATGCCACTTGCACTCATCTCTTCTTTTGCCCTTGTTCTGATACATATGCGGCTCAAGGCTGAGTGTTAATCTTGCTTTAAAACTTTCACCCTGCTGGGTCTCTACACTTAAAGGGTTTTTCTTGTAATACGTTATTCATGCTATGTTCTCATCATAATTGTACTATATCTGAGCCCTTAAATTCACAATAACTTCTGTCTCTATTTGATGTTCCTTAGTTCATGCCTGTACATTGGAAATAATTTTCAAGCCTAATTTCTGAGTTTCAGATTTTTGATAGATATACGATGGTCTCAGAATTTCTTTGGTCATTTTTATTTTGTTATTGCTAACTGAGTTCATGAAGTGAAGCACATCTTTTCCATTTTTGAGATGATGAACTGTTTGGTTCACTTGTGCTTCTAAAACCTTCCTAAGGGGGGAGAAAAGCTGTTGGAATGAGGAACTTCTGTGGATGTTTACCGTCGTCTGTGTAGTTATCAGCACACAGCCCTTTAATTAAATCAGATAACAACTAATTGCCCAGAATAGGTATTTTTCCCATCTATCACCCGCAAGGACACTTTTTAATGATAACAGCAAGATCTGAAGATGCTGGAGCAGCCTTGTCTCTTAGTTAGCAATGGGCCACCAGTCAAGCTGCGCTGTGTGTGCAGCTGTGCTCCAGAGATGGCACAGCTTCCTTCTAATCCTCACTTTAAATGAGAGGGAAAGTTTTATGCTGCCCAGTTAAAATATAAACTAGTTTAAGTTCCTAAGAGCCATGAAATAATTATAAATGGAAGAGATTACATCAGTTGCCATGGCTTCCTGGATACCTGAGTTTGCTCTTGAGGTGGCACAATGAGTTCTCATCCATAGAAGAGGATAGAAGAGGACAGTGAGTCAGGCCTTGGTCTGTTTTGATGAGATTTTCCTGAAAACATAGGAAGGAATAGGAGAGACTAAAGGAGTGGGAAGAAGCACAATAGACACATGTTAGAGAAGGAGAGGCAGAAGATGGGAAAATGCCCTCTAAGAAGGAGAGTAGGATTCATGTTGTAGAAAGCCTGATCCGCTTCAGCGAGGAAAGATATACATTATTTATTAAGGCCGTTTAATGCTTTCTATTAGAAGACATTTTGTTTATTTTTAATTAAAAGTTTCTTATTACTTTGACAGACTTTAACTGCACGGGCTGAAATGATGGGTGTCGTGAGTCTGTCTCAGGTTGACTAGTGTACATATTTTTGAAGGGAGTGATGGAGAGTGTCGAAGGATTTGCCCAATGGTACCTGAGTTGTTAGAAGGCAGAGAATTGTGGGTATGGGAAGAGATATGATGTGGCTGAGGACAGCTCCACCTCTCTAAGTTTCTGTTTTTCCATTCTCAGCCCCTGCAGACTTTTAGTGAGTGGTGGTTAGCTTGGCTAGGGAAATAAAAATACCTTTGTGATGAGCAGGAATTTGTGAAGCAGTGGCTGTGAAATGGTGTTTAGGAAAAGATGTAACTGGGGCAAGAACATGTTGTCTGTGGTAGAAAAGGGAAGGTCACAGCTGGGCAAGGTCATACAGGGTGGTCCAGGGTGGGGCAGGTTCTGTGGGGCCTGGGCAGGGGCAGGGGCAGTGAGGAACACCACAGCAAAATTCAGAGGCAGACTGACAACATAGTGATGTTGTCTGAGTGTGGTTTGGATAGTGGGCAGTAAATAACATCATCCACAGGGAGAAGCAGAAATACTGATTGAGAAAAAAACATTTCTAGGGAAAGGGCTGGCACAGCACCTTCCAATCAGATAGGTCTGGGTAAAAGCTTCAAAGATTGCCCACAATTATCCTTTTCCCTTTTCCTTTTCATTTAGAGACAAAACTTATATCTGGGTTTCTGGTTTTTTATTTTATTTTTTTTAAAGTTAATCTGTTACCCTAAATATTTACTTCTTATGAAAGAATTAATAAAATGAAAAGGGCAAAATTAGAACAAGATATTCTGAAAGCATTAAAACAAAACAAATAATAAGGCAATAGTAATTTTCAGAACACCAACTTTTAACATGAAATCAAGCTGATAACCAATTCCAAAGCATCAGACTTGGCTAGATAAAAGCATTTGTGTCCCAACTACACTGTGAATGCATCTCTAGTTCTGGTGTGCTCTACCTTGCACATACTGGCTTTTCAGTCTTAATAATAGCTCCCTGCTGCAGTTTAGTGTGATCTGGAAGGACTCTGTGCAGGTGGAGGTCCAGGAGCTGTGATTCTGATTGTGCTGAAATTGTGAGGCTTGGCTGCCTTCAGCTATTCACAGCAAAGGTCTGCTCATCTCTTTTTTCTGTGAAGGAGAGAAACAGAACAGAAACACAGAGCAGAGGTGACAAACACTGTGTGGGAGCCTCTGGTCCAGGGCAGATGGTGAGTGGTGAAGGCTTGGCCCTGGTGCTTGGATAATGAGCTCATTCTGGAAGGGACGGAAGGGCCCATGGGAATCCTGTGCTGCACTTGCAGCTGGACCTGAACAGGCAGACTACTTTCAGAGATATCTGAGAATTTGCTGTTGCCAGGGTTGCTTTGTCATATTAATTGGTAGCAAAGCAGTTTCGACTGAGCAGAGGCCAACAACTGTATGTAGCCCAGCATTTAAATTGCATTGGGCATTTTAATGGAATACTTTCCCAGGCTGCCAAACTATGCTCCTTCGCTAATAACATCTAAAGCAATGGGCCTGTGGCTTCTTTTATGAGCCTATGTTTATATTTGTTCTACTGAAAGGACTTAGTTTTGATATATTTAATTAGTGGTAAGAGCCCAGAATAAAAGCTTGCAGGTCTGGAGGATACCTCACCTCTTCATGAGCAGCTACTAAATATCTGCTCTCAGAAACTGCGGATCATTCTGGCGCGGGTAATACTTCACTGTGTATGCTTTCAGCTGCTCAGCTGGGGTTCCAGGAAGCCCTGACCAGGCATGTAGCTGCTAAATCCCCATATATAAATAAATATGATGCACTCTTTACTTGCCTCTGTAATAGTTGCTTATTGTACTTAAAATGCACAGAAACTATGACGACCTTGCTGCGTAGTATGTATCATTCTTTTAAATTGTTGTGCCGCAGTTGCTTAATCTCACGGAGCAACACAAATTCAAATGACCATGTGCAAAGGAAGAAAGGGATTAAACTTCAGGAATAGTTGCTAAAGGCACAATGTGAAAAAATTTATTATCTTACTGTCAATTCTAATGCTCGGAAGTATTTGTTAAGAAAACGATTTTGTTTGCTTTGTGTTCTTTCTGTTAAATGGAACATATCTAGGCTGGAGCTGCTGAGATGCAATAAATCCAAACCATAAACAATCAACTCATAGAATTGCTTTTCAAGCTAGGAGAGCATCTCTTAGGAAAATCTGTTGAAATTCATATTTACCCAATCCATCTGGCAGTGCTGGCATGTCTTGTGGTGACTTTCATTGGAAATTGTTGTGAAATGTTTACTTTATTGTTTTTCTCCTTCTTTCCACACATTTCCTCCCAGATCCCATTCCCCCACCCTGATCTCACAACAGAGAGATTAACCAGTCTCCACCACAAGTGTCAGGAACAAAAAGAAAATATATATTTTGCTTTGTGAGGAGAGAAGGTTGGCAATGATCCTTGGCTCTGATTTTACAAGTGCAGATGAACGTAGTTATTTTCCTGGGATTTTGTGCGTATGAATTTAAAAGGGTTACTTGTGTGGGTAAAATTAAACACTTACCTTGGTTTGCAGAATGGAGGCTATGCTATCAGACATTTGGGTGCTTGTTTGCTTTCAACAAACTTATGATGGATAACTGCTTTTAATGTGCCATTAGGCAAAACATCCTTAGGTTTGGTAATCTATAAAAGGCATTTAGGTCATGGATAATTTCCAGACGGAAACTAATTCTCCAGCATTTTAATGACTCTGCCCCCAGTGTGCATTCTGGCAGTTCCTCTAATTCTGTTGGGCTGTTCTTGTTTCCTTGTCTTGCTGCTGCTGTTTCTTAAAGAGACTTCCAGGTAGGTCACATGTGGTGCCACTGTGGGTAGAGCTCTACTGATGTGCTCTTTAGGTCACTGAGGTAACAGTGCAGGGCAAATGTTTAACTTCCAATAATGGAATAATAAGCACAAGGACAAATAATTTGTGCTCAGTAGCCTTGCATTTCACAGACACTCTATCATTCTGTTATGGCAAAGATTTATTTTCCCAGCATGCCAGAGGAGACACTGTAAGATAAAATAACCTTGTTCCACTGGATTACTGCAGAGGAGGGAAAATGTGGACTGCTTTCTGAGAGCAGTCCTGTGCAGTAAGACTTGAATGCTCTGGACTGTAAATCAGAGAAGATATCATCATAGCACGCAGCTCAGATGAGAGCTCAGCTACAGTGGTTTCCTAGATCCCTGCATTCCTTCCTTATCAGCCTGTAACACAGTGGCATGAGCAGAGGCACAGACACTGCTGAATAATATCACTTACATGCCCCTTGCCAACAAGAAAAAAAGGAATGTACAGGTGCAGAGCTATCTTCAACCTGTTAAACACTCCTGTTACATCGGGAAACACTCTTCCTGTTTGGATTGTTTTATTTTTCATTAACAGCTATCTTTAAGTGAGGAACCAAGACTCAGAAGTGACTAAGGTTTTCCTGCACTGGCCGATGTTCAAGTTAATGCAGGTGCTGCAGTGGTACAAAAAGTTGAGCCACAGGCTCCAGTTCCCTATGCAATGAGCTGGAGAAGGGTGTGCAGGAGAGGTGGTTTCTGTGTTCTCCCATTCCCACCTTGGCTAAATTGTGTGGGCTTCAGCCATCACATGGACACTGGGAGAACAGTAAAAGAACTGATGTGTGCTGTGCTCTCTGAACAAAATAGAAATCAAGCCATTAGAAAAAGAGAAAGGTTTAAGACATTTCAATACTGGCCTTGAAAGAGACATTTTCTTGCCAGATGTATAATCTGGTAGATGCCAAATAACCTGAAGAGTGGTCATACCCAGAAATTTGTCATCTCTTCCCCAAGCAGAGTGTTTGATTTAATGAGGCGTTATCTCTCCCTGCAGACCTTGGTTGGCCAAATTGCTTCTTTTATGATTGATGCTACAATGCCCTTTGTGGACAGCCAGCCCCAAATGCCTTTTCTGAGATGCCTGGCAGATGCAATGCCTCTGTCCCTGTAGGGAGTCATCTTTTTGTAGACCTCTATCATTGTCTTCCTCAGTTATTTCTTTTTCAGACTGAGCAAACTGAAACAATAAACAGCAACAATTTTGTTTCTTACTGGGAAACAATGCACAACTTTTAACTTCTTTGTGTCCCTTCTCTGAACCCTTCCCAATTCTATTTTGTCCTGCTGAAGATGAGAGTAATGGAGCTGCACACACTATTCAATTTATGGGTAAATGCTGGATTTATACAGGAGCATAATGATGTACTTCATTTTGGTCTATGTTCCTTTTCCAAGAATTCTTATTATTCAGTTTGCTCTTTTGACTGTACTGAGCACTAAATTGATGTATTTATGCAATTATTTATAATATTCTCAAAGTTTTGCTTGACTGGTAATGATCAGCTTGGAAAACATAATCTTACATTTGAAATGAAGGTATTTTGTTTTTCTCCCTTAAGACTGCCTTTATTATTATCTGCTCTGAATTTCAGCTGTGTTATTATCCAGTCATTCAGGCTCTTGAAATTGTTGAACATTGTCCTTTTCAACTACCCTGAAAAATAAGCATCAGCAATGTCACCACATTGCTGTTTCACATTTGTTGTGTGCTGCAAAGCCCAGAGCAGACCCTTGGAGAATGCTGCAGCCTGTCACCTCCCTAGGTGGATGACCTTGCTGATATGGTCAAAAAATGCAGAGAGATTATCTGGCAATCATACATAGACCTCCAAACACTTGATGATCTGTCCAGACAACTCAGAAAGGTTTGTAGAGGAAGGCGAGCCTTTGTGAAAGAGTGCTGATGTTTTCCAAATTGCCCCCCGCTCCCATGTTTAGCCAGTTTATCCATTCTCCTTGAGTCTAGATATTTTCATGCTTCACAAAACAGGAAGGCATCCTTAAGGCTGTGAGGTCAAGGAAATGCTGAGCTGGAAGGGTCAGTTTTGGTTAATCATGCTGTGAGACCTCCTGCTTCTTGAAGTGTATCCTGCTGCTGTCTAGTGGAGTCCTGCTTATGTCCTTTTCCCTGAGGTCATTAATGAGACTATGAAATAATATGGACACCCTAACATACGAGAGAGGGGACAGTCCCTTCAGAGTGACACTTCTCCTTACAGTTCAGATTACTGTCAGCTCTCCTGAAGCTGCCTGTGCACCTTAAGAGTTCTTGCAACAATTCCTCCTCCAAATGTAATTTTCCACAAGTTTCTAGCTGGTGTTTATCAAAGTTTGTCTCCTTTGTTTGGGTTTTAAGATTATTTTAGTTTTCTTCCTTTGGAAAAATACTGCTTCTGCCTGACTTTGCCTTTGATACATGTGTATTTTGCAGTTTCTGTTCCACTCTGCCTTTCCTTCAGCTGCTTTTCCTAATTTCTAAAACCTTTAAATGTCATTGAGGTTTGGCGAATATGAGTGCTTTTCCTAGTTCACTTTGTCTCCCTCTTCTCTGAATATCGATTTTTTTTCTATTAACCACTCATATTATGCCTTCACTGACTCAAGAGGTTTATAGAAAATATTTGCTATCAAAGCCAAGATTTCATGGTGGAGAGCCTTAAAAAGTTTTGAGATTGAATTTTCTTCTGTTGATTGCTTGCTTCAGTCACAAATGCACAAAATCTTTCAGTTCTGCTTCCACTTTATTTTTTGCCTCCCCTTAGTTCCATCTTCTGTTTGCTGCCTGTATTAACATTTCCCTTAATATTTTACTTCTGATTTCAATTTGTTTTAGGTCCTATCTACTCATCCTTGTGATATTAGAGCTTTTCTGATTTATGTAGTTGAATGTAGTCAATCATTAAATAGCTGTTAAAGTGTCGCACTCATCACAACTCTCAAAACTTCACACAGCTTCACCATGCATATTTCCTCCTAAAACTTTGTTTCCTCTGCAGTCTTTTCTCTTTCTTGCCAGCTTCTTTGCCATTAACTATGAAATTCTTGGTACATTACTCATAGTCCTTTTTACATACAAGCTCATATTTGGATGTGGCCTGATTCCTGTTGATAAACTGCTTTACTCTGTGTCAGCTTGGTCCAGTAACCATTTCTTCAGTTCAGTATTTGGTCATACTTCTTGCTAATTTCTAGAATTTCAACCTTGACTAACATATTTACTCAGCCTTTGTAGTATGTAAATATTTCCTTTCACTGTAGCTCTGAGTTGCTCTGGAGGATGGTGAAATTACATGGAAAACAGGTGGTTTTCCACTTCCCTCTAAAAGGAATTAAGCTTTAGCTAGTTCATATAAGATGTGAACTAAAATTTATTCTATTTTTCTTTTCCATTCAAGCATGACCACACTTGCAGAAAAGTCTCTGTGGTCTTGATTTAAAGTATCACAGGATCACAGAATAGTTTGGGTTGGAAGGGTCCTCAGGAGATCATTCTGTCCGTCCCCTGTGCCAAGGCAGGGTCACCTAGAATAGGTGACTCAGGAACTCATCCAGGTGGGTTTTGAATGTCTCCCCAGCGGGTGATTCCACAGCCTCCCTGGGTAGTCTGCTCCAGGGGCCACCCTCAGTGTAAAGAAATTCTTTCTCACACTGAGGTAAAACCTCTTGTGTTGCAGTTTATGTCCATTGCTTCTTGTCTTGTCCGGACACCACTGAAAAGAGTCTGGCACCATCCCTTTGGCAGCTGCCTTTGAGATATTTATGTGCATTGATGACATTCCCTCTCATTCTTCTCCAAACTAAAGAGGCCTATCTCCCGCAATTTTTCCTCATCAGGAGATGCTCCAGACCCCTCATCATCTTTGTGACCCTTTGCTGGACTCTCTCCAGCTGCTCCTTGTCTCTCTGAATGGCAGCAGAGCCTTCAGGTGTGTCAACTACTGCCTCACTCCCATAACATCAGCAAATCTGCTGAGGGTATCCCTTCATCCAGGACACACGTTGAATAAGGCTGGAGCCGGTATTTTTCACAGGGAACACCACTGACTACAGAGCTGCAACTGAGTTCTACTCATGGTCATCACCCACTGAGCTCTGCCATTGAGCCACCTCACTGTCCATTCATCTGACCCACATATCCTTAGCTTACCTATAAGGGACATCATAGGAGACAGTTCAAAAACCTTCCTGAAGTGGAGGCAGATAAATCCACTGCTCTCCTATCATCAACCCATCCTGCCATGGCATCACACAAGGCTGTCACAGAGAGTTAACTGCTGCTGCAGTAGCAGAAGACAAATCATGGCTGGGGTTTCTGCTGTGTGTAAGAAATGGAGAGTACACAAACTTGCTATAGGACTGGTCCGGCTGCTGCTTGTGTAGGACTCAGTTGCTGCAATCTGTGGGGAGGGGGACTCATGCAAAGCCTTGATTCTGTGCAGCACTATCTTTTCTGCAGTGGTAAGAGCCAGGGAAGGTTGCAACCTGCCCTTACTGTGGTACAGAAGGAAAGCATTATTGCTGGTGCCTGCTGCAGAAAGGCTTTGTCACAGCCCTGGTGATGGGCAGGTGTCATAACACTGTGTGGTGGTCTCTGAGATAATGGCTGCCAAACCCTCAGATGAGATTGTTACATTCCCTCTTATTCAAGGGTAAAGATATATTCTTGCTCTTTTTATCCACAGACTGCAAGACTGACTTTGTTATGTCCAGTGCTTTGTTTCAGAAAGAAAATAAATTGGAATTTATACTCATGCAGGAGGGGAGAGGAGTAGAAGGGAAACTGTGTAATGTACCCCCACTGGCTGCATAACCTCCTCCTGTCTCAGGTAATACCTGGATGCTTCACCTGCAAGGATAATGCCCTGTTTGACACTGGCAACATCCAGGCTTCACCCCCAAGGAACAATTGGCAAAGATTCTCAAGCATTGTACACCCTTTCCACTCAGCTTTGTCAACATTTTTAAGTTTCTTTTTTTTTTTTTTTAATGTTAAAAAATTATTTTCTTATTTTTATTTTGTTCTGAATTATTTTGTGTATAGAAATCTAGGAACTATAGCAAAATAACAGTTTTCTGTGTGGGTATGCATATGTGAGTGTATGCATGTGGGCATAAATAAACTTCTAGTCCTGACATTCCAGAGAGTGCTTTTACAGCAGACTGGTCTAGATAGGATTGTTGTGAGCACTGTGTGAAACACACATCCTTCCAAATCTAGCACATATATTGCATTTATGCCTGTTACAACCATGAGTCATTAAGACAGTCCAGGAGTTTGGGTTAATTACTCTCCACTGCTAACTTGAAAAAATAGGACTATTGTTTACCCTTCAGATTATACTAATCAACCCTGTGACGTGGAACAATGTATTTATTTGGTGTCGTTTGCCTCAGACTAA
Organism: Malurus cyaneus samueli; assembly: GCA_009741485.1. Lineage (NCBI taxonomy): Eukaryota > Metazoa > Chordata > Aves > Passeriformes > Maluridae > Malurus > Malurus cyaneus. The sequence continues at coordinate 16,765,842 of CM019236.1, forward strand.
TTTAAGGTAGAAAGCAAAAATATTTCATGTAAGCAATACCCTAGCTGGCACAATGTTTGGGCTCAAGCATAAAAAGATCACATTGAAAAATATCTGACAGCTGGTATTAATTGAATATGTTCAGGGGATTTCACCGAATTGAGCCAGCCAGAGAAAAACTGCCTCTTAGTGGGGATGTTCAGCACTGCTCAAGAGTGATCTGACTGAATGACGCATTAATAATTTTTGAACAAGAAACCTCAATTCCTTCCGTTGCTTTTGCTCAATGGTGGGAGACCTCTGTGGTCTTGTAGCACCAAGCCTAAGAGCAGAACTTGTTCTCCTCTGTTCATACTTTATAGATTATAGCCAGACCCTCAAAGTCAAAGTTGACAGCCATCCCTGCTAAAGAAGCGACAGCCTTATTCCACAGTATTTCTCAGGTAATTAATGCTTTGCTAGTAATTCCCAGCTCCTCCTTGGGCCTCCAACTCTATTATCCATCGCCCATTTGCAGGTAATGCCATTGACCTCAGCTATTAGTACTTAGATAGGAGTAGATTGATTGTCTTATTCTTATATTCTTATATAATAGAGCACTGATTAAAAAAAAAAAAAAAACCTACAAAAAGGAGATATAAACGCCTAGGTTACAAGAATAAGTATTTGCAATGTAAGGAATGCCAAACTGAGCAGCTTTATTTGGCATATGCAATGCAAAATCATTATCTTTAATTACAAGACGACATATCCTGGTTTTGGCCCAGACACTGTGCCTTCTCTAATACTGAGAGCTCAGCTGCTCTGCATCCTGAAGCTGAAGACCAGAAGAGGCTCTCTTTTCTAGGATCAGCCTTGTTACATTGCTTTTTGGGGAAGTCTAACAAGACAGACAAGGGAGTGCCCTGGTAAAGCAGAGCAAAGACTCTGTCCTGGTCAGGTCCCCCTCTTTCATATGATGGCACTCCTACCTTTCCAGTGGGCTGTCCCAAACCTTGCTTCTTCCAGTCCGTGTGAGGATCAGCAAAGTGGTCCACTGATGACTGCCACCTCTGCCTGATGCTTGGAGTTCAATTTCCCAGCCAGACGAAGCAGTGCCCTGTCCCAGTGTGATGAAGGCAGCAGAGAGGTCACTGCTCCTGGGGCAGCAGCTGAGCATATCAGCAAGCCTCGGCTGTGCAAGCTGCTCCAGTCTGGACAGATTTTTGTGTGAACTGCAAAGACATTCTAAATGAACTGAGGTTCATCCTCTCTCCTTTATCTCTGTCTCATATTTGGCTCTGATCCTAGGTGTCTTCTAAGAAGACACCCATTTCTAGTGATTTCTTTTACCCTGGCTTCTCAATCAAAAATAGCTGGTTTTGTTGAAAAATTCCAGAAAGACTGTAACAGATACCCAGTATGGAGGACTAAAGTTGAAATAGTCTGTCTGGGAAAGCTGAAATGGAGAACATTGGCATACACATAAACATGCATTGTTTTCTAGAGGAGGATTAGCAAGGTAATTAAGCACATGATGTGCTAGTAGTCATTTATGATGTCTTCTGAGGAGTGGAACAGCAGCTGATATTGGGATTTTGGGACTGCCATATGAAAACTGGTGATGCATTCTCTCCATTCACATAAGGATTTTTCTAACACCTCATTAATTTATTAAAACCAGATAGCAAATCTTGAATAAAATAATGGCAATGATCCCAGAATAATTAACCACAGATGGCAAAGTCTGTTAGCTAAAAACACACACACACAAATCTGGGTACCATATACTGTGACTGTTGCTGTCATCTCTGAATGTGCATGTTGACTTATTAATGATTTTGGGGCATAATGAGTGGTTATGTCTTCCTGCTGTAATTAGTATTTATTTTCAGCAGCTGTTGAAAGTTGTTGTTTCTGTGATACTGAATAAATTATTTTTGGTACAGGAAACATTAGCAGTGAACCATCTGTTTTGGGATACATTAAAGTCTCATTTAAAGATGATGTTGAATAATTACATTCACATTTTGAACTTTTAGAAGGAGAACTTATTTTTTAAACCGTGATGGCTTGTGTTAATGTTTTGTACTTTACCCTTTTACAGAATCAATAGTTTTTTGTCTGCAAAAGAAAAGGACTCTGTTACTTTGAAGTTACTTAAACTTTCAAACTTCCCTAAATCGTATGTATTCCTCCAATCCTTGGAACGTGAGGTAATAGACTTAGGAGGATTACGATGGGCAGGTGCATGAGTTTTCTAAAGTGTCCTTATAATCCTAATAATTTTCAAAAACGTGATGAAGCAGTTATAGAAATGCAATGCATATTTTTACCAGCCAGATGTTCCCCTTTACCAAAGTGCTGGATAACCCTCAGGATTTCCTTTCCATCCGGGCTCGTTCTCCAACAGTTGAGGCCAGTGGGTGTCTGTCCAGGTGTGGCACAGGATCCAAAGCCTCTGAAAGCCATCCAGTGCAGATGTTAGAGCTGGTAGATGTTTATATAGCACGCGTGTCCTGTGCAGAGCGTGCCCGAGTGTATGGAACCGTGTAAACCGAAACCTGGCTGGCTTTAGGGATTCGGGAAGGATGTGCGTGCCCTGTCATTCTGGAGGAAGCAAGTGGCAAGGGCCTCCAGAGATGAAGGCACAGCAAGCAGAGATGAGGAGAAGGTAAAGCTTTTAGCCATGCAGATTGTCTAAACTCTCCCTTTGTTGCCAGCACACAAAGCCAGTTTGGTAAGTTAATTTGTTCCTCGTAAAATACAAAGACAGATCAGGCCTTTGGAGATTCACATCCCTTTTCACTAACTGCAGAGGAAACCATGGGAAGCCTGTCAAAGTTAGACAATGATGTTTTAATGGCTGTAGGCAGAATGAATATCACCCAACGCAGAGCAGCTCCTCATCTCTCGCCCTTGCAACCTGATTACCTTGCCTTGTTTTATCCAGCTCGCTCTTTTTCTATATTCCTGAAAAACAAGCACACTGATTTGAGCAGGCAGAGTACCTGGTTTCTTCTACCTCCTATAAAGGAGATGAGTACCTGCCATGTGCAGTGCTTTCTATATACTACTTTCCTATATTGCATCCTGCTGTGCCTCTCGTAATACACAGAAAGTAAGAACTGAAATACAATTTTTTTTTCTATTTGCATTAACATCCATGGATATGCTAATATACTCATTCAGCACTTCACAGCTGTGATTATCCATCTCTTCAGTATTTACACTACAGCAAAGAGCAGAAGACATCTCCATTTGACTGATGATAATGAGAACTATACCAAATTTTCTTCTTTATGCTTTTGCTCTATAGGATATGTAGTTTTCAAATAAACTGATTTAATAAACAATTTTGAACTAGGGAGCTTTCATTTGTTTCCCCTTTCAAGAAATCAGAATGATGGCTGATGTACTCCCACTGACTACCAGGAAATACTATTCATAGTCTATACTACACGTCTTATAATTTGCAGGTAACACCACATCTTATGAAAGCAGACTGACTGTAAATGCCTACTTAAGCCCTGTAATATTTCATCTCTTGTGGGAAGCAAAAAGTCATGGTGGTTTGTGATAGATTTTGAGGTAATTTAATCTGCAAAAAATGGAAGTAGTCTTCTTTGCACAAAAGCTCTTCATAGCTGCAAATATTTTTCAATTGTTGCTCCCTCTCAGGTTTTATCTACATGGTGGTTCTGATTGAAGGCTCCATGTACAGACTGAGTGTGAAGTGAATTTTCAGTTTCCTCAGTAAGAAGTAACAGTGGAGCCCTTGCTGTGCTCAGCCTTCTGTGTGCATGAGGGTACTGTCACTGACCTTATCCTCCAAAGCTCATCCCTAAAATCTCCTCCACGGAATGGACTGGCTTTCTCAAACCAGCCAAGAGGAAACATAAGACCCTGGCAATCTCAATAAAAATGGTGTCTGGTGGAATGCCCTCCAGGCTTCCCCTCTTTGGCATTTGGGGGATGTGTAGGGCCTTGGTACCTGCTGAGCGTCATAACTATATGTTTTAAATTTATCCTTACTATGATTTACAGTGGAACTACCAATAAGCATTGTTAGAGATGCTGGGAAGCACTGAAGCAAACCTGGGTAATTCTCTCAAGTAACAAGGCCTTATTTCCCTGAAGAAAATGAGACAATTTCTTCTTCAAATGAAGACCTATCAGATCATATCTTGCAAAACAGCATCCAGTTTGAAAGAGAGAGCTAAAACTGTAGCAAAATATTTTCTTTAAAATGCAAATAAACTCTCGGTTAAAGCAGAATATTTTCAAACTCAGAAGATTAAGAATTTTTGCTGGACTTTTTAATTGCAAAATACTATGTACAAAATGACAGTGATAACACTGTGAATAAAGATGCTGCTATCAAACTTCCATGAATAAATACTAGGAGGAAAATATTATTTATACTTTCCCCACAATATCTCCTGAGAAATGTAATTTTGGAATTCAAACACCCATACTCTTCTGGTCAGAGAGACTGTATTTTTAGTGAACAAAAAATATAGAATTTAGAAGACCAGTAACATACATAGTTTAGCGAATTGATGCTGGAAATTACATAGCTTCAAGCTTAAAATTTTGAAGATTTACCTTACTAGGAGTCACACAGTCACAGAACATTCTGCATTGAAAGGGACCCACAAGGACCATACAAGTGCAACTCTAAAGTGAATGGCCTCTTCAGGGATTGAACCCACAATTTTGGCGTTATTAGCACCATTGTCTAACCAGCTGAGATATAAATAAAGACAATATTTTGACCACTGAATGCTTATATGAAGAAACCTACATCATGGCATAGTGATCTAATCAACACAGAATACTTCAGCCTGGAACCCAGTGTACCCACACATGCTGATTTTATAAACAATGTTTGCAGTCTTGGGGTTATAGATCGGTCAATACTCTATTCAGAAGTGATTTACTAAATCATAAAATGTTTCTAAGATTTGCACATGCAAGTCAAAAATGGAAAGTGCTTGTTAAGAAATTACTTCATATGAAAGCACATATCAGAGAAAACTGATAGCTCTTTTTATGCCTCTTCCGCATTTGCTTGTCTTATTTTTCTTCCATTGCTGTGTTTTAAATGCCAGATTTTCCATGAGGTTTGTTTTAAGGAAAACAAATTTTCTAATGCTGTTATTTCTTTATTGAGTTCAATTGTTCCACCTGAACTTCTCCTTTAAATGGAAAAGCCTTTGGTTTTTTTCAATGATGTTAAATTCACATGTAATTTTCTCTGTCTTGCACTTATAATTTTTTGGTTGCTGATGGAAAAGGAAGTCTCCTTTGGGAAAATTTGAGATACTTTAACCATTATCCCCCCCAGCTGAATGTTACTTTGGAACAGAAAAAAGACAATATTTCCAGCTATAATAATTGCCATGGCTTGAAAAAAAAATTGTCAATTCTTTTGTTTCTTTGCTTTTTTTTTTTTTTTTTTTTTAAAATTAGTAATTAACTCTTCAGTGATGTCTTTTTGTAGCTTCCATCACCTTTTAAGAGTGGTCTCCAGCTATGTCAGCTCCCACCACACCACTATGCTGAGTTTCCCATTTTGGTACCACCGTACATGGCACCCAGAAAGGTGTTACTGCAAAGGGTGTCCAGAAATGCCTAAGGTTTTCAAAATCTCTTAAATTATTCATTTATCCAACTCAGATTTGCAGAAGTGTTTCTCGGTAATTAGGGAGCTCTGAAAGGGATCGTTGCTGTATTTAGAGGCTCCAGATGAGCCCAAAGCAGGAGAGAAAATCATTCTGTAACTTCTCTGTGTTTTAAGCATTTATCACTAACTTGTTGCTCCAAACAGGTTTTAGCAACAAGGTGAATTCTTACTTTACCTAATACTATGCCAACATTTGGTGTAGCTTTTTTTTTTCCACAAAGGGCTGCTTATTTGTGACAAAATCTTAGTAGCATTAGAGAAACTGCTGTATTTCTTTTCACTGCATCCAAAAGGTACTGAAATCTTATCTGGCTTATGGTACATCTTTCTTAAAAGAAAAGAGCAAAAAATAAAGATAAGAAGACAATTCTAAAAACTAAAACAGAAAGATGAGTTTTGTTTCTAAAATAAAATAGGAGAAGGCTAAGTTTTGTTTTCACCTGACCCCACCCATTTTGGGGCTGAGTGAAATCTGAATTTCTCATTTAGTTTCGCTAATCCCTTTGGTGAAGAAACAAGAATGGTGGCAGCTTGTGAAAGTCTTTTGTCAAAGTGTTTGTCTCCAGAAAATGAAATGGAGAGTAATCTGCTCTGGATTCTTAGGGTAGCACTTGGGATCAAGCATTCCACTTTTGAGCCACCCCTGAAACCAAGGTGAGGTCCTTTCATTCCAGTGTGAGGCAATGGGCAGAAAGTTTGACTGAAAAAAGATGGTGGTGGTGGCATTAAGGATTCATTTTCATGTTTGACAGTTCCACATGAAAGCGGGGGACAGAGCAGGGCTGCAGGACACTCATGTGTGCTGGGAGGAGTGGAGGGCAGGACTGAGTAGGAATGAGCCAGAGGATACCCTGGGAGTGAGAAACCCAGCAAGATAAAAAGGGGGAGATGGTGAGGAGAATTAGAAATAGAAGAACTTTCCTGGGGAGAGTGTGGAGGGTTGGGACCACAGGGACACTGTACCCTAGTGGCATGAGGCCTTTAGGCAGCAAGAGTTACCACTGTGAAAAGCCCTGTAGAGGGGAATAAAGCAGTTCCCTGCCTGCTCCCAAGGCCATCTGCAGAGGGTCTGTCTCCCCTGTTTATCTGGTAGCCCTGTGGTTCAAGTGAAATCAGCAGGCAGTGGAAATGATAAAACCTACAGTGTGGCCATGACCATAGAACAGTTGAGATTTTGGATCTAATGTCAAGGACAGAGTTTTTGTACTCCAACTTGGAATGTAAAAGTAAATATTTATAAATGGATTTCCATTAGAACAGAGAAGAGCTAGTAGGCTTCATGTTTTGGATTCTGAGCTCGCAAACAGCCTTGCTATTCTTGTCACATGATTTTTCCTCATATAATATGTTTCTTGAAAACTGATTGTATCATCTCCACTCCACCTTAGTATAAACTGAGGATATTACAGAGAAAATGCAGATGTACTGAGCTGCTCACAGCTCTGATCTTGTAATAAAGAGGTTGTATTATTATTTACAAAATAACTGATTCATTCAGAGATGCTCTGAACGGGTTCTTTTGCAATATGACGCACCATATGTTCAGTGACTCAGTTTCTATCGTTTCCATTGCGCTGCCTCAGACGTTATATCTGGTACATTAAAATCTTGAATTCTGCTTCTATTCCATCACATTTTTTGTTGCATATCTACATAAAATATTCAAAGTAGCACTTTGGAGGCAGCTGTAAGCCAAATTGCTGATAGCAAGAATAAGACCATAAGCCACCATCCCCAGGATTTTCAGTCAGGGTGAATGATCTCTTTCATGTATTTAAAAACTTAACTGATCCAGCTGCCACTGGAGTCAGCAGGAGGCTTTTTCAAAGAGAGCAACAGAGGGCCAAACTCCCTCTTTATGTATTGGTTTTCATAACGCAGGATTTTACCCCTCAAACCAGAAAAGGGCAGAGCACTTTGATTTTGATTGATCAAAACCATAATGAGAAGGGCTGTTGATTTTGAGGTTGTTCTGCTTGATCCAGCTTTTGTCTGAAACTATCAATCTGTAGTTCTTGTTTGAAATAACTTCTCTTCATAGCAGGGACTTGGCTGCTGCGCGTGTGTGGTTGTGCAAGCATTGTGTTGTGGCTGGGACAGGACCCTCATACATCCCAGGGCTTTGGGAGCCAGAAGAGAACTTCTCTTTCCTCTCCCTTTTCTTCTCCTTGCCAGGCATTCATCCTGGAGTGAACAAAGAGCTATTTTTTAATATGTACATTAGCCACTTGGTATGTAGGGCAACAAATATATAACCCCCCCCCCATCATTAAAGTAAGATTTTCAATCATTGACCTTTCATTTTTAAAAGGTCCTTTGCACATGCCTCAGCATTTTGTCCAAGCAGAGAATGTTATATTTTCTTCCTGACCAGGAGATTTATAGCACAAAATATTGCTATTTCCTAGATATGCTACAGGCAAACTTAAGCCCTATATATTTTTGTTGCTTTAGTCAGTCATTTGTAATTTAATCGTGATATTTAAATGTCAGAACAGCTTATTTTTATTGGAAAATTCTGGTTGTTTATCCTTTGTGGTTAAACTCATAGGAATTAGAAGCAGAAGCACATTGCTAGCTCATTTTTTGTGCCTGTAGCCCAAGGCAACTGCAGGAGGAGATAATGTCCCATCAGCATTAACTTTTATGCCATGACATTCTGCTCCCAGCCGGTGTGGGAGAGTTAATTATGGTGAACATATGGATGTACAAGGGGATAGGATTTCTGTGCAAAGCCAGGCATTAAATAGGTTTGGAAAAGGCTTTTTGCAGGGGCATTGGAAGTTATGTATCCTGTTTCCACTCTTGGCCCGTCAGAAGCAAACCTCTAAGGGAAGGGAGCTCAGAAAATGCCTGCTTGGTGGTGCCTGCTGTTGAAGTGGCTTAAGTGCATATTTTCCTCATCTGTCTTCCCTACTCCATCTTCCAACTTGTTCTGTGTCTCTGTGATTCTGTTATTGCAGGGTCTGTGGAATAGGACACGCACTCTGTACTCCAGCCAGGGCAGTTTGGATCTGCCTGATTGCAGATCTCTACGTATCCCTTTTCCAAGAGGAGTAAACTCAGGAGGTGGGCTGCAGACATCAAACGGGTGGGCACTATCTAAAATGGCACGTGTCCTGGAGGACCAGAGGAGTAAGCAGTAGCTTAGGAATCGGCCTGTGAGTTGTCATTTTGTGCCAGCAACCATGAATCACCAAATCCAGGAATGAAATTTCGTCTGTGCCATCTGTGTGGCTCTCCGGGTAATTGTGCCCCAACAGACCACACAGTGGTTAAGGAAAACATTTGTTAAAATTTTGTTTTCCTAAGTGCAGCTTTACAGAATGCCATATCTAAAAACTGTTTTGTTTCATAGTGGTTTCAGCACAGCAATTTAGCCTATGGCTTTGAAGCTGGGAACAACGTCCCATGAAACATTAGGCTCTGAGTTTGCTTGAGCAGCCCTGGCTCCACTGCCCACCACACCCAGGGCTCTGAAGCTGTTTCATTATAATCCGTTGTTACAGCAGCTCCATTCAGCTGTTTGAAGTCTGGGATTGAATTCTGCTATATAAACTTTCTTGCCTAAGGGCATGTTTTTGTATGTTTTTCCTTCTTCAAAAGGAAGCATAAAGGTTGTAACATTTTAGTGGGCTGCGATTGTTTCGGGTGCAGTTTGATGTCAGCGAGACTGTACTAAGGCTGTCTCTGCCATAAAGATGACAGAAAAGTGATATTTGAGGTGCTTTCAAGTTTCAATGACGAAAAAAAGGAGAAAAATTACGGGGGGTTCTATTTACTGCCTAAATGCAAATTTAACTGCCAGGCAGTTGGGCTGGTTTCTGAGTCAGCACACTTTTGAACTAGAGTGGAAGCAGACTAGTTAAATACATGTATAGGTGCATATGGTCCATACAGGAGATAATACTGATTCCTAGAGATCTCAGAGTAGGATCCAATGACACTGGAAATCACGGCTTGCCTTTGCCTCTCTGTGCAGGATATAACTCATTAGCAATTTTTTACAGCACATCTTCAGTATGTTACTCATTCTTGGGCTGTAAGGGTGGTGGTGGTGTCTTTTCTTGCTCCCACACAGAGAGCTGGAGGCAAACAGGAGCAACTCACTCCCTTTACCCCGCATATCTTCAGTCAAGCTGTAGGAGATAGTATAGAAGGTTTGTTGTTTTATGGGCTGTTTCACAGGCTGGTCACAGGCAGATCAGGCGGCTCTTGGCTGCTCTTGGTGCTGTCCCACAGCTCATTCTGTTGCTCTGGAAAGACAGCAGGAGTCTCCCTTTGCAAGGCAGCTCCTCATTTGTGCATCCTACACAGACCCTTTAGTCTCTGCTGGAACCTGCTCGAGAGCCATCTGTGACTCCCCTGCCACCCATGGCAGGCCCCATAAAGATGGAGCCATGAACTCAGGCTGCACCAACACTGTATCTCAAATATCTTAAACTTCCTGCAAGATGAGAGCTGCTGTCAGCAATGGCGCTAGAATGAAAGTGCAGAGTGTAGACTACAATGGGTCTGGTTTAATGTTACTGAATCTTCCCCTGTCCACAGTATGTTTGGCCCATGTCCATGAAAACAACATGCACAACAGTAATAAAAATGCATTTGCTCTGGACGCCTTGACAGAAATTCTTGGAGTGTTTTTTTCTTTAGTATATTTTCCCAATAATCAAACCAGGAAAATCATTAAAAAAAAAAAAAAAAAAAAAAAAAAAAGAAACGTGAATTTTTTTTTTGGGGAAAAAAAAAAACCCGACAGAATTACTGGGGGTCACAGTAAGACTAATGATTGGGCTACACAAGCATAATTTTATTTAGTCCTTTCCACATCTCAGGCCCCTGAGTGTGGGGCACTTTGGAAGACAGAATGTGCCTGCAGCTGCACCCTCCTGGTTTCATCTGGCCACCAGTGCAGGGTCCTGGCAGCCAGCTGGCCTCACCACTTATCACCCTCTCAGCAGACAATACAGATTTCACATGTTTTATTTTCTGTTCACTCATTCAAACTCATGGTTAGGCAGAAGCTAAGGGTATTATTATTTCATGATGCTGATCTTCATACATAAATATTAGATCTAAAGAGCAAAAACTGGAAGTGGGGTAAAAAGGTTACTTGGTTTCTTTATCTGTTCCTGTTTCCTTTTGAAGTTATTAGGAATTTTGTCACTGTGTCACAGTGGGAATATGAACAGTTTCCTTTATGATCAAATAAGTCAGGCTTTCATATAATTAATGTCTGAGATCTGAAAACATTGCACAGATAATGAGTGTGTATATATGCCAAAGCTGTGTAAATTCACATATACTACTTACAAGGAAAGCCCACATGTACTGCTTGTAAGAAAAACATGCTTTTCCCATTTTTATCCTATATTACTTCACTCTTTCTTGTCTAATGGCCATATATGCAGTTAAAATTATCTTCTTGTCCACACACTTGGCAGGCTGCAATGGATATCTTCTTGATAAAGGACCTTTTTTTTGGTTCTTGTAGTGCTAATGGAAGGTGTGATTCATGTGTGTCCTGCTGTTTGGCAGATTTACATTTTCTGCACAGCAGCACAATCCTGCCAGTAAGAGATGCAATGTTTCCCTCTAATTGCCAGCGTATAACTAGAACATTTCTCCCATAAGGAAAGCTCTGAATAACCTGATCTAGTTGAAGATTTCCTTGCTCATTGCAGTGGGGGTTGCCCTAGATGGCTTTCACAGGTCCTTTCCAACTCAGAATATTCCATGATTCTATGAAGATGTATGGAGTAAACTTGAACTCTAAAGCTTGCAGAAAGCATGTAAACTGTGAGGAAGCTATCTCCCTGTTAGCACTGATTAGGACAGCAGGGAGCAGCCAGAGTGGCCCCGGGTGCTCTCTGGTGGCCTGGTGTCCACACCAGGGCTTGTGTCCCTGTAATCATGGGGCTGAAACCTCGTGCTTGCAGGGGGACTATTGGGCTGCTGCCATTTCTCACTCTATGCAAAGGCACCTATGACACAGAGGGTGTCACAGAGCTCTGCTGAGGTGAATCTGGGTCAACTCTGCCTTCAGGGGTGATTATGTACCATAGAGGCTGTACCTGGCTCCTCACGAGGGAAGGGTGTGTAATATAAAACAAAATGTATGGAAACCAGCTGACTAATAATTGTTTACACTTTAAAAGCTGAAACATCTGGGTATTTACATTTTTTTAATATTTCTGGGAGCATCTAATTTGTATGTGTTGAATAATACAAAAGGTGGCTGCTGAGTGGTGAAAGTTTCTCCATGGTAAGAAGGGAAAAACCCAATTTTCTTTCCATAGCTCTCCAGAAAATACCTGCAGAGTTTTGACTTCAGTTGGTGAAGAGTCAGCCTATTAATCTGTCAAGCAAAAGAGAAAGGAAATATAATACTAGAATCAGTTATAACCCTGGTGGTTAATACAGCCTACACCCAAAGATAGAGCTCCCCAGTTTTTTGCAAAGATGTAGTCAGGTTCAGATACCACAACTTACACTCAATTTTGCTTAGTACTGTTTTTACCACCCACATCATGGAATTCTGCATTTGTTTCCTGTGTTTCGGTTTTCAGTTCTTCTGATTATAAAGGCCTTTTAAAATTTAATTTTGTTACAATATATCACAGTAGTACCATTCACTCAATGACAGATTTTTTAAAATAACTTACATTTTTTTTTCCTGATCAAAGAGCCACCACAGGAAATACGATAAAGAATCAGAGACGTCTTTCCCTGGAGTCAGCAGCACATTAACATTTTTCATATTTGTATTTGCTGTCATGAGCTACAGTTCTGTTTCAGATCAAGGGTAAGGGATCCTTTTTTAATGTGGGAGGGTAGGACTTTAGGCAAACTTAAACCAGGTACTATTTGTCTTGCTTTAAATCACCCTGGTTTTTAAAATCCTTTAAAGCTTTTCATTTTCTGTATGACCAGAAAATATTCAATTCATCTCCATGTTCAAAGTGATGAACTCTGGAAAAAGCAAATTATCATGTGGTGTTAATTCTCTATAAGCAATCACATTTCCAGCAGTCAGCTGGCTTAAATTAAGGCATTATTAAGCTTTCATGTCTAGAAAATGATATGTGTACTGCTTAGAAAATGTGGAAAAAATGCAAGTTTTTTATTTTTCTTGAATATGAATGCCTTTCTCATAAGCCTAAATGTGATGATTTTTTTTTTTTTGTTTAATTTTTTTAGATACAATGAGATTAAAAGAGGGGAAAGGTTGGGGTATCCTGCTTAATCCCATCAGTCTTTACTGGCCCTTCACTACACTGTGCCAGGTGCCCAAAGCTGCCTCTGGGGCAGGTATTGGCCCCCCTGAATTGTGCATTAGCACAGCACTGTCAGTCCGAAGCCTTTTGCAGCAGGGCAATTACTGTGCTGGGATTTACAAGCTCCCAGCTCTGGCTTCAAAAGAACATCATTATTTTGGGGAATAAATTCTTGCAGCGGTGGGATTTGACTCTGGCAACTGTTTTGAATAAGGGATATTTTTTCAGCTTTAGGGCTGAAACTGAATCAGAGCCCTGACTGTTTTTCTTCAGCTCAGTAAGGCTGAAAGTGCCACGAGAATTATGCATTGTCCTGTAATGTCAAATGTTGAAATAATTCCAATATATGAATGTTAGAGAACAGAGTCTTTATTGTTTATTAAGTATATGTTTGGTAGATAAATGTGGATGCACAAGGAAATGTCCTTACACTGCACTCCTTAAAGGAGAGGTCTCATTCTTCACATCTGCCCTCAAGTGTGCAATGTTGGATTATCTGTTCCAAAATGAAATGTATTGCTGCATCCTAAAAAAAACCTCAGCTGTCTTTGGTGTGTCAGCACAGGCCATACAGCACTGCTGGTACCCAAGAGCTGCTCTTCTGGGTTAGCAGAGAGGTGAAACTGCAGCTGTGTCAGGTGCCTCTGCTGCCCCAGCATTTCCTTCTGTTATCATTAACACAATGTGACACCCATTAGTGCCTTGGGGGAGCACAGAGAAGGGAAAAAGGCACAGCAGATGTACTCTGCTCTGGCTCCAAGGGGGCGTGCTGTGCTTCCACCAACTCTTCTTGCCTCAGGTTTGGGTGTGGGTGGTGGTGGAGCTTCAAAAATGACCTAAGAAGCATGACTGTCATCCCACCTCTTCTGTGTTTCTTTATCAGGGGTTTCCCTTGCCATTTCACCTGATTCTCACTTTGGTGTTCTATTCTTTAGTTTTTGTAGTTTTTGTAGTTTGCCTGCAAAGAGATCACACATCTCTGACCTGAGTGCACGCTTTGGCTGTCCCTCTATCTGAACTTTCTGGGGCTCTCAGCCAGGGCCTGTGACCTGTTCCTCCTCAAGTGCCTGGACCTCTGCAAGTCAGTGCACTCCTGGCACTGTGGCTGTCAGGAGCCTTGCCTGGCTTTCCCACACATCTCTCCTCTCCATGAATGCCCCACACCCTCAATCACTGCCTCTTTTCAGAACCACTTTTCACTGTCTTTTCTTCAAGTGAAGCAAAAAAATTAGCAAATGTGTGATTTTGCCTCATTTTAATGGAACCCGTTTATGAAATGCAATATGAAGTGCACGAGAGCAAGGCTTGCAGCTCTAATGCTGTACGCTGACACCTGATTCTGAACAGGAAACACCCCCTCTACAGGGGCACATTGAAAGATGAGGTCACACTTCAGCCAGTGGCAGCCTCGGCTCTATAATGAGAAGGAATTGCTGAGGGGGTTGCAGTATTTGTGCTTCATTAGTCATGAGTTCAGCAAAGTGCAGGGACAGGTGGGTTCAGCTGGAGCCAGGCTGTTGCTCAACTTATCTCCTTTTCTGGTGCTCCCACAGTTCTTTAGTTTGAAATTCTTAATAATTTGATTTATTTTTTTATTTCCCTAAGTGCTTTAGACATTATGACTCAATTTATGCTGGGAAATCTTTCTCTGTTTGTTTCCTGGCTTCCTAAACTGATTTAACTTATTTTAATCTTGCAGTGACTTAGGTAGATTTATGTTCGCATAGACTAATGAGCTGGAGGCTATTTCCTTTGGAAGGACTGCTGTGATTTTATTTTTGCTTTCTACCATATCTTCTTGAAAAATTAGGTCTCTAAGATGACATGATTTTTCATCATATCTATCTTCATGTTTGGAGAGGAATATAAATACAATTTGCATGAAAAGATGAGTGACGTGCTATATGCACTCACAGCAGATCTGGCTTTTTTGCTTTCCTTTGCCTCTGATATCAAAATTTGCTATCATCATAGCTGTATGTATACTTTTTTTACATTTGTAGGCTGGCAGTGATAGGAAAGGTATTGGAAATTTCCTGTTCTCTCAGTGACTCTTTACAGTTATGTGGCCAAATGGTGTCGTAATTAAGGTCCAACAGTGGATTTGAAAAGGTGAGATTGTAATCAAAGTTCAGAACTTTTCCAAAATGGTGATTTTAAAGGGTGACTCTCTTCTGTTCAGTATCATGATCTGGATTAATGCCTTTGTAGAAGCGGAGGTTTAAACCAGTTTCTCAGTGGGTCTCTGTAGCACAACACAGTAGCTTTGAATTTGGATTTTTTTGAGCATTCAAGCCAGATACAAGCCAGTGAATTTTCCCACCTCTGGTGTGAGGCAAGGGCTAAGTTTTATTTTGGAGGAAAGGTGTAGAGTAGCCTACTATTTTAAAGGTGAAATAATTTCTGGCACCTAAGTGTAGAACTTGCAAAAGTGGTTCCTGTTGTGAGTAACTCCCTCTCTGTCCTCCCATCTGGGGCTGGCCACATTTGTAGCTGTTTGACTGTGGGGGGATCCACTCAGAATGATCAGAACTGACAGGGATTTCCCAAGCTGAACTTGCAGCAATGCATCCAAAAGCGTGAGACAGCTCCTGGCTCTCTCTCATCTCTCACCATCAATGCCTGGTGGCTGTTTGTCATCAATAAATAGCAGAGACCCTGGCCTCTTCCCTGGCCATGAGGCCATGAGGAAACTTGTACAGCTCACATCTGTACAGCTCTTTTCTATTTCCTGGAAGCAGGGTGGTCATGGCTGTGGTAGCAGTGCCTATCTCCAGATTGTGCCTGAACGTTGGTGAGAGCAATCCCTTTTGCCAGGTCAGAGCGTTTGTTTGAAGTTTGACAGAAGTCCTGAAGCTGGTGAAGACGAATGAAATGTACATGTGAAAGCACCAGCAGAAACAGAAAAATGAGGGTTAATTAAATGAATAGTTAATCACCACAGGGCATTGTGGAAGTAAATTCATTCAAAGAACCTGATAACAAGAAGGCAAAGAATAACCTGAAGCCTGAATCCATGGTAAAGAGATGAGGGAAAACTGGAGGGGTGCCATGAAATATCCTGATAAAGAAACAACAGAACAATGGGAATCAGGAATTTAGCCTTTAAGTTAAATATCCTGTCAGATGCCCGGGGTTCAAAAGGCACATAGAGAGCACAGTTTGTTGTCAGCAGAAGGAAATCTCAGAGCTGTGCCAGGACTTGGCAGCCAGTGGTACTGCCCTGCCACCTCACACACAGACTGTCTGGATGGATGTCTGGGTGCAGATGACCCATGGGATACCGAAGAAAATCACAGTCTCTTCATTTTTTCTGGGATGAGGTGAGCTGAAATGTCCTTGCAATCCCACAGTAAATTAATCAATGTCTTCTACACATTTTGTTTGTTGGAGCCTTGTCCTTCTGAAACAACTTTGTCCACATTTGAATTAAACTATTTTTAACACATCATTAAGAGATTTAAAAAATACTCTGTTTCTAGAGTACAACTTAGATGATGTAAAAGGAGAGAAAAATCAAGCGGTCATGTTAACATCAGCAGCAGTCTGAGTGGCTTTTACATGCAGTAAGAAATAATATCTAGACACATAATTTTAGTGCTTGGTCCTATTCCAGGGCAGAGATTATGTTCCATATTCAGGATTGCTGGTGGAGATAGAGCTACTCACTTCCAAATATTTGTTAGAAGTACTCTTAATGTGTTGTGTTACCTGTAAAAATAAAGATATTATTATTAGCATTTTAAATACAATATTTACATATGCTTTAAAAACACATTATATGCAAGGAAAATGTAGTTAGATGATTATTTTATCAATTATTCTTCAACAACTTATATAGAAGACTCCTCAAGGTTTGCAGGTTTCTTTCTCAGCTTCAGTCCGTTAGCGTTCAGCATGATTCATGAACTTGAAGGTTAGACACTATTTGTGCTCAATGCAGAATTTCCAAGCTGAAGTAAAATAAGATGTAGAGGAAAGTATTCTCCCTAATACATTTTCAAAAGCAATGCAAAAATAAAGAAAGCAGCAGCAACAACAACATAATCAATAGCAGCAACAACCGCAGCAATAATTATAATAGAGGAGTAGAAAAGGAGAAGATGAAAGAATAGAAGAATTTGAAAAACAAGCTAAACTGAAACAAGAGAAAGGAGATGTTCTTTCTGAATATTGAACAGTATTTTTACCACATGTACCTGGTATGAACAGTGTTTTATATATATAGACATACATACAGTTTTTATGGCTTTGTGTTCCATCTCAGTCAGAATACCATCTATTCATCCTTCTTTCTGATATGCCTATAAATATTGAGAAACAGTTCTTTACTTCTGAAGGAAGCTGTAAATGGACAACTCTCCCTCATCCCTAAATTTAACAACATGCCATGAAACTATGAAATCTAATGTGGAATCAGACAAAAAAATTAATCTGGATTGAAAAATCTAATTTGTAAAACTGATGTTTTCAAAGGTTTGAAAACCAATCAGAAATAAATGACTTCTAAAAACTAATGTCAAAACATTTCATGCCACATTACAAGAAACAATTTCTGTCCATCTTTCTATGACAGCCCTTTGCTTTGCAAAGTGACTACCTACTTATAGGATCATCTTCCAAATCGTGTGTCGTATTTTCATAATTTTTCTTCCTTTAATTTCTTCCCCATCCTATCCCTTGTAGTTTCTGACTGTGTACAGATGTAACCTGTGAGGAAAAAGTGTAAGAAATCTTCAGTGAGAAGAAACCACCTCTTAATGGGTGAGAAAGGGAATTATTTTCTGGGGACAGCAGCAGAAGCCAGATACCAATTGAGCTATAGGCTGCTCATTGAAAGAATCTGACAGCCTTTAAATTCTCATATCTTCTGTTTGTGGGTAGGAGGCTTTTCTGCTCTGCAGGATTCATTCTTCATTTTTTAACTTTACCCTTTGGAGAACCAAGAGTAGTGCAAACCTGAAATTTGATGTCTTAAGGAGAATTAAGGTGCACAGAAGACTTTATAAAGTAGAAAAATTCAAGCTTGGTAACTACTATTTTACAACAGATGCTATGCCTAAAGACCCAAGGGGGTTAGGCAGTATATGAGGCCTTACAAAGGGATCCTACTGACCAGCTCAAACTAACAGGAACACATTTGAAAGACAG
>CM019236.1:16789596-16820230 GCA_009741485.1 Malurus cyaneus samueli
CAAACTTTTAAAATACTCAAGGACTGTCGTAGAGTATAAAAAAAAAAAAAAAAAAGCATTCTCCCAGGTAACCAGTGATAGGACAAAGAGAATTGGCCTCCAGGTGCACCAAGGAAAATGCAGGTTTATGTTCAGAAAAATTTCTTTGGTGAGAGGTTAAACATTGAAATGGGCTGCCCAGGGAAGTGGCTGAGTTACCATCTCCCTGGAAGAGTTCAGAAAACATTTACGTGGGGCGCTTCATGATGTGGATTAGAGAAATGGGGGTATTTGGTCCAAGTTCAGACCGGATTTTAGGGGTCTTTTCGAATTCTACCATTCTGTGAGCTTTGGCAGCCAGCAGGTTAATGTGGCAGTGGTCCCTTGCTACAGCTTCAAAGAGCATTTGCTTGAGCTGCAGGGGAAACAGCCTGTGCTGCATCACATGTGTAACCCCAAACACTGTGGGTCGGCATTACTAGAACCATCCAGGTTATTCTCTTGTGCAACCGAGCGTCAGATTTGGTGTCTGGGATTAGAACACTCAGGCCACTGAGACAACTCTTCAAATATTTGTGCAAATATAATTTTCAAAGTTTTTCCAGGGTGACTGGGGAATTCTCCTGGATGTCTTCTCCAAGTTTTTTCAGATAAAGGAAATTTTGCATCTCAGGTTTTGCAAGGTGCTGTCTCTACTCTGTGGTTGCACTTTGTCCTGATCTCAGCACTCAAAATTCAAAACTCAAATCTTTTGAGGCCCTTCATAAGGTGGTAGTAGGGACTATAAAGATCAAAATTCATGCTCTATTTCAGCTTTCTTATGCTTGACAACTGCTTCCAGACATCATTATTTAATGACTTTTTTTTGTGGAGGTCTCAGGAGTTGTTTTCAGCCAGATTTATTTTTGGATGAAGGCAATGTATTTTTTTTAGAAGTATCTTTATTGAAATAAATGATGGAAAGGAGCTGAAAAGCAGTAATTCGGTCAAGACATTCACTTATGACTGAGGTTGTAATAGCAGCTTGATGGAATTGAGGTTTTTCTGTTCAGTGATGAAGCAGGTATTTTCATGGCAAGCACAAAAAAGCAATTATTATTTTATTAGTAATAAGAATTATAGTTTTGTTTTCAAATAAATAAACTGTAGAAAATAATTTGTTTCTAAATACAGATGACAAAAATAACATATTCTTAGTTCAGACATGGAATGCATAGCTTGATTATTTGTGTAATTTTGGTTTTGTGTGTGTGGTTTTGGCAGTACATCTGAAAATGAAATGTTATGGAGAAAATTAAAACCAGCAATCCTTTATTTATAATGGCAGGATACAAATAATTGTTGTGATTGGAGAAATGAAGTTGTTCTATCTGAGATGAGCTAGCTGGAAACATCCGATCCATCTTTTATAAGGAGAGTAGGAATAAAGTTCTGGCCAACTGCCAGAACTGGCCATTTTGTGGTGCTTGTGTTCCCCCACTGCTCCGGGGAAACTTGTGATTTCCAGATTCCTTTCTGCTCTACCACAGATGGTTCCTTTATTTAAAGCATATCTGGGCCAGGGAGCTCTGCAGCTCAGGGAAAATGAGATTTTGCTGTCCCAGTGTGTGTGGACTGGTCGGCTTTGTCTGGGGAGAAGCTGTGCAGACACAAAGGTGCTGCCACAGGTGGGCTGCTGGGCTGGGAGAGCAGGAACAACTCCTCACCAGGGCGCTGCTCCCTCTCAGCTTGCTCTCTAGTTCCTTCCCTGTGTGGCCAGCATTCTGCTGTGTATAAAAGCCTGTTTCCCACACTGCAGCATGTTGCTGCCTGTAGGAGTTGTCTGCTTTTTGCGTGCACTGTCAAGGCAGCTATAAAATCACATTTGGCATGATTTCCCTGTTACAGTAGATACCCACTGGCTTGGATCTCTTCACAAGCACTTGGTTGCTCCACCTCCTAACCTTAAATGATCAGCCATTGGGTTTGGCTTGCAAGTGCCCAGATAAATGCTTTAAAATACATTGAAAAAAAAGCACAGGGGCCCACCCCTATAATCAGAAGTGGATTGAACAGGAGACCCACTTTGGTCTTCTTTATAGTAACTTTATACTTAATAAAGGTTGACCAGAGCCAGCAGATATTGAATTCCAGAGGCAGAATTTTGCATGAGCCAGTACATTGGTAAACTAGAATAAATCAACAAGTAATAAAGTAGGATATGGATTACATTTAATTACTACTGCTGGAATGATAAATTTCTTCAGTTAATCCTTCGGTTTGCCTTTTCATGTCAGCAAGTTTCTACATTTATTTTGTAGCCTTTTGTTTTGTACATCATGTCCTAGATAATCCTGACAAAGCAGCTAATTGCTTTTAATTTTCGTAGATGATAGATTATGTCAATCTTTTACATACAGAAACAGCTGACTTTTCTCTTACATGCTCTCTGACCAAATAGATTTTGGGTGGAGTGGTCAGCTAGCTTGTACCCAGCAGGATTACACAATTGATGCTGCCTGGGTATTATAACCACTAAAGAATGGTTACACCCACAGCTGCTCATCAGAACATTGTGAGTAGCTGAAGTCCTTTTCCTCTTTCCTTTTCCTGGGCAGAGGATCAGATGAGAGAGCTGCTGATGGAAACTTCCTAAAGACATGGTCCAATTAGATAAACACTTATTCTCAGCCAAATTGAACCAAGAGATGGCTAAACAGACTCCGTGGATTTGGCAGGGAAGCCCTACTCTTGTGGCTGTGTTTGGAATGGCCCCTGCATGGAATGAGTAGTGCCAAAACTTAGATTTTGTTGATTCTGCAGTTGTTCTGATGGTCAAACAAAGCTGGTTTAAAAATTACACTGATGGCCTGCCAATCTCCAATTTGTGCCTGGGAAGATCATGGAACAGAACCTCCTTGGAGCTGTGCTAAGGCACATGGAGAACAGGGAGGTGATTTGGGACAGGCAGCACAGCTTCACCAGGGGCAAGTCCTGCCTGACCAACCCTGTGGCCTTCTAAGATGGAGTGACTCCATCCATGGACAAGGGAAGGGCTGTGGATATCATTTATCTGGATTTCTGTAAAGCCTTTAACATGGACCCCCACAACATCCTTCTCTCCAAACTGGAGAGAAATGGATTCAGAGGGTGAACTACAAGATGCATAAGAAAGTGGTTGGATGGTTGCATCCAGAGGGTCGTGGTCAAGGGCTCAGATTCCCAATGGACATCAGTGACAAGTGGCTCCCTCAGGGGTCTGTTCTGGGACAGTGTTATTAAATATCTTCATCAACGGTGCAAATGGATCGAGTGCAGCCTCTGTAAATTCACAGATGACCCCAAGCTGAGCGGGGCTGCTGAAACACCTGAAGGATGGGATTCCATCCAGAGGACTTGGGCTCGCGAGTCGGGGTAGCTCTTTCAACTTAAAGGTGAGCCGAAGATAACTCTCGCCTGCCCTACTCCAGCGCAGTCCATGTCCACATCCCATCGATTCTCCACACCCCTCTCCAAACGCCTGCAAACAACCAACCGTACACTGTACATTAAATCACTCGGAATATGAAGTTATTCAATCAAAAATCTCTCGCACTATAACATTAAAATCACACACATACAACCAATCCACTCAACTGTACAGGTCAGCCCATTCAGACACCCGAACTCAAACACTATATGCGCACATGTCACGCAACCGACTCACCAGTCCACCCCAACACTACACACCGAAGAGAGAGGCCTGGACAAGCTGTTAAAGTGGGCCTATGGGAGTCTCAGGAGGTGTAACAGGTCCAAGCCAAGATGCCTTTAGCTGGGTTAGGGCAGCCCCCACCATCAACATAGGCTGGGGATGAAGAGATGTGAGCAGCCTGAATGAAAAGGACTTGGGGGTGATTGTGGATAAGAAGATGGATGTGATTCAGCAGAGAGGGCTTGAAGCCTAGAAAGCCAATAAGTAGTAAAATAGGATAGATTACCCTTAATTTTTCCTGGTGGAGTAGAAAATTTCTTTAAGTAATTCTTCGTGGTTTTTTTTTTTCAAATCTCAAAATACAGTTTAATCCTCAGCTGTATCAAAAGCAGTGTGGCCAGTGGGTCACGGGACATGATTCTGCCTCTCTGTTGCTCTCTGATGAGACCTCACTTGAGAGTCCTGCATCCAGCTCTGGGGCTCTCAGCCCACAAAAGACATGATGGAGGGCCACAAAAATGACCAGAGCGCTAGAACACCTTCCGTATGAAGACAGGCTGAGATTTGGATTTGTTCAGCTTGGAGAAGAAGGGGCTCCAGGGAGACCTTATTGCAACCTGCCTGAGCTTGCAGGGTGCTTGTAAGAAAGTTGAGGACAAATTCCTTTATCAGGGTCTGTTACGATGGGACAGTTTTTCAGTTTTTAAACTGAAAGAAGGCAGACTGATTCTAGATATAAGCAAGAGATGTGTTACACTGAAGCGGGTAAAACACCGGAACAAGTTGTCCAGAGAGTTCACGCATTCCTGGGAATATTTAAGGTAAGGCTGGATGGTGCTCTGGGCAATCTGATTTAGTTGAAGAACACTTGGTAACCGTCAAGAGATTTGGACTAGATTATCTTTAAAAGTCACTTCCAATCCAAACTCTTCTGTGACTCTGTGGTAAAGTGTTTAGAGATGTTCTGTTTTGCATATTGTACAGGTCAGATCCATAAACCACAAAGAGCCACATCCAACCTAGATCCTTCCCCTTCCTTGGAATGAGGTGGAAAAGCAGCACTGGTGTTAGAGAGAGAAAATCCCACTCCATGAAGAAAAGCCTTCTTGTATGACAAACAAAAGACTTGCCATTAGTGGAATATCAGGATTATGACTGAGTCATGTTATAGTTAATTCAAACAATTCTAACTATCTTTGTATCCATAAAACAGTAATCTGTTGTGTGAGGCTTTAAACTGATAGCTGAAAAACGGGGGGTTTAATTACAGGCTTGATTCCAAACAATATACAGGAAAATAATTTCTTATAAGTAGTGCCTTTAACTGATCAGTAATAAACTCATAAACAAGTCCAATTTTTGAATGGTGGTATGTAACACACACCTAATGTAGCATAGCAGAATCAAAAGGCAAGATGAATTATATTTGATAAATTGCACTGTTTGGTTAAGTAAATTGATATCAGTAGGCTCCACTCACTTCCCATTTGCATGAATATGGAGAATTTTTCTTGTTCAGGCACGCTTGAGGCAAACAGTGTCATGGTTGCCATTTTCATCTTCATTTTGAACATTTATATTCCCTGTTTTATGCTTACTTTTTGAAATCCCTTGGTTCCCTTCCAGCTCACAGATGGGCACAAAGCACCTCGGCTTTCCACCTCCTGCTGTGCCGTTGCTTAAGTACTTACCCTCATTGCATCCTAATTAACGAGGATATCGCTGACAGGGGTGCAGATAGCAGAACTGGAGGTGAAGCAGTCTTTTGCATCAAACTGTGCGTGTTAATAGATGTAAATAAGTTGTTGAATATTCTTCAAACTGTCGTGCCAGTGAAAAGCTTGCTGTGTCTCTCCTGGTGGAGTTGTTAAGTGTCCATCAAATTGATCTGGGTAGCTGACACAATGCGAAGTGCTTTGGCAGACGCAAAGTGAGCTGGGGAGCATTTACACATGGACCTCTTTGATGGCAGAAGCAGGAGGGGAGGAGGAACCGGTGCTAAAGGGATTAATGGTAATTTGAGAGTTATCACCCCGAGCATCTCTGATGTGTTGGGTGCTCTAAAAACAAATTTCACAGGGCACTGAGGTGCTTTTGGGGGGGATTAGCAAACCGGCAGTAGTAGGACTGGGTTTACAACCTTGGATCCACCAAAAGGCACAAAGTCTTGGCTGTGCTTTTTCAGCCATCTGTGCACATTTATTAACCCCTGGGGAGGTTTGCAGCTCCTATAGTTTAGTTTACCATTCATCATGAAAAATATCCAATTATTAGAATCTCTAGGGAAAGTAAAAAGACAGTCTTTATTGCTGTCAGGTTAAGATAGTTTTCTAGCATATTTCTATATAAGTTATATTAAAGAGATGATGCCTTTTTTTTAATGTTATGGAATTAAAGAAAGTCAAGCCATTAATTTAAAACAGGGGCAAAAAAAAACATGCAGAGAGTGTATCTGAAAAGGCTGGAGAACTGAGAAGTAATTTGCTTTGGGAGGACATTTTTTCTTCCTCAATCTATTCATACATTTGCTTTCTCTCTTTCTGATGGCTAAATATTTTCCCTCTTTCTCTCTTTCTCAGTCCTCTAGAGCCAGGCCTTCTTGGAGGTGTAGTTTCTCTTTTCAACCTGGTGTCATTAACCACCATATGAACAAAAACATAGGATTTAAATGAAGTCTGCCCAGCTTCTGCAATGAAGACTTTTTTTTTTTTACTTCTCAGCTGAGTGTCATGAACTGGACACAGCATTAAAAGCATTTGTTCTTTGTCTAGAAAAATAAACATCAGCAAAATTGGCACGCATGCTCCTGTGGTAAATTGCTATTAAATACAGCTGCACCTTTTTGGATGTGAGAGGGAGGGTGGCCATGGCTCTTATCTGAGCCGTGGATAAGCCCACTTGCTCGTGCAGAAGCAAGATGAGGGACCAGATTTGCTCAGCTGTGTTTATCTTCCCGCCCACACATGTGCCCATAGGAGCATCCCAGCAGCCCAACGTCAGCCTAATCAAAACAACATAAACACGTCTGAATCCCAACCAGCTGCAACCAGGATGCTCATGCCTCTACCATTATTATTGTCATTTCAATTTATAAAATTAGTCTCTGCTGATGGCCCTGATTGCAGATGATTTTCCTTCAGCTTCGCAGCAGCTCCATGTCCAGGGGCCATCCTGCATGCGATGGCTCTGCAGTCACTCTCCAGTGTCATCTGCAGCTCCACCCTGGGACCCAGGGCTCTGAAAGCAGTGAGTTCTCACCATGACTCCCGCCACTGGGGTCTGCTCTTTGAGCTGCAGATGAATTTAAGAGCCTCCACAGACTCAGAAAGGCTTTTGAGCTGGTCAAATGGCTCAAAAGAAAAACATAACCTTATACTGCTGTGTGAGCTTTCTGTGATTGCATTGGTCCCTTTACTAAAACTTCTGTCCTTGCCTAACCTTTGCTTGTTTCCAGTTGGGGTGACAGGGGTTTTACCCATTTCTCATGGCCCTACAGGACTTGGCAGTGGCTGTTGTGGGACCCTCCTCCTGAGCAAGGGCATCTCATGCAGAGTCATCCCAACGTGCTGCCCGTGGATTCTCCCACTATTGGAAAAAACCATAGTGTTACTTGATATGCCTCCGTTGACTTTTGCTGGATTAACTTGTAATGTAGGATTCAGAGGTAATGGTATGAGTCTTCCCCTCACTGTGAGAAGCTGAGAGCACAGTTTAGGTTTTGAGTGCAGAGATCAAAGCTGTGCACGCTTCAAAACTCATGGAAGCTAGGGAGGGGACTGTGCCACTCTGCTCTGGTGACACCCCACCTGCAGGGCTGCATTCAGCTCTGGGGTTTGCTGTGTGAGAAAGACATGGACCTGTTTGAGCAGATCCTGAGCGTGCTGGGAAGGCTGTCTGAGGGCTGAAGGAATTGTACTATGCACACATGGAGGAGAGAGCCTGTACAGCTTGGAGAAGAGAAAGTTCTGGAGAGACCTTATAGCAGATTCTTGTACCTGAAGAGAACTAAGAAAGCTGGAGAGGGACTTTTTACAAGGGCATGTATTGAACAAGAAGAGTTTAAAAGGTAGATTGATGTTAGATGTTAGGAAGAAATTCTTTACTGTGAAGGTGGTGAGGCACAGGAACAAGTTGCCCAGGGAAGATGTCAGTGTCCATCCCTGGAATTGTTCAACACCAGGTTGGATGGGGCCCACCCAAACCATTTTATGATTTTTGGAGGAAAGGAGTAAGATGTGTAGTAGAATTAGTAGTTCATGTCTAGCAGAGCTGCTGATACTCATTGAGCATTTTTCCCCTCTTTCATCCTCTGCATGGAATCCTTTCCCACCTATTTCCCACTGCCAAACTCCTAGCTGATGTTGTGAACAGACCTCAGCCAATACCCTGTGAAGGTGGCTGAAATTATGCCTAATGCTTCCTTCTCCCCAAAGACTTAGACAATTAAATGTCACTGAAGGAAATCTTCTTGTGCTGCCCTTATGACCCCTTTATAACCCACATGGCTCCAGCATGTGGGACTATTCTGGTCAAGGGTCTGGTCTTCTCAGTTGTATAACTTCTCAGTTGTATAGAAAGTCAGAGATAATAGCTAGCAATAATTTGCTCCCCCTGGTTTGGTCTCATGTTCGTTTTACACTAAAATAACGGGGCTTCCTCAGTGTTACTCTTCATGCAAGGTTAATTGGTGCATGTAAAGCAAGCACAATGATCATTGACTTAAAGGCACACATGGGAACTTGCTGATATCCCTGAAGGCTTGGCCAGGTTTCATCTCTGTGCCCCTGGTTTGCATCTGATTTTTATTTCAGACTCATACCTCAGAACTCTCTGTATGCTGCCTAGAAACCTGGTTTAAAAAAAAACCAGCCATCTAATATACTTCTCATTCTGGAGTGATGGTCTGGAAATAATTTTTTTCTTCCGTTGGTTTTTTTTTTTTTTTTAAACTTTACAATCTTTTTAATGCTGTTTTTAAATTCACAATTCATTGATGTGAAATGGGTCTGTTGGGACTTTTCCTTTTTTTTTTTCTCTTCCTTCTCCATTTTACATGGGTGGTGTCAGCACTGTGTGGTCCTGGCCCTGCCAGTTTGTCCCATCCTCTGGAGGTGTCCTATCTCTGCACTGTCCCCTGGTTTTACTGAGCCTGGCAATGGGCTTCACATTGAGCAGCTCTTTAGGATAAGGCTTAAATTGGCACACAGGGCAGGACCTCAAAACTGCTTTTGTGACCTGTCTCTGAGACACCTTTGAAGGCAAGCCCTTATCTGTGGCCTCACCAGGACTTATTCAAGCCACCAAATAATAAAGCTACCATTAAAAATCACTGTCCCATTGACAGGCTTGGATTGCTCTTTCATTTGAAGGTGTGGGTCCAGAGATCCAAACTGCCTGTTCCTGAGGTCCCGAGGTAGAGTTGGAGCTATGCTGTCCTCTTCTTGTGTGGTCTAGATGATGTGAGAGCGAGACCAAGACTCACTCTTGCCTTTTGGCTGATTGTGCAGTCTGCTGTCCTCAGAGGAAGCCTCAGCCCCTGCTGCCCTCAGCAGGCTCTCTGGAGGATAAAAATCAGCAGGGATTTTCTCCACAGGACAGGAGTGGTATGTCCCGTTGTCATTGGATACAGTTACCTGATGAACTTCAAACCTGTATTTCAAAAATATGCTTCGATGTACTTAGCTTATTTTTGTTCTTCCCCTGATCTTTTAAAAATACTTGTTCTTTAGCTATATATAGCAGAGCATCGTCTCCAGAGTCAGATCAGACAAACTGTGGAGAAAGTTTGCTCCTGTGTTATTTATAGATCTCTTAACAGCACTGTCCCCTTGCCCTTTTTGTACAAAGCTAGGGCATGCTGAGTTGAAAACATGACCTTATCCTCTGGTTATGCAGACCGGCCATTCAGAAGCCCTTTTTTTAAACAAAGTTTGTGTTCCAAAAGGAAAAATAGTGTTTGCAGCTACAGATTTTTCAATTCCCTTTGGCTGGTTGAGTTGATGTGATTAATGAATACAGAATTCAGAGGGTTTTTGATAGATATTGTAGTAGTTGCACAAGTTCTCCACCAATATCAACAGACTTTTGTTTCCTGATCTCCTCTGAGCCACAGCGCTGTCAGGATTTTCAAACAATCTGGGTCCTAAACCCTTGGGTTGTGAAGCCAATGCGATCTGTCAATATACAATAGATTTATAAAATATGGCTGCAGGAGTTTTGATCATTCATCCAAACAATTATTTTCATTAAAACATAATGCTAACATAGATGTCTTGTAATTGATGAAAACAAATATATTTTTAAATTAATGTATCCACATATTATGAATAGCCTGCAATTTTAGCCTATAATTTATAATAGCCCTAATGGGTCTTGCAAGCTGGCTA
Organism: Malurus cyaneus samueli; assembly: GCA_009741485.1. NCBI lineage: Eukaryota > Metazoa > Chordata > Aves > Passeriformes > Maluridae > Malurus > Malurus cyaneus. The sequence continues at coordinate 16,799,635 of CM019236.1, forward strand.
AAACTTGAAATATTTCTTTCTTTTCTGCTAGTTCTTCCGTTTTTTTTTTTTTTTTTTTTTTTTTTCTATTCCTCTAGCATGTATCCTCAAAGGTAGATTATATGCATGATGACATCAATTTTTATATTATATTAAATGACCTTACGAACACTGAACTTCATCACCCACACTGTATATTATTCGAAGAGAAATGTCAAAATTTTCATTTACATGAGGACGACACCAACATGCAGCATAAAATGTCTTGCAGGGAAATCTGGTTACCAAGTGAGCAACTGCAACTTGATAATTTTTACACGTATGCTTTATTCAAAAGAGTTTAGTGATCTATTGTGAACGAGAGTGTGATCCCATTACATCAAGCTTGATGCATCCTTTTCCCAAACACTGGGTCAACAGTGATATCATATGTTGTTAGAAGTATCATGCACCAGGGAGTGGTTTTCCTAGAAAACTTAAAATAAATGTAAAATACAATCAGCAAGCAAAACAAATAAGCCTTTTGGACAAAAATAGTTTCCAAAAACTTTTATGTGGGCACAATTAAGTCTTCTTAGGATAAGATAGTGCAGAGCTCCCCACAACAACTGTTATCTGCCCTAGGAACTGGAGGAATCATAAACACTCTTGGCAACTGCAATACATACCCACTTGCATATCAACAGCATTCTGAAAAATTAATAGACCACATTAATTCTTGGTGTGACTCCAGCTGGAATCAATGATGTTATACCACTGATGGATATGGACAAATTGTGTTAATAATTACTAAGTAGCAGATTAGTGAAAATCACTTTCCACAGTAAGAAAATCCAGTCAATGGAACGTGGCTAGAAATTGTTGCTGAAGCAGGTGTGGTTTGTGGAAAGGTGGAAAGAATGGAGACAAAGAGCAAAAAAATTTTGTTTTGCATTGAGAGAATGGTGTTCAAGCATGTTTTATTTCTTCCAGGATATTCTGTAGGGTTAGTGTAAAGAAGAGGCACCCAGAGACCCTTTAAAGATGGACTTCCCTTCCTGACTCCCAGCTATATGCTTTCCCTTCTTCTAAACTAATACAGAAGGCACTGCATCTGGAGAAGCATATGTGTGACAGAAATAAAAGGGATAATTTTTCCCTAATACATGTCCAGAGCAAAACCCACTGGGCTTCTCTCACTCTTTGGTGAGAGGAGATGAGGGTGTTCATGGTGCTGGGGCTCCCTGAGGCCCCTAGAACCTCTATTGGGCAATTACTTCTTGCAGGAGTTAATTAATTCAGTCTCTAGTGGACATGGATTTACATCATGGTGGTCCATGGCAGGCTGTCAGGTAACATTCCCCTGACCCTCAGCTCTCCACAGTTTATCTGCTGCATGCAGCTCCCTCCAGGTGGGCTGTACTGCCCTTTGATGTGTCCTCCACCTTCTCCCTGTAGAGACAGCTTACTATAGGGAAATTGGGATTAAAATTCTATCCATCATCAAGAGACTGAAAGCACAAATGGTTTTTCAGTGACATATGAAGTCAGGTTTTATTTACAGTACCGAAAAGAGGCAAAATTAAATGTAAATTGTAATTTTTACCTAAGCTTAGATAACAAATACCTTCCTACTTCCTAAGACTTTCCTCATAGACACCTTAGAGGTCTCCCAGTTCCTGCAGTCAGGGTCCAGACTTGCCCACTGATATGCTTCTTTTCTGCCTTCAGGTGACAGCAGAAAAAAGCTGTCACCAGCGGTGGAGAAGAGCCTCTTCCAGCTCCTCCCTTCCTCCACTTGGTTTCCCCCTGCTGCTGAAAAAACACACCTGAGGAGCAGGTACCCTCTCTGTGCAGCCATCATCTCCATGACTTTCATTCACAGGGCCTTCTGTGTTCTTCTGCTCTCCTCATCTGGTTCCCATTTCCTCCCAGGAAGTTTCCATGTGCAGCCCCAGCTGCTCCTCCCTGTCCAGACCCAGATGCTGAAGCTCACGGTGCTGGGGGTGTCTGTGTCCCTGCGAAGCTCACAGGTGTCACCTCAATGGCACAGTACATGAGGATGCCTAATCTGTCTGCATCTCTACTCCATCTACACAATTTCAAAGAATTTTCTGTCACAGAAACTATCAGGATTTAAAACTGAGTAAATGTGATCTTTCAGAAAGATCTTCTGTTATTACAGTTTGGGTTCTTAGACGTGGTCATGTTTAAATCGAGCTGGCAGAGATGAGAGAACTAAGTAATGATTCCTCATTCTGCCAGCAGTGGCTTTCCTTACTACACACCAACTGCTTCTTCAGAGAAGTTTAAAGCACATTGTTACTGGTTAGGGTTTTCTGGAATAGGGTTTTCCTATTCACTGAAAGTCTTTGCCAAATCTTGAAATAGTTGTATTTGTAGAGACTTGAAATGTCTAATTTCAGTACAATAAGCAGGTCCATATTTCTCATCAGCGTGCCTAAAACAAACTGCTTTGTTTTAGGGACGTAGCAAAAGTCAACAGCTTTAAAAATTAAATTGCTGTTGCTGAAAGCCTTCTGTTGCAGAGACATGGCAACAGCTTACTAATTAGTTAATGAATTACTCTTTAATTGTCGCTCTTTAATAGTGCCTTTAGCAAATTTTATAGAAAATAACCAAAATTGCAGTGGGTCAGTGTGAAACTGTGATCAGAATTTCTCTGTTCTCTCCCTGGGTCAATTTCCTTCTCTTAGTTTACCTAACTTCTATGTCCTATCTGTAAGTATAGGAGTTTCTTTGTAAAAGTTTTGCAGGCATAAGTATCTAACTTTCGTATTATATTTTACTTCCAAGGCTAAACACAGCAATTAAACATTGAGGAGTATGAAGGGAAGCCCCACGTTTCTGCCTTCTCATTGTCTTTCAGGGGCTGTGTTGCTTTAAGACTAATTTGAAACCACCAGAGAGCCCAGTCATTCTCCTTCAGTTTTGGCCCACTTTGTGCTTTTATCGACTAGATAAAGGTAGCATGCAGCAAAATATATCCTCTTATATTAAGAGGAGAGAACGAACAAAAGTATTACTAAATGATGTACATAACTTAGGTCCTCCAAATTGGACTAGACCTCTTAAAAGGGTAAGCATTCTCCAAAGTGTAGATAGGTTTTTGTTTTAATAATGCTTGAAACATTGTGAGATTTATTTTACTCATGGCATTTTGGCCTTTCTCACTCTAGCAACAACAAAAACAGGAACGTGGAAACAGGAAAATTGATTGCTCAGATTAATTCAGCCGCATGTGGAAAATACATTGCACTGTAGCTGTTCTACAGGAAAAGGAGCACAGAAGACACAAAAGATTAGAAAGGAAAAGATTTTTTTTGGAGAATGCCCTGTCTAGCAGACCAACTTTCTTCTTCTTACTGTCCCATTGTGCCGGTAGCAAATTCCAGCCTGCTGGGGATTGGCATTGGAATTGCAGTTTGCAGGCATTGGACTGACTGCACTGAACTCCAGATAAATTGTTTAAACCGGTGTGAAAGTTGTACAGAAGGGTTTGAAAATGGCATTGTAGTGCTTGGTTGTGGATCACTGGTCAGGTACACTGGATACTCTGGACAGAAAACCCGCCCTGTTCCGAGGAATGCATTGACAAATGGCAAAGGCTCCAGCATTTCCAGTTCAACATTTTCTCCCCCAAGTTAGGAAATAATACAAAGATACACACAGAACAATGCCTACAATTCCTGGACCAGCTTGAGAAGTGGGCCCATGAAAATTTCATGAGATTGAACAAGATCAAGTGCAAGGTGCTTCACCCAGGTTGTGTCAATAGCTGCTATCAGCACAGGCTGGTGATGAACAGACCAAGAGCAGCCCTGCCCAGAAGGATCTGGGGGTACTGGTGGATGACAGGCTGGACATGACCCAGCCATGACACTCCCAGCCCAGAGAGCCAAACGTGTCCTGGGTTGCATCCAGAGCAGCGTGGGCAGCAGGGCCAGGGAGGGGATTGTGCCCCTCTGCTCTGCTCTGCTGAGACCCCACCTGCAGGACTGTATCCAGCTCTGGGGTCTCCATGAAAAGGAAGGACATGGACCTGGTGAAGAGAGTTCAGAGGAGGATCACAAAGATAGAGGGATGGAGAATCTCTCCTATGAGGATACACTAAGAAAGTTGAATTTGTACAGCCTTAAAAGGAGAAGGCTTTGGGGTGACATATTTGTGGCCTTCCAGTACCTGAAGGGAATCAACAAAGAGGATGGAGAGAGACTCCTCAAGAGAGCATGTAGAGACAGAACAAGGGGAAAGGGCTTCAAAGTGAAAGAAAGCAGTTTTAGATTAGGTGTTTGGAAAAACTTCTTACTGCAAAGGTGGTGAGGCACTGGAACAGTTCTCCCAGAAAAGCTGCAGATGACTCATCCCTAGATGTGTTTAAGGCCAGGTTGGATGGACTTCCAATTAACTGATAGTGGAAGACATCCCAGCCTGTGGCAGAGGGTTGGAACCAGATGATCTTTAAGGTCCCTTCCAACCCTGCTCATTCTATGATCCTATGAATGTATGATGTAATGAATACTAATGTTATGAAAGCAGACTGTTTTCAGGGTCTTTGCTTTAGGAGTTGCGCAGTTTCATGTTTGTTATTGGGGCTCCTAAGTGTTGCCAAGAAATCAAGCAAAATTTATGTTTCTACCTGCTTGAGAGACTAGCTAGAGCTAACTGGCATTAGTTACTCTTTTTCAAATGCACACTTCAAAAGGGGCACTTTTTGAAATCCATTTTGAGCAGTTAGGACTTGGAGGTGAAGCAAACATAGTGGTTTCTACAGCAAGAAGATTGGTATTGATGAAAGGGAAGGCCACTAAACTGCTCTGGAGAGAAGTTAAAGAATTTGTGTTCTAAATTTGCCTTCTTTTTCCAGTGTTCTTCTGTCACATACTTTTTATTTAAATTAATATTGGATGATGCAGAAACAAGGTGAAGTCTGAATTTAAAGGCAAAGAAGAGGTGAATGTTCAATAACACATTTCTCAGAAAGAAATTCCCCATTCATGGTGTCCCATTCTTCTTTTTTATAAACAGGCTCAAGAATTCTTAAAATACCTTTTATCACATGGTTTCATTATTTTGTTTTAACCTGCCCATTTCTTGTTCTGTTTGTTCATCTACTTGCCTGGCTGTGCTTCAGCTAGTATGCTTGTATAAGCAAAATGGTCCCTTGTCAGTTTTGCTCCTATATTAATTTCCTCTGCTTGTCATCAGAATATAGTCCTGTTTCTTTAACTGAAATCTTCAAGACAAAGTCAGTTGTGAAGAGGAGGAAAGATTTGCCACAATTTCAGTTTTTGTTCAGGAGAGAGTTTCCAGTGTGAGCTAGTGGAAGGGTAGGAGGACAGACACAAACCCTCCTGCAGTGTTACAGGTTTCTTCTAAATACTGCATTACATGTTGGATATTATTAAGAAAGCAGTGGTGAAGCAGCAATGAGAGGTGCAGACGCAGCTGTTTAAATACAGGGGACAGGTCATCTGCTCCAACATCTGCTTTTCAGTGTTGTCCCAGTGGGAAAAGAGGCTCACATGAGCTTTTCCTGGATCTGAGGACCCTTTCCATCAATGAGCCCTGCTGTGGTTTTACAGGACTCCTTCTCACCCAGGGCTGGGGCCAATTGCAAGGCTAGTTGCACCTCGTGTATGACGTATTGTACTTAAGAAGAATTCAAAACAAGATAGGGGAGGCTGCCATGTAGTTTTTAGCTTGTTAGTATTTAGTTTATTATCATGCACTGGGGAAAAACAGAGCAGGAGGGTGAGGATGTAAGAAGAAAAATGGAGACTCCAAGATCACAGCAAGGAGAAGATGGGATGGGTTGCTCTGCTGTTGCTGTGGGTCTCGAGCATGGAGAAAAAAGCTGTTCTCGAAAGGATATTCATCAATGAGAGACCTGTATAGAAAAGGAGAGCAACCTTGCTCTGTGGAAAAAAAAACCCTGGCCTTTGAGGATGACTGAACTGATTAGAAACCAAATAAGAGGAAGAGGTTTGACCCCTCCACAACATTTGAAGCAAGTTGATGCTAAGAAGAAATTGTGTTCTGCGGGAGAGAGAGTGCCCCCGCCTATCTGAAGCAAGTGGATGCTGTGTTCTGCCAGGAGATTGTGATAGTGGTCTTACGCAAAACAACACATTTGGCCTTGAAGAACATTCCTTCCTTTCTCCCTGAGGTAAAGAAAAGAATCCCTGCCAAAGCAGTTAACACTGACTGTTCTTGGGAAAAGAACTTCCACAGCTTGGAGCTGTAAGAACACTTCTCCTATGATGCTGGACGACAACTGTAATGGGTGGTTTGATCTTGTTAGATTTTCATTCCTGTCCTTTGTGTGCGGGAAACATGGAGGGTGGGGAGGGAGGACCTGGGAAAGAGACTGGTTCCAAAAAGGATAGCAGGTGTCTTAAATGTCCGTTTTATTTTCTTCTCCTTGTAAATTTTCCCTATCTTTGTTCCCTCCCCAGTGCAGTAGTTTCTTAGTAGTTTGTAGAATAAATCTATTTGCAACTTAAGTTCTTCAGCCTGTCTGACCATTCTCTGGGCAATACGTGTCTTTCTCTCAATTACGTTATGTTATCTGAAAGCCATAAATTTTGTGTTATTTGGGCTTTTGCTCTCTCTTCTGCCCTCTCCGGTGGGGGGAAGGAGGGAATTTCATGGGTGCAGTGCTTTTGGCTTTCAGCACAGTCGAAACCACGACACCCATTTTCCTGAGAAATCTAATGAGCAGCAGTCCTGCATAAAAGCATTTCTTCCCATCTTGCAAAAAAAAAAAAATTGTGCTGGTTTCTTTCACTTTGTTTTTGCAAATTTTACTAGTTTATACTTCAGAAAGACCCCAGTACTTAAACAGCTGTATGTACCAGCAGTCTTATATTTTAGAAACATGGGAGCTCTCTTCCTTATTATAAATAGTAAGCCATTGATTAATAGTCCAGTATTTCCAAGCCAGTACCACCACACACCAAAAAAAGACTCCAAGGCAGCAAATTAGTCTCAGGCTCAAATTTAAAGTAAGTAACAAAATTTAAGCAAATTACAGGGTTCTTCAGGGCTCCATATCCTGTCTAGCATGCAATGTGAAACACAGGAGGAATCTCTCTCTCTCTTGTATCAGCTATTAAGCCCCCTTTAGCTCCACCATGGTAGTATTTGAGGGCTACCTACCTGTGTGGATCAGAAGGGGGAGAGCAAGTATTGGTGTTACAGGTGTACAAACAGCCAGATTCTAAAAAATTAGATCTAGGAAAGGAAGTTAAGGAAGTCACCTGGATCAGACCATAACACTAACCAAAGTTGGAGAATAAAGCACGTCTCACGGAATAATGAGAATTGATTGCCTGATCATTGAGTCCCTCTGTGCAATTTGCTGTCATTCAACTGCAGTAACACAGGGCACTATAAACAAATCCACACTGATATATGTCTCCTAGGAGTTGTTGAAGGATGTAAACTTTTGTAGTGATGGTTCTTTATCATAATGTTATGACTAGCAGGGCCAGTGTAGCACCTGGAAAGGACATCCTGCTGCACAAGAATGGTGCCAGGTTCAGCAAAATTCCTTAACCCTCTTCGTAGATGTAGGCCCCTTTGTAGCACTCTTGTACTGGGTGTGAGGCAGATTTGTAGTGAGGTGCTAGAGGGTGTCTGTGTGAGAAGCTGTGCAGAACTTACCTGTGTCCACAAAGCAAAATACCTGCTCAAGATGAACTTAGACTCGCTGGATGAAAATCGTGACGGAACAGTCTGATAAAATAATAAGAAAAAAAAGGAAGAGTTATGCAAAAATGTAATACTGGCCAGAAAAAGAACAAACAATTATGCAAACGCCAAGTTAGTGAATTGCAAACCGCAAGAAGCATAGAACAATAGTGGAAAAGACCTCTGAGATCATTGAGTTCAACCTTACCAAAGACCGTGACAACTAAACCATGGCACTAAGCGCCCATCCAGTCTCCCTCGAAACCTCCGGAGCATATATAACCACCCCAGGACACCACATTCCAACATCGATCACTGTTCTGTGATCCTAAACCTCTTGTGCGGCTTAAGACTGTGTCTCGGTCCTTTGCGGTGCCGGAGAAGAGGCTACCCCACATTGTACACCCCACTCAGCAGTTGTGGGAGTGACAAGCTCCTGAGCCTCCTTTTCCTCCTCCTTCACCGCCACCCCTGTCCGCCTCACAGTAAAACAGATGCACAAGAAGTGAAGAGGTAGGGAGATGCCTCCAGCACGCAGCTGATCCCACTCCAGCCCATAGCTCAGACCATGGAATCACGAGTGTCCTCAGACCAGGAGGCAATGGGGTGCAGAATCCAGCCTGCAGCCTGTGAGAGCCGCCTGCACAGATGCCTTGCCTACTCCTACGATAACTAACCCAAATGTTTACCAACCAGGATTCATATCTAGTAACTAACATCTGGTAAGGAAATTAAGAAACGGAGATTCCAACTCCAGGTTGGCATTGAATACTCAAGAATATGAAATTATTGTAGAATCAATTTGTCACTTTGGTGCTTCTGCGTAATTATTGAAATATCAATTTTGTAGACTACCCTCAAGCAGTTTATTCTTTGTAGGTGACTGGTGCATGGTGTGACACAGGAATTTAATCCTAAGGAATGAGTAAACTACATCTGCATAAGAAGAATCCAGACCCCCCGCAGTGATCATCATGACAATTAGAATTTCCAGAATCGACTTCTTAGATGTGATTATTCTCTAAAGGTACAGACACAAAACACACATCCCTGAAACAAAGACAGCAGTTGCATCATTCCAGCTTCAGCTGTCTCATTAGAAGAGCAAGGAAAGACCCATACACACAACTAACAATTCCTGATAAACTACCAGCAGCTGGGTAACACAGAAATTTGCAACGCAAGGGTCAGTCTCAAAACTTGTAAATACCCTATGTTATTTGCAAATTGTGTTGATTGGATGCGTGTTCTCCTTCATGTGACTTTCAACCGCTCTCACAAATGCGACACTTTGGAGCTGTATTTATCTCCAAGAGCCATGGTACCATTCGCTTGAAAAACGTGAGGAAAAATTATTCCGCTCTCCTCGTTGTGCCCCATCATTCTGTAACATCGGCAAATGCTTGCAGAGATCACAAAGCCAACATTACATGCAGTTTGGTAAATTGTAGTTGGTTAAGTATGGCAAGGGTGTTTTCTATAGTTCAGTCAAAGTTTGATACTAACACATGTCTTTTGATGCGTCATTTGATTAGAAGCAATGTATGTTCCACACTCAAAATTTAAACAGATAATTCTGGTGATTTCTGTTCACGAGGGAAATTAGCGCCAGAAACAAGCAAAGTTGAGACAACAATCACAGAGCATTTGAGTAACAAAGCCGCAAGAAAACACACATTCCTCTTCCTCTCTGATATTCCAGATACGTGAAATGAAAATACTATCTCAGCACAGATTTGTGAATAGGAAGAATCGTTCATGCCTCTAGGCAGACCACCCATGGTTTTGTGCAGAACACAGATGGAACTCTCCCAGACCACCAACAGAGTCAGTGAAAATCTGGCATTCTGGCGTAAAAACATGGCATCTTGGCCTCCTGAGATAAACACACATTGCCAATATTCAGTTCTGTATTCACATAATGCCAAATATCTAATAAAGTATGCCAGTTTCTGAACAAAAAGAGAATAAACAATAATAGTTAAAAAAGAAAGCATCCACACCAGGGGGGATGTCAGTGATGTGGAATGAATAATTCCTATCCATCCAGAGGTGTGTATGTATCTTCAGAGGTCACTACTATCCTGCACACATGCAGTTAGCTTTGGCACAGCGAATGCACAAGATGAGTAGTGACAACCCTCTCAAACGGCCCAAACACTCCAAAGAGCTTTGCTCTCAATTCATGTGACACATTTTATATTATGTTCAATAAGTCACTTTCTCTGCAACTTTCCAATCCCAGCATAAAGCTTCGTTCACACGCAGGTGTGTGTCCATAGCTGTAAATGAACTAGCGATTACTGTTACAATGTTTTCTTCTCGATGATCCTGCACGATCAGCTATGTGGTGGTTGAAGGCCTACTAGGCTGGCATCCCACAGCAAAAGAGAGAAGTGGAGGGAACTGCAAGCGGTGGACGCAAAGCCACTTACATCTGTGCCACCGGGGACAGTGCCGTTCTACCAGAGACAGCCTCCACACTTGATTCCCGAGAAGGGCTGAAACATCTTCCTCGACTCGTCCCTCCAAGCCCCACTGTAAACTGTACAGACCTGGATCTTCTGAACATCTGCCAGCATCGAGTCAGCCATCGAGTCAACTCATGGGAAAACATCTGGCGGTTTTGTGGTAGTTCAAGCTTTTGAAAGAGTATTTCATTATCTGGATTCATTATAGGGAATTAATATACTGAAGAGGTGCAACAAGGCCCACACTGGAAGAAAAGCACGACTGTGCTGTTAGTTGTGTTAGGTAGTTCATCCTACCACGTATTGCTTCCACCTGAAAAAACGTACTTTTATCATCTGGGAGTTGCGCTTGTAGGGAGGGTTTAAATTCAATAGTTAAAACTGTTCCAGCAGGGAAAGATTCGTAGAAAAGCAGTGGGGACTGTGAAAAGCAAGTCCCACAAATTATTGAGGTTAAATAGGCTACGCTGAGAGTTTTGTGAGACAAATCGGAAACTTGTCTACCCCTTGCTTCACATGTTAGCACTCTTTTGCCACTGAGCGCATATCCATTCCGAACTTATGCCCCCCAGCAGAGTTCAGTCAAAGAAAAAAACCTTGAAAAAGCTTGGTTAAACTAAGGCCTCTGTTGTCCTGAATACATGCAGTGTTCTACACAAAAGCATCTCGATCTGGACAGGCTAGATCTATGTAAACAAAAAGAAGTTTTTGCTCCGATTCAAGCAAATATAAGAGGCCTCTTGCTTCCTGATGTGGAAGATAAATGTGCCTTATGCTTCCTGAAGCGATAGCTCCCATGATCAGTAGTGCCCATTAGTAATAGGTAGGGCTAAACTCGGAAGAGCAGCACCCAAAATATTAATTGGTTTCGTGTCAGGATTGTAACTGAGTACTGAATTGGTTACTTTTGCTACTGCTTGCTATACAATACAATCCAAACAAACCCCAGAAGCTCTGCCCTGATTTTTTTTTTTTTTTTTTTTTTTTTTTTTTGTTGCCTAAGGCTCCTAGCAACTGGGAGTCAGAGAAGCTGCAATGTGAGAGCTGCAAGAATGCTTCAAGAGCACCTCGTCCAAATACATCCGTTGACTTATGTCATGTGCCCGTTTCAAAGAGAAGACTTCATTAAAAATGAATATTCAGCCCAGGACTCGACAATGAGCCTGTGCAGGAATCAGAAAACTGATACACCACTAAATGTGTCGCTCCTATAGGCAAACAAGACACACAGCTAGCCCACACATGCCTGCGAACATCTTGTCTTTTCCAAGGTGACCCAGGAGAAACATCTCTTCACCTCAAGAATCTGTTGTCAAACACCATCCTGAGCAAAACTACTGCAGTTGTGCCCAAGAGGAGATTTCACACCTGTGAAGCGCCAGGGTAACCTTGGGATAGGACCGCCGTCCGGTCCTGCTCCCCGGACGAAGGATGGAAGGGAGAGAATTTACAATCCAGAGACACAATCTCCTTTCCACTAGCTCTGACCTGAAAGTGACCCAATGACTGGAAGATGAATGTAGATCTTGGTATAGCAAAGGACTGATAGATTTCAGAGAGTGAATAAGGAGCAAGAAGTGATGGGACACCCTTTCCAGCTTGATTGTGGAGGGTGCCAGTCACATACTGGATTTCCCTCACTAAGTCTCTGTAGACTTCTCCTGGACATCTCAGACAGAAGATCCCTCTCCATTGTAATCTTCAAAGAAACAGGAGCTGGAAGCCATCATGCTGCAGAAGGCCACAACCTACCTACTTCACTGAAGCTAGTGGATGAATCCCATGACAAAGTGGGCTATGATGGCTACAGCTGGTTCAGAAGATCCTCTTGGGATCCTCTGCATCAAGGAAGTGAATGATTGTGAAGGGCTCCTCTGAAGAACGGCCACAAACAGGTCAGAAGTTCACGGGTGAAGAATCAGAGACTGGAGGGAAAGATAGGAGCCTTGTGGGTGGTTCTGTCAGAGGCTGCTGAGCAAGGGATGCCCATTGACAGCAACCCCTTCGCGCTCCAGCACAGGAGGCGGCTGATGGACTCAGCAGCTCTCATCCTGCTGGGACTTCAAGTCCCCGACATCTGCTGGAAGAGGAGCACGGTGAACGTGGGCAATCCAAGGCTCCCCCGCTGGAAATGCGGCCCCCCAGAGGATTCATCTCCTTAGCCAGGTAATGACAGCCCTGACAGAGGGGATCTGTTCTGGACCCGACGTCACCAGGGCCATGAGCTGATGGTGATGTCAGGGCGGAGGCAAGCCAGGGACGCAGGGAGCATCACTGGTGAGTGTCTGCACTCCAGGGATATGGGGCCGGAAAACCTACAACTGTAGAAATCAAGTCCAGCTGTTCAGGGTGTCAGCATAAGAGCCCGGGAAACTGCCTCAGTGCAGTTTGGAGCACAACAAAGCTGCAGATCTTGAGGACACTTTCCTTAGAACACAAGAACTCATGATCGTAAGAAACCAGAAGGAAGGGAAGAGACTGGCATGGATGTGTCAAGGTCTCGATCAACAAAAAAAATGGCAACAATGCACAGACATTGGACAGAAGAAAGTATCCTGGAAAGAATATAGGAATGCATGCTTGGCTGTGTAGGATGGGCAAGAAAGCCAAGATATCTTGGAGCTGAACTGACAAGAGTCATAAAGAAAACAAGAAGGGCTCTCAGCCAGAATAAAGAAGGGGAGAAGAACCTGTTAAAAAAGGCTGGCAAACGGTAAAAACAATGAAGAGAAGACATTGAACATCTTGCATCATCTCAATACCGATTTCTCTTCCTAAACCTCTCAAATCAGGGATTGCAAGCAGAGACTGGGGGAATAAAAAACAATTAGACCACCTAAGAACCAGAACATACATAAGTTTATGTGACTGAGGAGATCATCCCAGACTCCAGGGATGGTCTGAATGTAGTTTCAATTTACCCTCCATGATATTTGAAAAGTCATGGCAGTCAGGGGAACAAGTCTACCACTGATTGGAAAATGAAACATTACACCCATTAGAAAAGGGTAGAAGGAGGAGCTTGAGAACATGGATGTGTCAGTTTGGGGAGATAATGGAACAGGATCCCCCTGAAACTAGCAAGGCACATGGAGAATAGGAGATAATCAAGACAGCCAGCACCACTTGCCAAGACAAAATTGCTGTCTTGACGATCCAGTGGCTTCATAATGAATTCCTCCATCACTGGACAAGAAAGTCAGATATAATTATCTGGACTTCTGTAAAATCTTGGGCCAATCCACCATGACATCCTTCTCGCCAAATTGGAAAGATATTCTTGGGTCATTGGATAAGCAAGTGTTGATTGTCACATCCAAAGGTCATGGCCAAGGCCATGTCTTGATGGGCACAGTAGACAAGCGGTATCCTCAGTGGTCGTATGGGACCAGTGTTATTTAAATGTCGTGGGTTAAAACAACCTGAATTATTCCAATTTCCCGCCAATGCAACCAAAAATGTGGTGGTTAGACTGTCTGAAGCAAAAGCACTGCACCCAACGTACGTTCCCCCCTTCCCCCACCGAGAGGAAAAGGGGTGCGAAAATGGTCCAATTAACACGAAATGTATGCTTTCAGAAACATACAATAACTGAGAGAAAGATACTAATGGCTCAGAGGAAGGTCAGACAGGCGAAGAAAAGTATGCAAAATAGAATTATTACTGCAAACTACTAGAGATACTACGTGCACCGGGAGAAGAACAGAGATGGGGCAAAATACAAAGGAGAAAGAAAAATAAAAAAGCGACATTTTAAGACACTGTTATCCTTTCCAGGACCTCTCTTCCCAGTCCTCCCTCTCCACCCCCATGTCTTTTTCGCGCACAACACAGGGGACAGAAGAAAATCTAAACATAGATCAACACTGCATTACTGTGCGTCCCATCACATAGAAAAGTGTTCTTCAGCTCCAACTGTGAAGTTTTTCCAAGAACAGTAGTCTATAACTGCAGGCGAGGGAGATTCCTTTACCTCGTAGGAAGAAAGGAAAAGATCGTCAAGCCAAACTGTTTGTTTCAGCGGGTGAGAGCAACTATCACAACCTCCTGGCAGAGCACAACTTCTTCTAAGCAGCACTTACATCAAACGTCGGGGGGGGGCCAACCTCTTCCCCCTTCTGTTTGTCTGTTGTAGTCCAGTCCCAAAAGCCAGTTTTTTTTCCTCAGAGCAAGGTCGCTCTTTTTTTATTCAGGTCTCTTCTCAAGATGAAATAGCCTTTCAGAACACTTAATCTCCCATGTTTCGAGAACCACAGCAAAAACACAGCAAGCCAATCCCATCTGCCTTACGGTCTTCGTCTCCATTTTTCTTAACATCTCTCACCCTCCTGCTCTGTTTCTTTCCCGTGCATAGAACAAAAACTACATGCAACAATCTAAAGCATACAATGCGGCTGTTCCTATTTGTTTGAATATTTCCCTAAAGTACAAGATAATACGTCATCACAGAGGTTTAACCAGCCTGTCAATTGGCCCAGGCCTGAAGGGCAGCTTCCACAACCTCAAGAGACCACAATGATTGGCTCTGAAACACAGGCGCAGGGCTCCTTTTGCATGGAGAAGAAAGAGACAAGTTTCTAAGAAACTTTCCACAGGAGCCTATCTTGTGGTTCTTGGTCCCATCCCCACCACAAAATGGACCAAGTAAAATACCATGAACAAAACTCATCAATGGCATACGACAAAGGGACGAAGTTGCACCTGCAGTGAATTGAGTGTACCCAGAGCTGTGGTGCTGTTGAATCACACCGAGGTGGGATGTCATCCAGAGGGACCTGAAAAAGCCATAAAGTGGCCCATGGGACCCCATGATATTCAACAAGGCCATGCAAGGTCCAGGGTGGATGGGACTTTTGCAACTGACACAGCTGAAGATGTCCCTAGTTGCTTGGGGGTTGCACTGGATGACCTTGAAGGTCCCTTGAGAACCAAACTGTTCAATTATTGCATCCATTGCAGATCGCCAGTTAGCATTTGGAAACATAAAGGTGGAAACAAATTGAGGTTGCACCTTAGATGCTTTCAATTCTTCCCCTCGCTGTGTCAGCAGGGCTCTGACAGCTGTCCCACGTAAACGTGGCCCTAACCCGTGCAGTCCAGCAAATACCCAGCCCTTTCTGTGAGAACTGAGCAGACATCTGATACGAAACGGCTCTGAAGGGCAGCATGGCATTAGCTGGCTGGTGCTTGGCAGGAGGCTGCAGAGAGTCCCCTTGTCTCTAGGAAGTATCAAGACCCCGGGCAAATGCTGCAGGAGGGACCTGGAGGGCAGACCTGAAGTTATTTTTGGATTAGAGCCTTAGTTGAACCTCGCCCTAACAAAAGCTCAGATTTTTTGTGTTTTCATGGGAACGGGAATCACCCTTGATCCTTCAATGCCCATCGTAGACTCCCTTCCAGCAACCATAGTGTTTAAGTACTAACTTTTTGCTTAATGGATTATGACAGTAAAGCTATTATACAAATAGCTAATCACAGTCACCGCTTTTGGATTTTTAATGCTTGTTGAAGTTTTCCTGTGACTGCAGGAAATGCATTTGTTTTAGATGTGCTGCACCAGATCTTCATAAAAAGTGCTGTTTCTGTATATGAATACAGAATATTCGGTCCGGTCTCACCTGGATGGACAGGAACGTATTTAACTAGGAGGGAATTTGAAGAGCTTATTTCAGGCCAAGCAGGGCTTCCTATGGTGGAGAGCTCACCAGGCTTTTTGGTGTCCCTAAAAGCAATTTTCTGAGGACTGTTTTCCATACCGCTGCAAGAGGAGCTCTGATTAACTTGATATCTGAGTGCTTGAAGAGGAGCGTTGATTTAAAGACTACTATACTCCTGCAAGAAAGAACATGCTACCTTTAATCAGATCACAACCTTGTGATTGGAGAGCTTTATACTATATTAAATAAATTGAGAACTACTAAATCTTTTATTAAGATAACAGCTACACATTTATGCACTGACTGGTTAACGATATACATATAAAGGATATTAACATTAGAAGTAAAATGATTTCAATAACTGTTTTGTTTCATTTGTGGTAGACAAACAGAAACACACGAAAAACTGCATCATTCCAGTAAATTACAATTCCCAAGACCAAAGGATCTTTACAGCATAACAGATTGCTTGTGGGTTTAAACCTGATTTTTTCCCAATCTGAGTCACGACACCAAAAATGTCCACTGGTTTGGACTGTGCTAAAAGCCAAAAAAGCACTGCACTCATGACTTCCCTCCCTTCCCACCGAGAGGCAGAAGGGAAGAGCAAAAGCCCAATTACAACGAAATTATAGAAGCCTCAGAAACATAACATAATTGAGGAGAAAGACACTATATGCTCCAGAGAATGGTCCAACAGGCTGAAAACTCGCAACAAGAGATTTAATTAACTGGAAAAGCTACAAGAAACTATGCACCTGGGGAGGGAAACAAAGATAGGGAAAAATTACAAGAAAAAAAATAAAAAGCTTTAAGGCACCTGTTTCCTGTTCCAGGCTGTCCCTTTCCCGGCCCTCCCTCCCTAATCCACAGCCCCCTCCCCCCCCCATCCTCCCGCACTACACGGGAGAATCGAAAGGCAACAAGATCAAACCACTCATTACGAGTTGTCGCCAGCATCCATAGAGAAGTATTCTACAGCTCCAAGCTTGTGGCGAAGTCTTTGTCCCAGAGACATCAGTGTATAACGCTGATGGCAAGAGAAGCTTCTTCACCTCGTAGGAGAAAGGAGAAGAATCTTCAAGCCAAATGGTTGTTTTGGCAGCGCTAAGACCACTATCACAAATCTCCTGGCAGACTGGACCTTGACGCAGCGTCTCTATGCAACCACTTATATAGCATCAACGTGCTTCAATGGTGGGGGGGTCAAACTCTTTCCCTTTTTGCTTGTAATCATTCAGTCCAGTCTCTCAATAGGCCAGGTTTTTTTTCCACAGAGCAAGTTGCCTCCTTTTCTGTACATGGTCCTCATTGATATATATCTTTTGAAGAACAGCTATTTTCCCATGCGCGAGAGCCATAGCAAGCAACGCACCCACCATCTCTCCTACTGTGATCTTGGTCGCCCATTTTCTCTTACATCTCCTCACCCCCTGCCTCGTTTTCCCACATGCATGATAATAACTAAATACAACAACTAAAAACACATGGCCGGCCCCCCTACTGTTTGACTCTCTAAATACAGGAGACACATGGTATCACAGAGGCAACAGCTTGTGCAATGGCCAGCTGAGGTCAGCCGGCCATCAACCTCAAGCCACAATGATGCTCTAAAGACAGGGGTAGGCTCCTTTTGGAAAAGAAGAAAACGCCTCGTAGAACTCCTCACATGGAGCCTCTGATGGTCGTCCCAACCCCCCACTACCAAAAAGGACCAAGTAAACCGGAACAGATACGCCTCCAAAAATACATAGAAGTCAAACCCCATATTTTTTATCTTCGAGTTGCGAGAGGATCGTTAGTGAATCGGCCTAGCAGACTGCTTGAACGGAGTTTCACAGAGATTTCACCCTGACTGCTGATATATAGATAAAAAAAAAGTTTAAGGGTTTGCCCATCCTTTAACAGCACAGTTTGTTTCATAATGAAGCAAATCTCAAGTTATTACAAAGCAATGTGTAACTGGTGAAAACAAAATCCTGCTGATTTTGCATGAACTGGAATGTTTCTGAAGATGTGCCACAAACCATTGGATGGGTTAGATACTACCTACATTCAGAGGAATATGATTATCCTGATCAGGAACTGCAGGCGTAACGAGGAAAGGAAAAAAAACAAGTTATGAGTAGCCATGTCCATCAGAACCCTGTCACCAAAAGCATCAATGCTGCCAAAATGATGGCTAGTCCAAAGAACTTCAGCTAGGAACACCTCTGGTGCTTTTGATTTGGATCAACTCCAGCTTCGCATCTTCACTGTACTATTGTGCTCCAGAACAAGGGAACCAGCACATGGGCTTGGGTCTGCACTAGTCCAGCTACTGATAGCAGCTGAATCTGCTGTTTCCTTGGCTCGAAATGAAGAGATGACACGAGTCAGTAATCCCCAAAATTGGAGATTTGACCTGATTTCTTCTTTTGGATTAATTAATTAATATGATCTAGTGAAACTCCAAGCCAGAGGAAAGTACTATTTCTACATCGTGGTCTCCCAGTGGATTTTTGAGCACCATCCCGTTGGGTTTCCTCCTTAAGTGCCTCCCTGACATGCTGCCCTCCAGTGTCGCTACAGCATGCAGAGCCATTGGATCTCCTCTGAACACACCCAGACCCTCCAGGTCATGTGAAGAGCTCGAGCGCACACAAAAGGCCCAAAAAGCACTTGTTGCAGAAGTGAAAAAGATAGTAATAAGCCACATCTGCAACACTACAAGGTAAGTACCAAAAACCGGCAAAAAAAGCTGGAACGCTAATGCTACCAACCATTTAACACCTTGATGAACCCAAACAGGACAGCACAAACACCTACAGCCGCTACCTCTCTCCTGTGACAACATTTCATGCCCCATCTTCCACAAGGATAGCTAAGGAAAAAAGCAATGAGCTCTGTACCTAGCGAATGTGACCCTAAAATCTTTGAGGCCCTTATTCACCCTTGGAAACTGATTCCTGGAAAAAGTGTGAAGCGAGAGTGGAGACATCTGTCTGTTGACTTAGAAAGTAAAGATTAGAGAGGATCACCGCAATTTGATAATTTAAAATCTAATGCACAATTTTAATTAAAAAAAATAATTTTTTAGCAAAAACTTGCTGCTGAGATTCCCCCAATGCCATTCATGATTGTAAAGCACTGAACATACTTTTATTTTCGTCACAGTGCTCAGGCGCTCTGTTTACAAATAGAAGGGGGACTAGTAGCTCTCTTGTTCTTCTGTGTTCCTGCCTGTGTTAATGGGTAGATGCTTTGAAAGGTGCATGAAAATGAAAACCAGTAATTGCCCTCTTAGGTGATACTTAAGAAGGCCTGTTTGGCATTGGCAATGAATATGGACAAAATGTACTCTGACACAAAAGGACAGAATGGTACATTCTCTCTAAAATTGGATCAAGTGACAAAGCATGTGTCATCTAAATTAACAGCTTACACCAGCTTCGCCTGGCTTGAGTCGCAAGCTGGCTAAATACACCACAGTGAACAACGGTATTGTTGCTTATTAATAATGTATGCACAGAAAATTTAATCAGGCTCCCAAAACAGAAGTGCCATTGACATTTATCTTTGAGGGAAAAATATTGTCTTAAACACCAGCTAACTGCATCCCTGATGGCAGCACACCTGCCTCAACATGATGCCACTTGCGCAATGGTCAGTAGTCCACCTAAACTCTTGCACGACAATGCAACCTCTGTATCTTCCATCGTTTTTTGGCCAGGATAGCCAGGGAGAGTTTGAGTGAAAAATAAAACGATTCCAAATCAGAAATCAGAGGAATAAGCTGTTCTTGACACATAGCATTTTAAAAAAGCCCGAAACTTTTAAAGGTCATGATTCAGAAAAAAAAAAAAAAAAAAAAAAAGCCCTTTTAACGTGAGGAGCAGGTTAGTTTCTTATGAAGGGTTTGTGTTTCTCTTCAGCGACAATTGTCTTCCCAGGTCAAGCCTACTTATATTCCCTTACACTGAATTCGTGTCCATGGGAATAGCAAAACCCCTGACCCTGCCTAATGGCACACCTAAACTAGGAAGAGGAACACTGTGAATAACACCCTACAAACACATCAAACGTATCAAATCCAGGACGCAAGGCTTAATCCGGTGTATCATGCTGGACACTTGACAAGCAATTTCCATTGTTATGAGCTGCACTTTGAAAAGCTTATTTTTTTTTAAGCAAAAAAAGCTATCCGAAGTGAAACTTTATGCTGGTGGAAAAATTACCATATGTTCAGCCCTTTCCCAGGGCGCTCTTCCACCTCTAAAGTGCGGTATAAAGAAATGTGTGCCAGAAAGAAAAGGAGAGAGTAAATAACTTGCTGAAGGCCATGCAAATAATGCAAACTGGAGTGAAATTCACATGTTGAAAGCATTCATGATGCGGGATCACTGTGGCCACCTCTACTGAAATCTACTGCAAGCCCTTGTCCTATTGTGACTCGAAATGGCTTTCCCTAAGCAGATGCATACTCATGAAGCAACATTTGCCGTGCACCTCGCAGAACATAAAATTAGGCAGAGAGTCCAATATTATTTCTCTGGCGAATTAGTTATTGCTGTGTAGAAAGCGGGCAAAACCTGCATTCAAAGGGATTCTCGTGTTCTCGCTAGTAAGACAAAATGGATACAAGGGAGCCTCGATGTCATCTGGAGCAGTTAATTTACATAAACCACTTCTCCTGCCAATAAATCAACAGTGGCACCCTTGTTGTTCTGTCACTTCACTTCTGCCATCTGAGGAGATGCAGGATCCAGCAACGAAATTCCTAGCACTGTGCCTCTGCGTTCAATTATGGTTAGG
>CM019236.1:16820255-16844543 GCA_009741485.1 Malurus cyaneus samueli
GTTATGGAATTAAAGAAGTCAAGCCATTAATTTAAAACAGGGGGCAAAAAAAAACCATGCAGAGAGTGTATTCTGAAAAGGCTGCGAGAACTGAGAAGTAATTGCTTGGAGACAATTTTTCTTTCTCAATCTATTCAATACATTTGCTTTCTCTCTTTCTGATGGCTTAATTTTCCCTCTTTTCTCTCTTTCTCAGTCCTCTAGTAGCCAGGCCTTCTTGAGAGGTGTAGTTTCTCTTTTCAAACCTGTGTCATTAACCACCATATGAACAAAAACATCGGATTTAAATGAAGTCTGCCCAGCTTCTGCAATGAAGACTTGTTTGAAGCAGGCTTTCTGAGCCTTGACATACAAGGAACAACCCTATTTAAACAATCCTATTTTCTTGTCAAGATGATGACTTTCTCTCTCGCCCAAGACTTGGTATCTTTTTTTTTTACTTCTCAGCTGAGTGTCATGAACTGGACACAGCATTAAAGCATTTGTACTTTGTCTAGAAAAATAAAACATCAGCAAAATTTGGCCCCGCATTGCTTCCTGTGGAAATTGCCATTAAATACAGCTGCACCTTTTGATTGAGAGGGAGGTGGCCATTGGCTCTTATCTGAGCGTGGATAAGCCCACTTGCTCGTGCAGAAGCAAGTGAGGACCAGATTTGCTCAGCTGTGTTTAGCTTCCCGCCCACATGTGCCCATAGGAGCATCCAGTCAGCCCAACGTCAGCCTAATCAAACAACTAACGTCTGAATCCAAACCAGCTGCAAACCAGGACCGCCTCTACCTATTATTGTCATTTCATATAAAAGCGCTGCTGATGGCCTGATTGCAGATATTTTCCTTCAGCTTCGCAGCAGCTCCATGTCCAGGGCCATCCTGCATTGCGTGGCTCTTGCAGTCACTCCCAGTGTCATCTGCAGCTCCACCCTGGGACCAGGCTCTGAACAGTTGAGTTCTCACCATGACCCCGCCACTGGTCGCTCTTTGAGCTGCAGATGAATTTAAGAGCCTCACAGAGCAGAAAGCGGAGCACTGGTTCAATGGCTCAAAGAAAAAACATAACCTTATACTGCTGTGGAGCTTTCTGTTTGATTGCCATTGGTCCCTTTACTAACTCTGCTGCCTAACCTTTGCTTGTCCAGGGTGACAGGGTTACCCATTTCTCATGCACTACAGGAGTGCAGTGGACTGTTGTGGGGACCCTCCTCCTGCAGCAAGGGCCATCTCATGCAGATTCATCCCAACGTGCCTGCCCGGTGATTCTCCCACTATGGAAAAACCCATAGTGTTACTTATATGCCTCCGCTTGACTTTTGCTGGATAAACTTGTAATGTAGGATTCAGAGGTAAATGGTATGAGTCTCCCCTTCACTGTGAAAGCTGAGAGCACAGTTTAGTTTTTGAGCTACGTGCATTGAGATTTACAAAGCTGTGCAACGCGTCAAACTTCATGGAAGCTAGGGAGGGACTCTATATAGTTACTGCGTGCGTTCTCTCACACGAACTTCGCCAACACCATTTGCAGGGCTGCATTCAGCTCTTGGGGTTGCCTGTGTGAGAAAGACATCCCGTGGTGACAGTATGTGAGCGGTCTCGTGTCTGAGGCTGAGGAGTAAAGATTGTACTATGCCACACATGGAGGAGAAGACCTGTACAGTTGGAAAGAGGAAAGTTCTGAGAGACCTATTAGCGATCTTGTACCTGAAGAGAACTAAGAAAAGCTGGAGGAGGGACTTTTTACAAGGGCATGATATAGAACAAGAAAGAGTTTATTAAAAGGATAGATTGATGTTAGATGTTAGGAAGAATTCTTTACTGTGAAGGTGGTTGAGGGCACAGGACAAGTTGCCCAGGAAGATTCGTGTCCATCCCTGGAATTTGTTCAACACCAGGTTGGATGGGCGAGGGCCGGACCAAACCATTTTATGATTTTGATTGGTAGGAAAGGAGTAAGATGTGTTAGTAGAATTAGTAGTTCATGATCTAGCAGAGCTGCTGATACCTCATTGAGCATTTTTTCCCCTCTTTCATTCCTCTGCATGGAAATCCTTTCCACCTATTTCCACTGCCAAAACTCCTAGCTGATGTTGGGTGGGGTGAACAAGACCGCTCAAGCCAATACCCTTGTGAAGGTGGCTGAAATTATTGGCCTAATGCTCCTTCTCCCCAAAGACTTAGACCAATTAAATGTCCACTGAAGGAAAATCTTCTTGGTATGCTGCCCTTATGACCCCTTTATAAACCACATAGGCTCCAGCATGTGGGACTATTTCTTGGTCAACTCTCGCTCTCTCTCATTTGCTCTCATTCTTTGTCAGTTGCTTATAGTGAGAAGAGTCAGAGATAATAGCTAGCAATAAATTTGCTCACACACCTGCTCTCTCGGTCCATGTTCGTTTACACTAAAATAACGGGGCTTCCTCAGTTTATCTTCATGCAAGGTTAATTGGTGCATGTAAAGCAAGCACAATGATCATTGATTAAAGGCACACATGGGAACTGGGAACCCTGAAGGGCTTGGCCAGGTTTCATCTCTGTTGCCCTCTTGTTTGATCTGATTTTTATTTCAGCTCATACCTCAGAAACTCTCTGTATGCTGAGTCTAGAAACCTTGGTTAAAAAAAACAGCCCCATCTAATATACTTCCTCATTTCTGGAGTGATGGTCTGGAAATAATTTTTCGCTTCCGTACCTGCTTTTTTTTTTTTTTTAAATCTACAGACTTACAAAATCCCAATCATGATGTGAATGGTCTGTTGGAGCTTTTGGGCCTTTTATTCTCTTTCCTTCTCCATTTCTTACATGGGTGGTTGTTCAGACTGTGTGTTGGTCCTGGCCCATCCAGATTTTGTCCCTCCTCTGGAGGTTGTCATATCTCTGCACTGTCCCCTGGTTTTTACTGAGCTGGCATGGCTTTCACATCTGAGCAGCTCTTTAGGGGATAAGGCTTAATATAGGTACTTCTACGGGCAGGACCCTCACAAACTGTGGCTTTTTGTGAACCTTTGGCTCATACTGAACACCTTTGAGGCACAGCCCTTATATCTGTGGCCTTCACCAGGACTTATTCAAGCACCAAATAATAAAGCTACCATTAAATCACTTCGTCCCAAATTTGACAGGACTATTGGAATAGATCTATTGCGTGTTGATTTTTATAGATTTTCGCTGGTCCAGTAGAATCCAAGTAACTGGTGGTTACTCTGAGAATTCGACCTCACGGTCCGACGGTCAGTTACGGAGCTATGCTGTCTCTTCTTGATAGATGGTCTAGGATGATGTTGAGAGCCCAGACCAAAGACTACCACTTGCTATTTGCCCTTTTGGTGATTGTGCAGTCTGCTGTCCTCAGAGGAAGCCTTTCAGCCCTGCTGCCCTCAGCGGCTCTTGGAGGATAAAAATCAGCGGATATTTCTCCACAGGAAGAGTGGTATGCCGTTGGTCCATTGGATACTAGTTACCTGATGACTTTATCAACCTGTATTTCAAAAAATATGTTTCGACTGTACTTAGTTTATTTTTGTTCTCCATTCCAATCTTTTAAAAATACTTGTTTCTTTAGTATATATAGCAGAGCTCGTCTCCAGAGTCAGATCAGACAAACCCTGTTGGAAGAAAGTTTGCATCCTGGTTATTTATAGATCTCTTAACAGCACTGTCCCCTTGCCTTTTTGTACAAAGCTAGGCATGCTTGAGTTGAAACATACCTTACTCCTCCTGGTTATGCAGACCGGCCATTCAGAAGCCCTTTTTTTAAAACAAATTTGTGTTCCAAAAGGGAAAAATAGTGTTTTGCAGCTACGATTTTTTCAATTCCCTTTGGCTGGTTGAGTTGATTGTGATTAATGAATACAGAATCAGAGGGTTTGATAGATATTGTAGTAGTTGCACAAGTTCTCCACCAATTCAACAGGACTTTTGTTTCCTGATCTCCCGAGCCACAGCGCTGTCAGGATTTTCAAACAATTGTCGCCTAAACCCTTGGTTGTTGAAGCAATGCGATCGTTGTCAATAACAATAGATTTATAAAATATGGCTGCAGGAGTTTTGATCATTCATCCAAACAATTTATTTCATTAAAAATTAATTGCTAACTATAGGATTGTCTTTTCTAATTGATGAAACAAATATCTATTTTATTATTAAGTATTCCACATATTATGAATTGTCCTGCCAATTTTAGCCGTTAATTTATAATAGCCCTAATGGGTATTGCCTCTGGCTAAAACTTGAAATATTTCTTTCTTTCTGCTAGTCTATCCCGTTTTTTTTTTTTTTTTTTTTTTCTTTCTCTGTACTCCTCTGTAAGCACTAGTGTATCCTCAAAGTGTAGATTACTGGACATAGGCAATGACATCAATTTTATTTATATTAAATGACGCCTACCGAACACTGAACTTCATCACCCACACCATAGTCTTCGTTATTATTTTTCCGCTCGACTCTCTCAATTTACATGAGACGACACCAACATGCAGCAAAAGTGTTCTGCAGGGAAATCTGGTTACCAAGTGGCTGTAGCAACTTGCCTCTCTCATCTATAACATATAGCTCTCTCCACTGTTCTCGTCCTTATATATACATAACATATATAAAGTGAATCTCTCTCTCATGTGAGCCTGAGAGTATTGGCACCCACTCTCTCTCCTCTCCTCTCTCCAAGATTAATACAGACTCTCAGTGATCGTGCATATATGTTAGAAGTTCATGTCCTGACACATCAGTATGAGTGGTCAGCTTTCCTAGAAACTGATAAACTCACATAGAATCCTGACAATCGAAGCCCATAAAACTCTCATTCGTATATATAACGCAAGACGATCTCCTACGACATATATATATGCGACTATTGGGCACCCAAGACCTTCCTTCCGTAATAAGAAGTATTAGTGCAGAGCCTCCTCACGATGACAGATATTACTCCCAGCTCGTAAGATCATAAACACTCTTGGCATGCATGAATACCCACTTGCATATCAACAGCATTCTGAAAATTAATCTACGGAGCGATCATATAAATTCTTGGTGTGACTCCCCAGCTGAACAATTGTATGTCTCTCCTCTACATATGATATACATAATGCTGTTAATATTACTAAGTAGTCAATCATAGTGAAATCACTGTCCACAGTAAGAAAAAAGTCCAGGAGAGTGAACAATGCTCTGCTCACATTGTCTGAGAGCGAGAGTCAGTGGTTGTGGAAGGTGGAAAATGGAGACAAAGAGCCAAAAAAATTTTGTTTTGCAGGCCTTGGAGAGGCGACCGTCGATATAACCGAGAGCGAGTGTATCTCCTCGTCCAAGCAATACTGCATATACGGGGCTGATTCGGATGTACAGAAGACCACACCACAACACAACCCTCTTCCACTGGACTTCCCTTCCTGCACGTTGCTGCGATTAACCGACAGGTGCTCCGCGTGCTCAATATATATACATACAGAAACAACGGATGTGGCTGTATCACTCAGATAGCATAATAGAATGGCAGAATAAATCGGATTTCACCTACTCTTTCCGAGCCATACACACGTACCCATAAGAGATCCCAGCACAACCTCTCGCATACATACATATACATATAAGTTGGATAGATGACGCGGATGAGTAAGGAGACTGATGTCGATGTGAGCCCTGCTCTGTAGCTCCAGCGCGGTCAGGAGGCCGGCTTAGGAACGTATCTGTCGGATCAATATAGGGGCAACTACTTTTGCAGGTATAATTAAACTCAGTCTCTAGTGGAACATGGATTTACATTCATGGTGGTCCATGGCAGGCTGCTTCAGATAACTTCCCCTGCCCTCACTCTCACACAGTTTATGCTGCTGCCAATGCAGCTTCCCCCTCCAGGGTGGCTGTACTTGCCCTCTTTGATGTGTCCTCCACCTTCTCCTGTACGAACAGCGCTTACTATGAGGGAAATGGGATTAAAATTCTATCCATTCATCCCCAAGAGATGAAAGCACAAATGGTTTTTCAGTGACATATGAAGTCAGGTTTTTTACAAGTACCGAAAAGAGGCAAACATTAAATGTAAATGTGCTTAATTTCTACCTAAAGCTTAGATGAACAAATACCTCCTTACTTCTAAGACTTCCCTGCCATAGACACCTTCCAGCGTAATCGCGAGCTCTGCACCCAGTGGCTCCTGCAGTACATACAGCATAGTACCCACTGATACTGCTCTTTTCTGCCTTTCAGGTGACAGCAGAAAAATACGCCTCATAACACACGTGTAAACCGCTCCAACGCGTGCAGCAAGAGCCACATATACTTACATGCGCTCGTATCTCTCCCTTCCTCGCATGCCTTTGCGAATATTCGGCGCCGCTGCGTGCGAAAAAAACACACCTAGAGCAGGTACCCTCCTTGTGCAGCCACATCTCCATGAACTTTCATCACAGGGCCTCTGTCTTGCTCTCTCCTCATCTGTGTCCATTTCCTCCAGGAAGTTTCCTAGTGCAGCCCACGCGCTCCCCCTGCCAGACCCAGATGCTAAGCCACGGTTGCTGGGGGTGTCTGTGCCCTGCGAAGCTCACAGGTGTCACCTAAAATGCCACAGTACAGTAGGATGCCCTAATCTGTCTGCATCCTACTCCATCACACAATTCAAAGAATTTTCTGTCACAGAAGACTATCAAGGGATTTAAAACTGAGTAATGTGGATCTTTCAGAAAGATCTTCTGTATTACAGTTTAGGGTTCTTAGACGTGGTCATGTTTACAATCGAGCTGGCAGAGATGGAGAACTAAGTAAATGATTCCTCATTTGCCAGCATGCTTCCACTTACACGAACACAACTGTCTTCTCAGAGAAGTTACAGGCACATTGTAACTGGTCAGGGGTTTCGAATAGGGTTCCTATTCACTGAAATCTTTGACCAATCTTGAAATAGTTGTATTTAGAGACTGAAATGTCTAATTTCAGTACAATAAGCAGGTCCATATGTTCTTCATCATAGCGTGCCTAAAAAACATGCTTTGTCTTAGGAGCGTAGCAAAGTCAACAGCTTTGAAAATTAAATGCTGTTGCTGGAAAGCCCTTCTGTTGCAGAACATTGCAAAACAGCTACTAAAGTTAATGAATATACTCTTTAATTTCCGCTCTTTAATAGTGCTTTAGCGAATTTTACTACGACTAACCAAATTCGCAGTGTCAGGCGAGGCCGTGCACATCCTCGTGATATTTCTCCGTTTCCTCCTCTCTGGCAATTCTCATCTCCTCATCTGTTTGACCTAACTTATGTCTATCTGTAAGTATCCTAGGAGTTCTTTGTAAATTTGTTGTCAAGTGCATCAAACTAGGAGTCTATCGTAGAAGCCTTTACACTTCCAAGTGAAACACGCCAATTAAACATTGAGGAGTAGAAGGGAAGCCCACGTTCTCCTCTCCATGTCTTTCAGGGCTGTGTTGCTTTAAGACTTAATTTGAAACTCACCATGGAGCCCAAGTATCTCTCAGTTTGGCCCATTTGTGCTTTACGACTAGAAAAGGGCATGCAGCAAAAATTCCTCTTATAAGAGAGAGAACGACAAAATATTACAAAATAGTACATAATTTAGTCCTCCAAGATTACAGACCTTCTAAAAGGAGTAGAATCCTCAAAGTGTGTAGATAGTTTTTGCTTTTGAATCAAGCTTGAAACATTGTGACGATTATTTACCATGCGCATTGGCCTTTCTCACTCTAGACAACAACAAAAACAGAACGGGAAACGAGAAAATGGATTGCCAATTAATCAGCCGCTTGTGGAAAAATACATTAGCGACGAACTGTTCAACAGAAAGAGCACAGAAGACACAAAATATAGAAGAGAAAAAGATTTTTTGGAGATAGCCCTGTATCACATACCAACTGTCTTCTTACTACTGTCCCATTGTGCGCGTACCGAATCCAGCCTGCTGGCGGGATGCATTGGCAATTGTCAGATTGCAGGCATTTGAGCGACGCACTGAACCCAATAAATTTGTTAAACGTGTGAAAGTTGTACAGAAGTTGAAAAGGCATGTATGCCTGTGTGGATCACTGGCAGGGTACACGGATACTCTGGACAGAAAACCCCCGTTTCCGAGGAATGCATTGACAAATGGCAAAGCTCCAAGCATTCTCATTCAACATATTTTCTCACCTCCAATTAGAATAATCACAAAGATACACACAGAAAATGCACAAGTCCTGGACCAGCTGAGAAGTGGCCCATGAAAATTTCATGAGAGTTGAACAGATCAAGTAGCAAGCTTCACCCCAGGTTTGTTGTCAATAAGCGCTATCAGCACAGGCTGGTGATGAACAGACACAGCACGCCTGCCCAAAGGATCGGGGTACGGGTAGACAGGCTGGACATACCAGCAGACACCCCAGCCCAGAGAGCCAAACGTGTCCGGTTGCATCCGAAAGCAGCGCTGCAGCAGGGCAGGGACGGATTTGCCTCTGCCTGTCGGCTGAGACCCCACCTGCAGGACGTATCCAGCCTCGGTGCTCCATGAAAGGAAGGACAGTGACCTGGTGAAGAGAGTTCAGTAGGAGGTCACAAAGATTAAGAGGAGAATCTCTCCTATGAGAACACAAGAAAGTTGAATTGACAGCCTTAAAAGGAGAAAGCTTTGGAGGTGAATATGTGGCCTTCCATACCTGAAGGGAATCTAACAAAGGAGGCAGAGAACGACTACTCAAGAGAGCATGTAGAGACAGAACAAGGGAAAGGGCTTCAAAGTGAAAGAAAGCAGTTTTAGATTAGGTTTTGGAAAATCTCTTAACTGCAAAGGTGGTGAGCACTGGACAGTTCTCCCGAAGAAGCTGCGATGATCATCCCTAGATGTGTTAAGGCAGTTGGATGACTTCCAATTAACGATAGGAAGACATCCCAGCCTGTGGCAGAGGGTTGGAACCAGATGATCTTAAGGTCCCTTCCACCACCTGCTCATTCTATTGATCCTATGAATGTATGATGTAATGAATACTAATGTATGAAAGCAGACTGTTTCAGGTCTTGCTTTAGAGTTGCGCAGTTTCATGTTGTTGTTTGGGCTCCTATGTTGCCAAGAAATCAAGCAAAATTTGTTTCTACCTGCTTGAGAGACTAGCTAGAGCTAACTGGCACTTAGTTATCTTTTTCAATGCACAACTCAAAGGGGCACTTTTGAAATCCATTTTGAGCAGTATAGGACTGTGGAGGTGAAGCAAACATAGTGGTTCTTACAGCGAAGAAGATTGGTATTGATGAAAGGAAGGCCACAAACTGCTCTGGAGAGAAGTAAAGAATTATGTGTTCTAAATTTGCCTTCTTTTTCCAGTGTTCTTCTGATCACATACTTTTTATTTAAAAGTAATATTGGGATGATGCAGAACAGGTGAAGTCTGAATTTAAAGGCAAAGAAGAGTGTTGAATGTTCATATAACACATTTTCTTCAGAAGAAATTCCCCATTCATGGGTCCATATTCTTCTTTTTTAATACAGCGCGTCAAAATTCTAAAATACTTTTATCACAGGTTCATCTATATTTTGTTTACCTGCCCATTTCTTGTTCTGTTTGTTCATCTACTTGCCTGGCTGTGCTCACTCAGTATGTCTGTATAAGCAAAATGGTCCCTGTCTTTGCTCCGTTATTATATTCCTCTTCATCAGAATCTAGAAATCTCTGTTCTTAACTGAAATCTTCAACAAAGTCAGTTGGAAGAGGAGGAAAGATTGCCACAATTTCATGTTCAGGAGAGAGTTTCCAGTGTGAGCTAGTGAGAGGGTAGAGGACAGACACAAACCTCCTGCAGTGTTACAGGTCTTTCTAAATACTGCATTACATGTTGGATATTATTAAGAAAGCAGTGGTGAAGCAGCAATGAGAGGTGCAGACGCAGCTGTTAAATACAGGATTCATATTCCTCCACATTGCTTTTCAGTGTTGTCCCAGTTGCGGAAAACGCGAGCCCGAGACTGCGGTATTGCGAGACGTGTTTTCGCTGGACTCTTGATGGACCTTCTCTCTCACATACACATGCTTTGGTTTTTACAGACTCTTCCTGTCGCCAGCCCATATTTTAGCTCTTGGACCACGCTCTCCTCTCTCCACAGCAGAAGGTCTCTGGCATTCCCTGGCACTGAGGTTGCCTCTGTGTGGACCAGTTGCTACGACCTTGAGCTGTAGCTGTGGTCACAGAGTCTGTGTCAGATTTGGGCTTGTAGCTTCATTAAGCCTTTTGTATTTTCTCTTGGTGGCTCCCCTCTGCACATCTAGGTAACTGATTTCGGACACCAGATTTTGGACACCTTCCCAATCAACTTTTGTAATAAAGGCTCTTTGGAAATAATAAAAAAAATATTTTTTTTAATTACTCCCACACATATCTCTTGAAATCCTTCAGCTTCAAGACCCATTGTCATGGTTTTACTTGGCCCAATTTTTGTGGTGGGGGGATGGGACCAAGAAACCACAAACACGGCTCCTGTGAGGAAGTTCTAGAGCTTTCTCTTCTTTTCCAGCAAAAGGAGCCCTACTCGCTGTGTTAGTGCCATCACACCAATTAAAAATAGCTCCAAGAGCAGCAAATTATTCTCAGGCTGCATATATTTAAAGTAATTACAAAATTTAAAGCAAAGTTACAAGGGTTTCTTCTAGTGCTTTCCATAGTCCTGTCTTAGCATGCATTATGTGAAACACAGGAGGAATCTCTCTCTTCTTGCTTGTATCAGCTTTATTTAAGCTCCCCTTTAGCTCCACCATGGTAGTATTTGAGGGCTCACCTACCTGTGTGTGTGATCAGGGAAGGGTGGAGAGCAAGTAGTTGGTGTTTACAGGTGTACAGCAACAGCCAGATTTCTAAAAAATTAGATCTAGGAAAAGAAGGTTTAAGGAAGTCACCTGGGATCAGACCATAACACTAACAAGAGTTGGAGAATTAAAGCACGGTCTCACAGATAATGAGAATATTGATTGCCTGAATCATTGAGTCTTCCTCTTGGTCTGAATGTTGCTGTCATTCAACTGGCAGTAACACAGTGGGACTATGAAAACAATCCACACTGCATGATATGTCTCCTAGGAAGTTGTTGAAGGATTGTAACTTTTGTAGGATGATGGTTCTTTATCATAGTGTTATGACTTAGCAGGGCCAGTGTAGCACCTGGATAAGGACATCCTGCTGCACAAGAATGGTGCCAGGTTTCAGCAAGAATTTCTTAACCCTCTTCGGTAGAGTGTAGTGCCCCTTTTCAGCATCTCTTGTACTGGGTTTGTGAGGCCAGATTTTGGTAGTGAGGGTGCTAGAGGGGTGTCTTGTGTGAGAAGCTGTGAGAAGCTTACTCTGTGTCCAACAAAGCCAATACCTGCTGGCTCCAAGATGAACTAGCTGCTGGCTGGATGAAAATCGGTGACGGTGGTAACATGTCTGATAAAATTTATAAGAAATAAAAAAGGAAGAGTTATTGCAAAAATGTAATACTGGCCAGAAAAGAGACAAACAATTATGCAAACGCCAAGGTTAGTGAATTGCAGAACCGCAGAAGCATAGAATCAATTAGTGTGGAAAAGACCTCTGAGATCATTGAGTTCAACCTTTGACCAAAATGACCGTGACAACTAAACCATGGCACTAAGCGTCACATCCAGTCTTTCCTCGAAAACCTCCAGGAGCAGTGATTATACCACCTCCCAGGACAGCCCATTCCAACATCTGATCACTGTTTCTGTGATCCTAAACCTCCTCTTGTGCGGCTTAAGACTGTGTCTCTTGTCCTGTTGCTGGTTGCCTGGGAGAAGAGGCTGACCCCCACATTGTTACACCCTCCTCTCAGGCAGTTGTGGAGAGTGACAAAGTCTCCCTGAGCCTCCTTTTCTCCTCCTTGTCACCGCCAGKTCCCTCTGCTGTTCCTCACAGTACAAGCAGATGCACAAGTGAAGTGAGAAGGAGGGGTAGGAGATGCTCCAGGCACCGCAGCTGGGATCCCACTCCAGCCCATAGCTCAGACCATGGAATCAGCTGTGTCCTCGAGCCCATGGAGGTCAATGGGGGTGCAGAGATCCACCTGCAGCCTGTGGAGGAGGCCCCTGTCACAGCATGCCTTGCTCTACTCCACTGATAACTTAACCCAAATGTTTTACTCACCAGGATTCATCATCTAGTAAACCTAACATCTTGGGTAGGAAATTAAGATGAACTGGGTTAGATGTCCAACTCCAGGTTTGTGGTTGAATATCTCAAGAAGTGATGAAAGATAGTTTAGAACTCAATTTTGTCACTTTGGTGCTTGCTGGTATTTATGAATATCATATTTTTGTAGATCTACCCTCAAGTCCAGTTTTAATTCTTTTTGTAGGTGACTGGGCTCTAGGGGGTGTACACCAGGAATTTAATCCTAAGGAATGAGTAAACTACTCTGCATTAAGAAGGAGAGATCAGACCCCCCGCATGTGATCATCTGGATGCAATTATGAACTTCCAGAATGACTTCTTAGATGTGGATTTATTCTGCTCAAAGGGTAAAGACACAAAACAGCCACATCCTCTGGAATACAAAGACAGCGTTGCATGTCATTCCATCTTCAGCTGTGCTTCATTTAGAAGAGCAGAGGAAATAGACCCTTATAACACCAACTAACAATTTCCTGAGTAACAGCTACCAGCTAGCTGGGGTTAACACAGAGAATTTGCAACGCAAGGGTCAGTCTTCAAATCTTGTAAATACCCTATGTTGATTTTTCAAATTGTTGTTGTATTTTGGATGCGTTGTTCTTCCTTCATTGACTTTCAACCTGCTTCTCAAAATGCATCACTTTGGAGCTGTATTTTATCTCAAGAGCCATGGGTACCAATTCTGTCTTGAAAAACGTGAGGAAAAATTATTCCGCTCTCCTCGTTGTGCCCCCAGTCATTCTGTAAACATCCTGGCTAAATGCTTTGCAGAGATCACAAAGCCAGACTAGTTACATGCAGTTGGTAACATTTAGTTGGGTTTAAGATGGTCAAGGGTGATTTTCTTATAGTTCAGTCAAAGTTTGTAGCTAACACATGTCTTTTTGATGCTGTCATTTGATTATGAGCAATGTATGTTCCACATCTAAAAGTAAACAGAGTAATTCTTGGTGATTTCCTGTTCACTGTAGGTTGTGAAATGTCAGCCTGCCAGAAACAAGCAAATGTTGAGACAACATATCACAGAGCATTTGATGTAACAAAGCCGCAAGAAACACACATTTCTGTCTCTTCCTCTCTGATATTCCAGATACGGAAATGAAAATAGCACCTCATCACAGATTGTGTTGAATCAGGAAAGAACCGTCTGGCTTTTCATTGCCTCTATTGAGCAGGACCACTCCATGGGTTTTGTGCAGAACACAGATGGATACTCTCCCAGACCCAACCAAACAAAGAGTCAGTGAAATCTGGGCATTCTTGGCGTTAAAAACATGCATCTTTGGCCTCCTGAGATAAACACCATGTGCCAATATTCAGTTCTGTATTCACATAATGCCAAATATCTAATAGAAGTATGCCAGTTTCTGAACAAAAGAGAGAATAAACAATAAATAGTTAAAAAGAGGGGAAAGCATCCACACCAGGGGGGATGTCAGGGATATGTGGGATTGAATAATTCCTCCTAGTGCCATCAGTAGGATGTGTATGTATTTTCTTCAGAGGTTTCACTACTATTCCTGCACACATGCAGTTAGCTTTGGCACAGCGGAATGCACAAGAGAGTAAGTGTACAAACCCTCTCAAACGGCCTCCAAACACTCTTCAAAGAAGCTTTGCTGCTCATATTCAGTGACACATTTAGAGATCATTATGTAATTTCAATAATCACTTTCTCTTTGCAACTTTCCAATCCCAGCAAGTAAAGGCTTGTTCACACGCAGGTTGTGTTCCCATAACTGTAAGAACACGATTACTGTGTTACAAGTGTTTTCTATCTCGATATCCTGCACAGATTCAGCTATTGTGTTGTGAAGGTGCCTAGCTAGGGCTGGCATTCCCAAGCATAAAGAGAGAAGTGAGGAACTGCAACGTGTGACGCAAAGCCACTTACATCTGTGTCCACACGGGGACAGTGCCGTTCTACCAGAGACAGCCTCCGACACTGATTCATCCGAGAAGGGCTGAAACATCTTCCCTGACTCGTCCCTCCAAGCCCCACTGTAAACTGTACAGACCTGGATCTTTCTGAACATTCTGCCAGCCATCGAGTCAGCCATCGAGTCAACTCATGGAGAAAACATCTGGCGGTTTTTGTGGTAGTTCATGCTTTTGAAAGAGTATTTCATTTATCTGGATTCATTATAGGGAATTAATATATCTGGAGAGGTGCAACAAGGTCCCACACTGGAAGAAAATGCAGCGACTTGTGCTGTTAGTTGTGTTAGGTAGTTCATCCTACCACGTATTGCTTCCACCTTGAAAAAACGTACTTTTTATTCATCTGGGAGTTGCGCTTGTAGGGAGGGTTTAAATTCATAAGTTAAAACTGTTCCAGCAGGGAAAGAGTTGTAGAAAAGCATGTGGGGACTGTGAAAAGGCAAGTCCCCACAAATGTATTGGAGGTTAAATGAGCTACGCTGAGAGTTTTGTGAGACAAATCGGAAACTTGTCTACCCCTTGCTTTCACATGTTTAGCATCTTCTTTTGCACTGAGCGCATTATCCATTCCCGAAACTTTTATGCCCCCCAGCAGGGAGTTTTCAGTCAAAGAAAAAAAAACCTTGAAAAAGCTTTTTGTTAAACTTTTAAGGGCCTCTGTTGTCCTGAATAGCATGCAGTGTTCTACACAAAAGCATTCTGATCTGGACTATAAGGCTAGATCTATGTTAAACAAAAAGAAGTTTTTGCTCCGATTCAAGCAAATATAAGAGGCTCTTGCTTTCCTTGATTGTTTTGGAAGATAATGTGCCTTTATTGTCTTCCCTTGAAGCTGATAGGCTTCCCCATGAATCAGTATTGCCCATTAGTGTAATAGGTATTAGGGCTAAACTTCTGGAAGAGCAGCACCCTAAAATAGTTAAGTGGTTTCTGTTTTTCAGGATTGTAACTGAGTACTGAATTGAGTTACTTCTTTGCTACTGCTTGCTATGACAATACCAATCCAAACAAACCCCAGAAGCTCTGCCCTGATTTTTTTTTTTTTTTTTTTTTTTTTTTTTTTTTTTTTTGTGGCCTTTTAAGGCTTACCTGTAGCATCTTGGGAGTCAGAGAATGCTGCAAATGTGAGAGCTGCAAGAAGCTTTCAAGAGCACCTCTGTGCCAGAAGCATCCTGTTGACTTTTGTCCATGTGCCCTATTTCAAAAGAGAAGACTGTATTAAAAATGAAGTATTTCAGTCCTCAGGACTGAAAGTGAGCCTTGTGCAGAATCAGAAGAACTGATACACCACCGATACCATGTGTCTGCTCCCTATAGGGCAAACAAGACACACAGCTTAGCCACACCATGCTGCTGATCATTCTATGTCCTTTCCAAGGTGACCCAGGAGAAACATCTCTTCACCTCAGATCTGTTGTCAACACCATCCTGAGCAAAACTACTGCAGTTGGTGCCCAAGAGGAGTTTTCACACTGCCTTTGGTGTGAAGCTGCAGGGTAGCTGGAGATAGGCTGTCCTGTCTGCTCCCCCGGACGAGGGGAAGGGAGAGAGGAATGTTTACAATCCAGAGACACAATCTCCTTTCTCACTAGCTCTGACCTGAAAGTGACCAATGAGCTGGAAAGATGAATGTAGATCTTGGTTATTAGCAAAGGACTGATAGATTTCAGAGAGTGAATAAGGATGCAAGAAGTGATGGGACACCCTTTCCAGCTTATTGTGGAGGGTGCCAGTCACATACTTGGTATTTTCACCTCACTAAGTCTCTGTAGACTTTTCCTGGACCATCTCCAGACAGAAGAATCCTCTCTCCATTGTAATCTTCAAAGAAACAGGAGCTGGAAGCCATCATGCTGCTAGAAGAGCCGACAACCTACCTGACTTCCTGAAGGCTAGTGGGATGAATCCCATGACTAGAGTGTGGCTATTGATGGCTACAGGCTGTTCAGAAGATCCTCTGTGGGATGCCCTCTGCATCAAGGAATGAATGGATTGTGAAGGGCTCTCTCTGAAGAACGGCCACAAACAGGTCAGAAGTTCACGGGTGAGAATCAGAGACTGAGGAACAGAAGGAGCCTTGTGGGTGGTGTCTGTCAGAGGCTGCCTGAGCAAGGGGAGCCATTGACAGCAACCCCTTCGCGCTCCAGGCACAGGAGGCGCTGAACTCAGCAGCTCTCATCCTGCTGGGGCACTTCAGCCCCTGACATCTGCTGGAAGAGGAGCACGGTGAACTGTGGGCAATCCAGGAGGCTGCTGGAATGCAGGGAGGATTCATCTCTTAGCCAGGTAATGACAGCCCTGCAGAGGGATCTGTTTCTGGAACCGACGGTCACAGGGCCATGAGCTTGGTGAGTGGGCTGGAGGCTACCAGCGCGGGAGCATCACTGGTGGAGTGTCTGCACTCCAGGGAATATGGGGCCGGAAAACCTACAAACTGTAGGAAAGCAGAGTCCAGCTGTTCAGGGTGTCAGTCAGTAAGATGCCCTGGGAAACTGCCTCAGGTGCAGTTTTGGGAGCACAACAAAGCTGGCAGATCTTTGAGGACACTTTCCTTAGAACACAAGAACTCATGATCTGTAAGAAACCAGGATAGGAAGGGAAGAGACTGGCATGGATGTGTCAAGGTCTGCTGATCAACTAATGGGCAACAATGCACAGACATTGGACAGAAGAACAGGTATCCTGGAAAGAATATAGGAATGCTGCTTGGCTGTGTAGGAATGGGGCAAGGAAAGCCAAGATATTCTTGGAGCTGAACTTGACAAGAGTCAAAAAGGAAAACAAGAAGGGCTTCTGCAGCCAGAAAAAGAAGGTGGGAGAAGAACCTGTTAAAAAAGGCTGGCAAACTGGTAAAAACAGATGAAGAGAAGACATTGAACATCTTTGCATCAGTCTTCAATACCGATTTCTCTTCCTAAACCTCTCAAATCAGTGGATTGCAAGGCAGAGACTGGGGGAATAAAAAACAAGTTTATGACCACCTGAAGAACCAGAACATACATAAGTTTATGTGACCTGAGGAGATGCATCCCAGACTCCAGAGGGATTGTCTGATGTAGTTTTCAATTTACCCTCCATGATATTTGAAAAGTCATGGCAGTCAGGGGAACAAGTCTACACTGATTTGGAAAATGGAAACATTACACCCATTAGAAAAGGGTAGAAAGGAGGAGCTTGAGAACTATGGATGTGTCAGTTTGGGGAGATAATGGAACAGATCCTCCTAGAAACTATGCTAAGGCACATGGAGAATAGGGAGATAATTCAAGACAGCCAGCACCACTTTGCCAAGACAAATTGCTGTCTGACTGATCCAGTGGCTTTCTATAATGAATTTACTCCATCACTGGACAAGGAAAGTTCAGATATAATTTATCTGGACTTCTGTAAAATCTTGGGCCATATCCACCATGACATCCTTCTCTCCAAATTGGGAAGAGATGGATTCTGTGGGTTCATTGGATAAGCAAGTGGTTGGATTGTCACATCCAAAGGGTCATGGCCAAGGGCTCAGTGTCTTGATGGGCACCAGTGACAAGCGGTATCCTCAGTGGTCTGTAGTGGGACCAGTGTTATTTAATATTGTCGTGGGTTTAAAACCTGATTTTTCCCAATTTCCCGGCCAATGCACCAGAAAATGTGGTGGTTTCGACTGTGCTGAAAGCCAAAAGCACTGCACCCACGTCGATCCCTCCCTTCCCCCCACCGGAGAGGAAGAAGGGAGTGCGAAAGTCCAATTAACACGAAAATTTATAACCCCTACCCCCTGTGTTTTAGAGCCAATCCCATTGTGGCTCTGAGGTTGATGGACAGGCTGCCCATCAGGCCTGGGCCAATTGCACAGGCTGGTTAAACCTCTGTGATGACGTATTATCTTGTACTTAAGAAAGAATTCAAAACAAGATAGGAACAGCCGCCATTGTAGCTTTAGATTGTTAGTATGTAGTTTTATGTATCATGCCACGGAAAAACAGAGCAGGAGGTGAGAAGATGTAAGAAAAAAATGGAGACCGAAGACCATAAGGACAAGATGGGATTGGCTTGCTGTGCTTTTCTGTGGCTCTCGAACATGGAGAAATAGTTGTCTCAGAAAGGACTATTTTCATCATGAGAGAACCTGAATAGAAAAAAGAGAGCGACCTTGCTCTGAAGAAAAAAAACTGGCCTTTGAGGACTGGACTAAACAGCCAAAAAAAGGGAGAGGCTTGGCCCCCCCCACACATCTGAAGTAAGTGGATGCTTAGAAGAAGCTGTGCTCTGCCAGGAGGTTTGTGATAGTTCTCTCACCCGCTGAAAACAACACAGTTTGGCCTTGAAGGACAATTTTCCTTTCTCCTACGAGGTAAAGAATACTCCCTCGCCATCAGCAGTTATACACTGACTGTTCTTGGAAAAAACTTCCACAGCTTGGAGCTGAAAGAACACTTTTCCTATGATGCATGGACGACAACTGTAATGGCGTGGTTTGATCTATGTTAGATTTTCATTCCTTCCCCTGTGTGTGCGAGGAAAAACATGGGGGTGGGAGAGGATGGACTGGGAAAGAGACGGTCCTGGAAAGGATAACAGTGTCTTAAAATGTCCGCTTTTTATTTTTCTTCTCCTTGTAAATTTCCCATCTCTTTTCCCCTCCCCGGTGCGTAGTATTCCTAGTAGTTTGCAGTAATAATCTATTTTGCAACTTAATTCTTCAGCCTGTCTGACCATTCTCATGGAGCACATACGTATCTTTCTCTCAATTATGTTATGTTATCTGAAAGCCATAAATTTCTCGTGTTAATTGGACTTTTGCATCTCCCTTCTTCCTCTCCGGTGGGGGAAGGGAGGGATCGACGTGGGGCAGTGCTTTTGGCTTTCAGCACAGTAGAAACCACCACATTTTCTGGTGCACTTGGCCGGGAAATTGGAAAAATCAGGTTTTAAACCACGACAATATTAAATAACACTGGTCCCACTACAGACCACCTGAGGATACCGCTTGTCACTCGGTGCCCATCAAGACACTGAGCCCTTGGCCATGACCCTTTGGATGTGACAAATCCAACCACTTGCTTATCCAATGAACCCACAGAATCCATCTCTTCCCAAATTGGAGAGAAGGATGTCATGGTGGATATGGCC
Organism: Malurus cyaneus samueli; assembly: GCA_009741485.1. NCBI lineage: Eukaryota > Metazoa > Chordata > Aves > Passeriformes > Maluridae > Malurus > Malurus cyaneus. The sequence continues at coordinate 16,839,441 of CM019236.1, forward strand.
CAAGATTTTACAGAAGTCCAGATAAATTATATCTGAACTTTCCTTGTCCAGTGATGGAGTAAATTCATTATAGAAAGCCACTGGATCAGTCAGACAGCAATTTGTCTTGGCAAAGTGGTGCTGGCTGCTGAATTATCTCCCTATTCTCCATGTGCCTTAGCATAGTTTCTAGGAGGATCTGTTCCATTATCTCCCCAAACTGACACATCCATAGTTCTCAAGCTCCTCCTTTCTACCCTTTTCTAATGGGTGTAATGTTTCCATTTTCCAAATCAGTGTAGAACTTGTTCCCTGACTGCCATGACTTTTCAATATCATGGACGGGTTGAACTAACATCAGACAGTCCCTCAGGCCTGGGATGCATCTCATCAGTCCCATAAGACTTATATGTTCTGGTTCTTCAGGTGGTCATAAACTTGTTTTTTATTCCCCCAGTCTCTGCCTATGCAATCCACTGATTTGAGAGGTTTAGGAAGAGAAATCGGTATTGAAGACTGATGCAAAGATGTTCAATGTCTTCTCTTCATCTGTTTTTACCAGTTTGCCAGCCTTTTTTAACAGGTTCTTCTCCCACCTTCTTTTTCTGGCTGCAGAAGCCCTTCTTGTTTTCCTTTTTGACTCTTGTCAAGTTCAGCTCCAAGAATATCTTGGCTTTCCTTGCCCATTCCTACACAGCCAAGCAGCATTCCTATATTCTTTCCAGGATACCTGTTCTTCTGTCCAATGTCTGTGCATTGTTGCCCATTAGTTGATCAGCAGACCTTGACACATCCATGCCAGTCTCTTCCCTTCCTATCCTGGTTTCTTACAGATCATGAGTTCTTGTGTTCTAAGGAAAGTGTCCTCAAAGATCTGCCAGCTTTGTTGTGCTCCCAAAACTGCACCTGAGGCAGTTTCCCAGGGCATCTTACTGACTGACACCCTGAACAGCTGGACTCTGCTTTCCTACAGTTTGTAGGTTTTCCGGCCCCATATTCCCTGGAGTGCAGACACTCCACCAGTGATGCTGAGACTGGCGTGCCTCCAGCCCCGACTCATCAGCTCACTGGCCCTGGTGACCGTGGGTCCAGAAACAGATCCCTCTGTCAGGGCTGTCATTACCTGGCTAAGAGATGAATCCTCCCTGCATTCCAGCAGCCTCCTGGATTGCCCACAGTTCACCGTGCTCCTCTTCCAGCAGATGTCAGGGGCTGAAGTGCCCCAGCAGGATGAGAGCTGCTGAGTTCAGCGCCTCCTGTGCCTGGAGCGCGAAGGGGTTGCTGTCAATGGGCTCCCCTTGCTCAGGCAGCCTCTGACAGACACCACCCACAAGGCTCCTTCTGTTCCCTCAGTCTCTGATTCTCACCCGTGAACTTCTGACCTGTTTGTGGCCGTTCTTCAGAGAGAGCCCTTCACAATCCATTCATTCCTTGATGCAGAGGGCATCCCACAGAGGATCTTCTGAACAGCCTGTAGCCATCAATAGCCACACTCTAGTCATGGGATTCATCCCACTAGCCTTCAGTGAAGTCAGGTAGGTTGTGGCCTTCTAGCAGCATGATGGCTTCCAGCTCCTGTTTCTTTGAAGATTACAATGGAGAGAGGATTCTTCTGTCTGGAGATGGTCCAGGAAAAGTCTACAGAGACTTAGTGAGGTGAAAATACCAAGTATGTGACTGGCACCCTCCACAATAAGCTGGAAAGGGTGTCCCATCACTTCTTGCATCCTTATTCACTCTCTGAAATCTATCAGTCCTTTGCTAATAACCAAGATCTACATTCATCTTTCCAGCTCATTGGTCACTTTCAGGTCAGAGCTAGTGAGAAAGGAGATTGTGTCTCTGGATTGTAAAAATCTCTCTCCCTTCCCCTTCATCGGGGAGCAGACAGGACAGCGTTCCTATCTTTCCAAGGGGCTACCCTGCAGTTCACCCAAGGCATGTGAAAATTCTCCTCTTGGGCACCAACTGCAGTAGTTTTGCTCAGGATGGTGTTGACAACAGATTCTTGAGGTGAAGAGATGTTTCTCCTGGGTCACCTTGGAAAAGAGCATAGAGATGATTCAGCAGCATGGTGTGGCTAAGCTGTGTGTTTGTTTTGCCCTATAGGGAGCAGAACATGGTATCAGGTGGTGTATCAGTTCTTCTGATTCCTGCACAAGCTCACTTTCAGTCCTGAGGATGAATACTTCATTTTTAATACAGTCTTCTCTTTTGAAATAGGGCACATGGACAAGTCAACAGGATGCTATTTGGCACGAGGTGCTCTTTGAAAGCTTCTTGCAGCTCTCACACTTGCAGCATTCTCTGACTCCCAAGATGCTACAGGTTAAGCCTTAAAGGCCACAAAAAAAAAAAAAAAAAAAAAAAAAAAAAAAAAAAAATCAGGGCAGAGCTTTCTGGGGTTTGTTTGGATTGGTATTGTCATAGCAAGCAGTAGCAAAGAAGTAACTCAATTCAGTACTCAGTTACAATCCTGAAAAACAGAAAACCACTTCAACTATTTAGTGGTGCTGCTCTTCCAGAAGTTTAGCCCTAATACCTATTACACTAATGGGCATATATATTCATGGGCGAAAGCCTATCAGCTTCAGGGAAGAACAATAAATGGCACATTATCTTCCAAAACAATCAAGGGAAGCAAGAGCTCTTATATTTGCTTGAATCGGAGCAAAAACTTCTTTTTGTTTAACATAGATCTAGCCTTATAGTCCAGATCAGAATGCTTTTGTGTAGAACACTGCATGCTATTCAGGACAACAGAGGGCCCTTAAAAGTTTAACAAAAGCTTTTTCAGTTTTTTTTCTTTGACTGAAAATCCTGCTGGGGGGCATAAAGTTTCGGGAATGGATAATGCGCTTCAGTGCAAAAGAAGATGCTAAACATGTGAAAGCAAGGGGTAGACAAGTTTCCGATTTGTCTCACAAAACTCTCAGCGTAGCTCATTTAACCTCCAATACATTTGTGGGGACTTGCCTTTTCACAGTCCCCACATGCTTTTCTACAACTCTTTCCCTGCTGGAACAGTTTTAACTTATGAATTTAAACCCTCCCTACAAGCGCAACTCCCAGATGAATAAAAAGTACGTTTTTTCAAGGTGGAAGCAATACGTGGTAGGATGAACTACCTAACACAACTAACAGCACAAGTCGCTGCATTTTCTTCCAGTGTGGGACCTTGTTGCACCTCTCCAGATATATTAATTCCCTATAATGAATCCAGATAAATGAAATACTCTTTCAAAAGCATGAACTACCACAAAAACCGCCAGATGTTTTCTCCATGAGTTGACTCGATGGCTGACTCGATGGCTGGCAGAATGTTCAGAAAGATCCAGGTCTGTACAGTTTACAGTGGGGCTTGGAGGGACGAGTCAGGGAAGATGTTTCAGCCCTTCTCGGATGAATCAGTGTCGGAGGCTGTCTCTGGTAGAACGGCACTGTCCCCGTGTGGACACAGATGTAAGTGGCTTTGCGTCACACGTTGCAGTTCCTCACTTCTCTCTTTATGCTTGGGAATGCCAGCCCTAGCTAGGCACCTTCACAACACAATAGCTGAATCTGTGCAGGATATCGAGATAGAAAACACTTGTAACACAGTAATCGTGTTCTTACAGTTATGGGAACACAACCTGCGTGTGAACAAGCCTTTACTTGCTGGGATTGGAAAGTTGCAAAGAGAAAGTGATTATTGAAATTACATAATGATCTCTAAATGTGTCACTGAATATGAGCAGCAAAGCTTCTTTGAAGAGTGTTTGGAGGCCGTTTGAGAGGGTTTGTACACTTACTCTCTTGTGCATTCCGCTGTGCCAAAGCTAACTGCATGTGTGCAGGAATAGTAGTGAAACCTCTGAAGAAAATACATACACATCCTACTGATGGCACTAGGAGGAATTATTCAATCCCACATATCCCTGACATCCCCCCTGGTGTGGATGCTTTCCCCTCTTTTTAACTATTTATTGTTTATTCTCTCTTTTGTTCAGAAACTGGCATACTTCTATTAGATATTTGGCATTATGTGAATACAGAACTGAATATTGGCACATGGTGTTTATCTCAGGAGGCCAAAGATGCATGTTTTTAACGCCAAGAATGCCCAGATTTCACTGACTCTTTGTTTGGTTGGGTCTGGGAGAGTATCCATCTGTGTTCTGCACAAAACCCATGGAGTGGTCCTGCTCAATAGAGGCAATGAAAAGCCAGACGGTTCTTTCCTGATTCAACACAATCTGTGATGAGGTGCTATTTTCATTTCCGTATCTGGAATATCAGAGAGGAAGAGACAGAAATGTGTGTTTCTTGCGGCTTTGTTACATCAAATGCTCTGTGATATGTTGTCTCAACATTTGCTTGTTTCTGGCAGGCTGACATTTCACAACCTACAGTGAACAGGAAATCACCAAGAATTACTCTGTTTACTTTTAGATGTGGAACATACATTGCTCATAATCAAATGACAGCATCAAAAAGACATGTGTTAGCTACAAACTTTGACTGAACTATAAGAAAATCACCCTTGACCATCTTAAACCCAACTAAATGTTACCAACTGCATGTAACTAGTCTGGCTTTGTGATCTCTGCAAAGCATTTAGCCAGGATGTTTACAGAATGACTGGGGGCACAACGAGGAGAGCGGAATAATTTTTCCTCACGTTTTTCAAGACAGAATTGGTACCCATGGCTCTTGAGATAAAATACAGCTCCAAAGTGATGCATTTTGAGAAGCAGGTTGAAAGTCAATGAAGGAAGAACAACGCATCCAAAATACAACAACAATTTGAAAAATCAACATAGGGTATTTACAAGATTTGAAGACTGACCCTTGCGTTGCAAATTCTCTGTGTTAACCCCAGCTAGCTGGTAGCTGTTACTCAGGAAATTGTTAGTTGGTGTTATAAGGGTCTATTTCCTCTGCTCTTCTAAATGAAGCACAGCTGAAGATGGAATGACATGCAACGCTGTCTTTGTATTCACAGAGGATGTGGCTGTTTTGTGTCTCTTTACCCTTTGAGCGATAATCCACATCTAAGAAGTCATTCTGGAAGTTCATAATTGCATCCAGATGATCACATGCGGGGGGTCTGATCTCTCCTTCTTAATGCAGAGTAGTTTACTT
>CM019236.1:16844568-16892076 GCA_009741485.1 Malurus cyaneus samueli
CCCCCACGACGTTATGACAAGTAAGTGGATGCTTAGAAGAAGCTGTGCTCTGCCAGGGGTTTGTGATAGTTGCTCTCACACCGCTGAAAACCAACACAGTTTGGCCTTGAAGGACAATTTTTCCTTTCTCCTACGAGGTAAAGGAATACTCCCTCGCCATCAGCAGTTATACACTGACTGTTCTCTGGAAAAAACTTCACACGCTTGGAGCTGAAAGAACACTTTTCCTATGATGATGGACGACAACTGTAATGGTGGTTGATCTATGTTAATTTTCATTCCTGTCCCCTGTGGTGCGAGAAAACGATGGGGGTGGGAGAGGATGACTGGGAAAGACGGTCCTGGAAAGGATACAGGTGTCCTAAAATGTCCGCTTTTTATTTCTTCTCCTTGTAATTTCCCCATCTTGTTCTTCCCCCTCCCGGTCGCAGTATTCCTTAGTAGGTTTGCAGTAATAATCTATTTTGCAACTAAATTTTCAGCCTGTCTGACCATTCTCTGGAGCACATACGTATCTTTCTCTCAATTATGTTATGTTATCTGAAAGCCATCTCCTTTTGCTGGAGAAGAAGGAGAAAATTTCTAGAACTTCCTCACAGGAGCCATCTTTGTGGTTTCTTGGTCCCATCCCCCCACCACCAAAAATTGGACCAAGTAAAACCATGACAAAACCTCATCAATGGCATAGACAAAGGGATCGAGTGCACCTGCAGTGAATTTGGAGATGACCCCAAGCTGAGTGGTGCTGTTGATACACCAGAAGGATGGGATGTCATCCAGAGGGACCTGAAAAAGCCATTAAAGTGGGCCCATGGGAGCCCCATGATATTCAACAAGGCCAGTGCAAGGTCCAGGTGGATGGGACCTTTTGCAACCTGACACAGCTGAAGATGTCCCTAGTTGCTGGGGGTTTGCACTGGATGACCTTTGAAGGTCCCTTGGAACCCAAACTGTTCAATGATTGCATTCCTATTGCATGATCTTGCCATGTTCAGCATTTGGAACATAAGGGTGGGAAACAAATTTGAGGTTTGCACTTCTTAAGATGCTTTCAATTCTTCCCCTCTGCTGTGTCAGCAGGGCTCTGACAGCTGTCCCACGTGAAACGTGGCCTCTGTAACCCGTGCAGTCCATGCAAATACCCAGCCTTTCTGTGGGTAACTGAGCAGACATCTGATAGAAACGGCTCTGAAGGGCAGCATGGGCATTAGCTGGGCTGGTGGCTTTGGCAGGAGTGCTGCAGAGAGTCCCCTTGTCTCTAGGGAAGTATCAAGACCCCGGGCAATGCTGCAGGAGGGACCTGGGAGGGCAGACCTGAAGTTATTTTTGTGATTAGAGCCTTAGTGAACCTCGCCCTAACAAACAGCTCAGATTTTTTGTGTTTTCATGGGAACGGGAATGCACCCTTGATCCTTCAATGCCCATGTAGACTCTCCTTCCAGCAACCATAGTGTTTAAGTACTCTAACTTTTTGCTTAAGTGGATTATGATCAGTAAAGCTAATTATACAAATAGCTAATCACAGTCACCTGCTTTTTGGATTTTTAAGTGCTTGTTGAAGTGTTTTCCTGTAGACTGCAGGAATGCATTTGTTTTAGATGTGCTGCACCAGATCTGTGCATAAAAAGTGCTGTTTCTGTATATGAAATACAGAATATTCTGGTCCTGTCTCACCTGGATGGGACAGGAACTTGTATTTAATAGGAGTGGAATTTGAAGAGCTTCATTTCAGGCCAAGCAGGGCTTCCTATGGTGGAGAGCTCACCCAGGCTTTTTGGTGTTCCCTAAAAGCAGTTTTCTGATGGACTGTTTTCCATACCGCTGCAGAAGAGGAGCTCTGATTAACTTGGATATCTGATTGCTTTGAAAGGAGCTTTGATTTAAAAGACTACTACTACTCCTGCAAGAAAGAACATGCTACTCTTTAAGTAGATCACAACCTTGTGATTGGAGAGCTTTATACTATCTTAAATAAATTTGAGAACTACTTTAATATCTTTTATTAAGATAACAGCTACACATTTATGCACTGACTGGTTAACGATAGTACATGATAAAGGATATTAACATTAGAATAAAATGATTTCAATAACTGTTTTTGTTTCACTTTGTGGTAGACAAACAGAAACACACTGAAAACTGCTCATTTCCAGTAAATTACAATTTCCCAAGACCAAAGGATCTTTACAGCATTAACAGATTGTCGTGGGTTTAAAACCTGATTTTTCCCAATCTGAGTCACGACACCAAAAATGTCATGGTTTGGACTGTGCTAAAAGCCAAAAAGCACTGCACTCATGACTTTCCCTCCCTTCCCACCGGAGAGGGCAGAAGGGGAGAGCAAAAGCCCAATTATCACGAAAATTTATGGCTTTCAGATAACATAACATAATTGAGAGAAAGACACGTATATGCTCCAGAGAATGGTCAGACAGGCTGAAGAACTTGCAAAAGAGATTTATTACTAAAAGCTACTAAGAATACTGCTGCACTAGGGAGGGGAACAAAGATAGGGACAAAATTTACAAGGAGAGAAAAATAAAATGGACATTTTAAGGCACCTGTTTCCTTTCCAGGACCGTCCTTTCCCAGCCTCCCTCTCCACCCCCTATGTCTTCCCACACACAGGGGAAGGAATAAAGTCTAACATAGATCAAACACTCATTACAGTTGTCGTCCAGCATCATAGGAGAGAGTTCTACAGCTCCAAGCTGTGGAAGTTCTTTTCCAAGAAACAGTCAGTGTATAACTGCTGATGGCAAGAGAGTCTTTTCTTCACCTCGTAGGAGAAAGAAAGATTTCTCAAGGCCAAACTGTGTTGTTTTGCAGCGTAAGACCACTATCACAAATCTCCTGGCAGAGCAGCTTCTTCTATGCACCACTTATTGCATCAACTGCTTCAATTGTTGTGGGGGGGGGGCAAACTCTTCCTCTTTTTGGCTTGATCAGTTCAGTCCAGTCCTCAAAGCCAGTTTTTTTCCACAGAGCAAGGTTGCTCTCCTTTTCTTACAGGTCTCTCATTGATGAAATAGTCTTTTTGAGAACACTTATTTTCTCCATGCTCGAGAGCCATAGCAAAAGCACAGCAACCCATCCCATCTTCTCCTTACTGTGATCTTGGGTCTCCATTTTTCTTCTTACATCTTCTCACCCTCCTGCTCTGTTTTTCCCCAGTGCATGATAATAAAACTAAATACTAACAAGCTAAAAACTACATGGCGGCCTCCCCTATCTTGTTTTGAATTCTTCTTAAATACAAGACCATAGGTCATCACAGAGGTGCAACTAGCTTGTGCAATTGGCCCAGGCCTGATGGTCAGCCTGTCCATCAACCTCAGAGCCACAATGGATTGGCTCTAAAACACAGGGGGTAGGGCTCCTTTTGCTGGAAAAGAAGGAGAAAGCCTCTAGAACTTCCTCACAGGAGCCATCTTTATGGTTTCTTGGTCCCAACCCCCCACTACCAAAAATTGGACCAAGTAAAACCGTGACACAGATACAGCCTCCAAAATACATATGAAGTCAAACCCCATAATTTTTATGCTTTCAGTTGCTATAGTAGTCTTAGTTGAATCTGGCCTATGCATACTGCTAATGAACGGAGTTTCACAGAGATTTCTACCCTGACTTGCTTGGATATTTAGATTAAAAAAAAGTTTTAAGTGTTTTTGCCATCCTTTAACATGCACAGTTTTGTTTCAGTTAATGAAATCAAATCTCAGATTTTATTACAAAGCAAGTGTAACTGTGGGAAAACAAAATCCTGCTGAGTTTGCATAGAACTGGAAGTGTTTCTGAAGGATGTGCCATCAAACCATTTGGATGGGTTGTAGATACTACCTTACATTTTCAGGAGGAGATTTTGATTATCTCTGATCAGGACACTGCATGAAGAGGAAAGGAAAAAAAACAAGTTTTATGTGAGTAGCCAGTGTTCCATCAGAACCCTGTCACCAGAAAGCATCAATGCTGCCAAAATGATTGCTATGTCCAAAATGATACTTCAGGCTCAGGACACCTCTCTTGCTTTTGGAATTTGGATCAACTCCAGCTTGCATCTTCACTGTATCTATTGTGCTCCAGAACAGAGGGGAAGAGCAGCACATGGGGCTGGGTCTTGCACTAGTCCAAGCTACTGTATGCAGCTGAAGTTTTTGTGCTTTTTCCTTGGCTTCTGATATGAAGAGATGGTAGCACTGAGTCATGTATCCCCAGAAATTGGGAGATTTGACTCTGATTTCTTCTGTTGGATTAATTAATAATATGATCTGAGTGAACTCCAGCCACTGAGGAATAGTACATATTTCTAATCTGTGGTCTCACCAGTGACTTTTTTGAGCAACCATCCCTTTGGGTTTTCCTCCTGTAAGTGGCCTCCCTGCACATGCTGCCCCTCCAGTGTCAGCTACAGTCATGGCAGAGCCATTGGATCCTCCTCTGAACTACAACCAGATCCCTCCAGTGTCATGTGGAAGAGCTTCGGGAGGGCACACAAAAGGCCCAAAAGCACTTGTTTGCAGGAAGTGAATAAAGATAGGTAAGTAAGCACATCTGCAACACTACAGAGGGTAAGTATCCAAAAATCCTGGGGCAAAAAAAGCTGGAACGCTAAATGCACCAACCATTTAAACACCTTTGATGGAACCCAACAGGGACAGCCAAACACCTACAGCCCTACCTCTCTCCTGTGACACATTTTATTGCTCCCATCTTCACACAATGATTAGCTAAGGAAAAAAGGCAGATAGCTCTGTACCTACTGAAATTGTGACCCTGAAAATTCTTTTTGAAGGCCCTTTTATTCACTCCCTTGGAAACCTGATTCCTTGGAAAAGTGTGAAGCTGAGATGTGGAGACTATTCTTGTTCTGTTGACTTAGAAAGTAAAAGATTGAGAGAGGATCACCAGCAATTTGTAATTTAAAATCTAATCACAATTTTAATTTAAAATTAAAATAATTTATTTAGCTATAAAACTTGTGCTGATATTTCCTCCAATGGCCATTTCATGATGGTATATGCACTTGAACATACTTTTATTTTGTTTCACAGTGCTCAGGCGCTCTTGTGTTTACAAATAGAAGGGGACTAGTAGCTCTTTCTTGGTTCTTTGTGTTCCTGCTTCTGTAGTGTTTTCTGGTTGTAGCAGTGCTTTTGAAAGGTGCATGAAAATGAAAGCTTCATGTAATTTCCCTCTTAGGTGATACTTAAGAATGTGCCTGTGTTGGCATTGCAATGATATGGACAAAATGTACTCTGACACAAAAGGACAGAATGGTACATTCTTCTCTAAATTTGGATCAAGTGACAAGCATGTGTCCATCTAATTAACAGTCTTACACTCATCTTTTCTGCTGCTGCTTTGAGTCTGCAAGTCTGGCTGAAATACCACAGTGGAACAACGGTTTATTTGTTTTCTTATTAAGTAAAAATGTATCACAGATAAATTTTAATCTAGGCTTCAAAAACAAAAGAAGTTTGCATTGACATTTATTTCTTTTGATGTGGAAAAATATTTTTTCTGTAAACACCAAAGCTAACTGTGCTATCCCATGGATGGCAGCACACCTGCTCTTCAGACATTGATATGCCACTTGGCTGGCAATGGTCATGATAGTGTCAGCCTTAACTCTTGGAGCTGAAATGCTAACCTCTGTATGTCTGTCTCAATCTGGTTTTTTTTGGCCAAGGATTAGCCCAGGGAGAGTTTTGAAGTGAAATAATAAACGTATTCCAAATCAGGAATCAGAGGAAAAAGCTGTTCTTGACACCATAGCTATTTAAAAAAGCCCGAAACATTTTAAGGTTTCCATGATTCAGAAAAAAAAAAAAAAAAAAAAAAAGCCTTTATGTGGTAGGAGACAGGTTTAGTTTTCTTTTAATGAAGGGTTTGTGTTTCTCCTGTTTTCAGGACAATTTGTCTTTCCCAGGTCAAGCTTATTATATTCCCTTTACACTGAAATTCTGTGTTCCTAAATGGGGAATAGCAAAACCCCTGGACCTGCTCTTAATGAGCACACCTAAACCTGAGGGTAAGAGGAACACTGTGAATAAAACCCAGTATCAAACAGCATCAAACAGTATCAAATCCAGGACTGCAAGGCTTAATCCTGGTGTATGCTAGTGCTGGATCACTTGACAGCAGTTTCCATTGTATGAAGACTGCACTTTGAAAGCTTTATTTTTTTTTAAGAAAAAAAGCTATCCAGAAGTGAAACTTTATTGCTGGTGGAAAATTACCATTATGTTTCAAGCCCTTTACCCATTCGTCTCTTCCACCTCTAAAGTGGGTATAAAGAAATGTGTGAGCAGAAAGAAAAGGAGAGATGTAAATTAACTTGCTGAAGGCCATGCAATAATTAAGTGGCAAACTGGAGTGAAATTCACAATGTTGTAAACGCATCTCAGTGATTTGCGTGGGAGTCTGTGCCACCTCTTACTGAAATCTACTGCAATGCCTTGTCCTATTTGGTGAAACTCTGAGAAATGGCTTCCCTAAGCAGATGCAGTACTCATGAAGCAACATTTGCCGTACACCTCTGCAGAACATAAATCCTAGGGCAGAGAGTTGTCCAAATATTACTTTCTGCTGGCTGGAAGTTTTATTATTTTTGCTGGTGTAGAAAGCTGGGCAAAACCTGCATTCAAAGGGATTCTCGTGTTCTCCTAGTAAGACAAAATGGAATAAGGGAGCCTGATGTCATCTGGAGCAGTTAATTTACATAAACCACTTCTCCCTTGCCAATAAATTCAAACAGATGGCACCTTGTTGTTCTGTTTATTCAGCTTCTGACATCTGAGGAGGATTTCAGGATCCAGCAACTGAGAATTCTAGCACTGGTGCCTCTTCTGTTCAATTATATGTGTTATGGATATTTTAGCAGGAGCTTTGTTCTCATTCTGTTAACAATTGCATATTAAATAGGAAATTGTTGCATTCAGTTCTCATTCAAAATAACAGAGTTTAATACTGGGAATAATTATTCATGGTAAATAAAACAGATATACAGTTCCCATGTATTGTTGAGACAAAAGGTAAATCACAAAGGATGTAACTGCAAAGTCCTGGTGGCTTTGTAGCAAAGAGAAACACAATTAACACCAATTAATACCACAGATAAGCTTTGCTTTTCCAATAGTTGATTTTGACAGGGTTGGTAAGTCAACATAAATTTTATAAGTGAGAGGCTGGAGAGAAAAGGTTTGAAATCTGATAGTAAGCCAAGTTATCTTTATGTGACCTCTCTTAGGATTTAGGCTGTATTTTTGCTTAAAATGTAACAGTTGCAGAAACTTCATCTCACATCTTTCTCTGATCTTCTGTTTGTTTTGACATATCTTTCAAAATAGGTGTATGAAAACAAACGAACTGGGGAAATGTAGGCAATACTGTTCACTGCTTTCCCTTGTAGAGTTTGAATGAGTCCTTGCAAGGTTTAGCCAGCTTTTGTGATGTCTCAGTGGTGTGTCTTCACCGTTTCATTTCACGCAGTAAGGTTTCACCCAGGCCAGGGGCAGCTTTGGGTAATGGGAGGTTGTTTCTGGGAGATGTGTTATGGCAGAAACTGGTGTGACACCAGAGCTGGGGACAGGCTCTTCTTGTCTGACTGGTACCTGCCCAATGGTCCCCATAGGCCATGCTCCTCCAACAGCTTGAAGGCGATATGCCATGACAAGACCTGCACATTTAGTGCATTTTTGAAGCAGTTTTTTTGAGATAAGAAGAGTGAGAATAATCTTGGGTTACTTCAGCAGGACTTTGGTTGAACACTCTGTTTCAGCCCGCATTTGTTCCCCTCTAATATTTCCAATTGTGCAATGATTACCTTCTCTTGGCAGAGTTCTCACAGTGCATTAGGACCATTCACTCCCACTGCTGAGTGCAGATTTGGGGCAATGGCACACATGCCCAGCTGGCAAGCCACAGGGTGCTTATTCATGCACAAACCTGTGCTGGATACCCTCTGCATGTCCAAAATGGGAATTACAAAGGACAGTCCCTTTTTCAACTGTTTTCTGCTGCTTGCATGCAGACACCTGGACACTGGTAGCCCCAGGCAGCAAGTGCCTGCCAGTGTCCCTTCCTGCCTGGCAGCAGTGTGAGAAAATGCCCCAAACCAATGGATTTTTTGTAGTATGCCTGGATGCAGGTTTACAGCTGATTTGCAGCATGAGGCACACAGATGCTGTGGTGTGGTTTTGGTGTCTTCCCTGCATCCAGGAATGTTTGATTCCTCAGCTCATGAAACGTCTTCCTCTTGGGCTTTACAATGCTTTACTTTGCATGCGGTACGCTTGGTAACAGAGAGGGGAATCCACATCGGGACCGACACAGGCAGAACAAACGTAATTGAGGGCCCCATCAAAACTAAGGTTGGAAATAAAAATGAAGTTAGCAGACAGATTTGTGGCCAGCCCAGGACATGTTTGCCATTGTGTTTCCTCAGCTTTCTTCCCCAATATAAGTTAGAGTGTAGCTCAGCCTTCCATGAGCTTTGGTGTCCCAACTATGCCATCAGGTTTACAAAGCTTCTTACTCAAACAGATTGCTAAATTGGTCTGGATAACTTTTCCTCCTTGTTTCCTTTTTGGGAAAGGAATGGGTGTGTATACTGGTTCTTTTGTTTTCCTTTTTTTTTTTTTTTTTTAACTTTAACCTAGGTAATTTCACCTAGGTACTTACACACCTCAAATTGGTTACATAAATCCGGCTTGGGATCAGGGACAAGTGAACAGAAGAGACTATTAATCTCTTAAACTGGTTTAGTTGCCAAAGACAGTGACTTTGAAAGATCCATGTTTTGTTGTTGATTGATTAAAATAGATATCTACTCTTTAACCTTTTAAAGCATCTGCTTGCAGCAGCTGAACTCAGAGTGTATTTCTCTGTATCTGCTTTAAAAGAAAACATAAGTGTTAAAATCTACAGAAGGCATACAAAACAATGCATAGATGTGATGATATCTGTACTGTATGCACTTTTACTTGCTCTTCATACCTAGTAAGCACCTATCTAGAGATTTTACTCTCTGAAGTGCTGCTTAGTTGTGTGTTTCTTTCAAGTAGATACGTCAATTTTACAGGTGGGAAAACTGAGCCACAAGAGAGATTTAATAATGAGCCTGAATAAAATAATTCTGTAAGAAATTTTTCTGAACTGAGCAGTAACTCATCCCCTTCTTGTGTGGAGATGAGCCCCATTCTTGTGGGACCCTTCTCAGCCACAGACATAAAATGTGTGCAGTGTTTTCCCTGAACACCCTGGGGAGCAGTGGGTGGCTCCAGTGCTGAGGAAAAACTGTCCTGCTCAGAAACAGGGAGCACTGGAGGCTGTGCCTGGATTTCTGTGCCTTCTGTGTGCTGTGTAGTGCTCACGTCCACACGCCGTGCGTGGCCAGGCCTTGGCTGTGCTCCAGCTGAATACTGAAGCCAGTTGTTCTTGTCTGTGCAGGCAGGCGTGCCCATAAAAACCTTGGTGTTTGCTGCTAAGTCTGCTTTTGAGCTATTTGTGCTATTTTCTCTCCTGTGATTGGAAGTGTGATTGGAGCACGTACAGTTGTGCATCAGCTAACTTTAATTTAGCTAGCTTGGATATTAATAGCTACAAAATTGTACTCTAGGCTATAGACATCCTCCGGGGAACCTGGCAGATTACACACTATTGAAACTTAAGTAGGTGTATGTCTTTGCTGCTAACTCCACTCATGATACCTTGAGTACAGCTACAGGTACTGCAGATACATCTCCAGCAAGTGCAAAAACATTGCCTTGGTCTGAGCAGAGGTTTTGAGCTCTAGCAGTAATGCATAGGTTATCCTAATTTCTGAAGTACAATATAAATTTGTTCTGTATAGGGATTTATGCAGCAATAGGAAGAATAGGATCTTGAGCACCTTCTGGTAGGTAAAGTGCCATAGAGGGCTGCTGAAACATTCACTGTGCTGGGCTGAGACTGAAAAAGAAGACATCAGAGAGGAGCCTCTTCCAGAAGCAGAGATCAATGTTGTGATGGTTGTTAAGCACCTGGAAAGTTCATGCCATTGTCTTGGACCAACTCCTGGGAACGTTTGTCCTTGTCCTGTGTTTAGCATTTGTGCTAGCAAAACTGTGTGTATTGAGAAAAAAACCTGTCATCTATGAGCTTTTAGTTATTACCTGGGCCTTCTGCCTCTCTGTAGTTAAGATCTCGTGTCTGATAGACTATTTTCCTTCTTTATGAAGGACAGATTTGATATTGTAATGATGGCCAGTGATATGGAGGGGATAATGGTATGGTAAAATTTTTGTCATAAGCAGTTTCTTTCATGACGTGGGCATGTGGCATTGCAGCTTTTGAGAGGGACATGGAGGTACAAATAAGCAGTGTCTGTAATTTGCCAGGATGGAAAATCATGATAACTTCCACAGGCAAGCAGTCATTACTTGCAAAAGCTAGTAAGAGGGAACATGGTATTCCAAGAAGTACAAAAGCATTCTAAATGATAAACTGCATTGGCCCTTGTTTGACATGTGCTTCAGTAAGAGAAGCCTGATCCCTCAGTGAAAAAATTGTCTCTAATACTTTTCGGTGTTTGAAAACTTTGAACCTCAATTTGCTCATCCCACGCCTCTGTAAATTTGTAAATTAAATGTCCTAGCCAAGTTGTGAAAGACACCAGTCCAGATATTCTAAACAATCCCTTTTTATTTTTTACATAACATGTCCCCCCACTCCACTAAGTTTTTGGAATTATGACTTATGCTATTGTTGCTCCAAATTTCTAGCATACAGAAAGGATGAAATAAAAAGATAAAATTTTAAGTTACAGGTGCCAAAGACCACACCTATGATAGCATTTATAGGCCTGTATGAACATCCTTCCTTCTCACATTTTCAAAATAAATGAATTAGTAAAAACAATAATAATTTCAGAGTAAAAGCAAAATGCTTAAGGTATTTCTATGGTAAACTGTGGCAGAATTTAGTAATATTGTAAGGTGCTTGGCATACAATCTTTTTTGGTAAATAGGACATGTTGCTCCAGAAATCAGGGAGACAGTCAGCAGAAACGTGATTGTATCCGTACTTCCGTGCTAAGAGCATGCCTCCTGAGAAAGGATCCACCAACACTGCCTGATCTAATTTCCACATGGCTAAGGCAAATGGAAAGGGTGTTTTGAGTGATGATCTCTAGTCTGTGCTGTGCGTTGTGCTCTGCTTCCCATGGGACAGAGCAGGAGGAAAGGAGCTGGGGACAAAGCAAGGTCACAGCCATGAGAGATCTTATCGAGAATGCCATCCAGACTCTCTTTAGGGGGTATGAATATGGGAATGGACACAAGATACGAAGCAGAGGGTTTGCAGAAGGTATAGAACGTTGCAGCAGAAGGACCTCTCATTATTGTGGAGTAATTCTACCGGTAAATTTTAGAGCCAGGAATTCAAGCCTAGAACCAAGGCAGTTAATCTATATGAGAACAGATACAATAGAAGATACAACCAATAAGGTACTAAACACATACATGCATAGATGTAGATATAAAAATGTCCTTTTTCTTCAACATTTTCTGAGTCAGTTGTTTTTGTAATGTGCTTTAAACTGCCATCTTCATCTGATGCCATCTGTTTCCTGTTTTTGTGTGTGAAGTTTTTTTTTTTTAATTAAGCAGTTATACATATGAAGAATAATAGAGTGAAATAAAGTTCATACCTTTTGCTGTTGGTAAAATTTTGTACTGTCAGTATTGTATTTGCTCAATCAAATTTAGTCCTTCTATTAGAGTGAAGAGGGTTGTGGTGGAGGAACCTCCACTAAAATTTTCTTCCTGTTAAGCACCATTTGTAAGCTCAGTAAAAGCTACTGCTTAAGAGAATCCTGTGTCTCCTTTTATACTGCATCATGTAGTATCATCTACATCTAAATAAGTGCAGGGGGGCCCATGGGCTGGAATAAACTTAACATTTAAAATGTATCTGCTATTGATGGGGCAAAACTAAAGGAAGATGAGATTATTCTTTAGTCAATTGCAAATCATGGAAGCACCAGAACTCCCTCTTTTGTATGGCCTTGACTCCCTTTTCATGCAGTCCTATACTGCCATGATAAAAATTATTGTCAGGAGTGGGTGCCTAAGCTGCTTTGAGGGTAAATGACATTGTGTGCAAAGCATTGTCTGTAATGTCTGCTGAATTTAACTGAATTTTCTCTCTATGCTTGTCTTCTGCTTGTCTTCTTAACCTTACTTGCTTTTTTTCCTTCCTGTTGGGGAATGGGGGCCAAAAGTGGCAGTAAGGTAACACAAAGTCGCTAGTCAACTTCGATCTTCTGCAATTAATATATGCAAGCCTTGCCAAGTGTACTTTCAAAAGTCTTCCTAGATGTTTAAACTTTCCTTTTTTTACTCTTTTTTTTTTCCCTCAATTGCTTGACAGAGTGAAATATTTTGTTTGATCCCAGCAGTCCAACTTTGGATGATATTTCGTTATGTGAAAAGTATGCACATCCTAAATTAATAAATTATCTTTAACATGATTATTTTCATGAGAAAAGTGGGTCAGTTTACAAGCTCTTTGGAAGAAAACCAATGACTACCACACTCACTGCTGCATCAACATTACATTTTGGTGACCATGAAATGAACAACTGCTGTTAAGTTTATTGCCAATATTTATCATCTTCCTTGCGTAAGTCTTGGCTGGAGGTGAGTTTTAGACTTCAGTTTTAGGCCTTCATTTATTTTTGCCTGGGCTGGGTTTCCCAACTTCTGTTTCTAATGGATTGGGATTTCTGGGCAGGCATTATGGTGCAGCGAGTTGTGTAGCGCCCCATGGCTGTGGGGCCAGCAGGGCTGGATTGCTGAGCAGGTGCAGCACTAGACAGGTTTCCATCACAGCCATCTCTCTGAGATGTGCCAGATGTCCCCTCATGACACACAGCCACTAGTCCCCTCTCCTCCAGGAGCTGTGCAGCCGATGCTATCGCTGCTCTCATCACTCAGCTGCCTCTGTGTGGGCTCTTGGAGACACCAAACTGCTCCACTGAACCCAAAGAAGCCTTCATATGGGAGGCTTAATGGAAAAAAACAGTGTACTGGGATTCTTGTGAATAGCATAGTCTTCTTTACAATATCAGGACTAACCCCAGTGCCAGGACAGATGGAGTAGCTGAGCAACCGTTGATGCTGGGAGCAGGCCAAATTCACTGGAGAGCCCTCTGCAAGAGGTTTCCAAGTACAGAGCCAAGATCAGGGCTACCCTGTGTGCCTTGGAAGCGTTTCCTCCTGCCTGCAGGAGGATTTACCTGTCCCCTACCATGTCATTCACAGGTGGGTACAGATGGGGACAGTCATCCCTTAAATGGAGACAGTCATCCCTTAAATGGAAGGGATCCCAGACACATGTGGTGGCCAGCCTAGCCCAGCCTGCTGAGCAAGCTGTCCTTGGATGTCCTGGAAGAGGTTGTGGATGTCCCTCATGAAAAACAGAACAGCAGCAGACCTGGAGAAGAAGAGAAAGAAAGGTAAATCAGTAGTGACGGAAGGGATAATGAGTGCTTCTTCTGTTCTTCTCATTGCATTATTTGTTTCTATGTGTGATATTACAATACAAAGTCATAAAAAGCAAAATTCCCTAGATGCTGGTCCTTGTTCTTTGCCTTTTCTAGAGAACTGATCTTGCCTTGGCTGGTGACAATTTACACTTAACTATCATCATCAATTGCTGTCTGATTCATTTTAGCTACATTATTCCTGTTTTATTTTTCATTCTTAAAGGAAGTTATTGTAATTTTTTCATACAGCAGTAACTCTAGCTGATCTTATCATGAGTCGGATTTAGAAAGGAAACCCTGTTAAGTAAAATTTGAAACTAGCACTTCTCAGTTGTGCCAGATCTTGAATGAGCAGGAAGATATCATTATTCACTGGAACTTAAACCCTCATGCTGCTATCCTCTTATGCTCCTGAGCATGAAGAACTGCAATGACCTCATCTTTGCACCTGAGCATCTGAAACCCCAAAGTTTAGTGGGATTATCTTTCTCAAAGAATAGACTAATAAACATCATCAGACCGCATTACAGTGTTAGTTATCTCAATTAACAAGTAAACAACCTTACTCACTGCTCAAGCACCTTTTTAATTAAAATCCCTGTGTGAAATTTACTGCAGTTATAAACTAGAAGAGTAATTAGTACAGAAAGTCAGGACTCGGGTTATGATTAACATAAATACTGTTTATTAATAAATAAATTGTCCTCAAGCCAGTTTTGTGACTCAATAACAATTAACTGTGACTGTTTGTTTCTTGTTCAAAATGAAGACTTTAAACTTAGTGCAACATGGGCAAGAATACAAAGGAAAAAGATGTCTGCTGGGTTTCACCTTTCACTGAAATTGAAGAACAATTGTGAAAACCGAAATAGAAACTTTTCTTTCTATTTCTGTACCAAGGCGAATGAATTACCTCTGGCAACAGGCTATTTTTGCTTCAGCTACATTCAACAGAAATTCCTTCACACAGATTCATGGGAAAAAGAAGGGAAGGTAGAAGATCCACGTGCTTCAAAATACATATTAAGGAAGTGAAAGCTTACAAAGAAGCAAAGGTTTTCTTAGCAAAGAACCATTGCCTGATTTCTTTACCCAGGGCCATGCAAGTGTCCATGTTTTCTAGCTGACTCCCTCATATCTGATGCAGTGATGGCTGCAGACTGCACCCTAGGTTCCTCTGGCCTTTCTTCACAGTTCCACAGGGCTGTGAGGGAAAGGCAGATATTTCATCCTGACTGGTACACTCCTAACCAAATGCTAACCCGTCTTTAAATCCAACAACATTGGCAGTACTTTGTGATTGTGGCAAACTAAATCAGGAGGTGACAAACACAGAAGGCTGAGCTGATCCATGGTTTTGCATTCAAACAACTCACACTGGTGACATGGGACAACTCACCAAAAGGCAGCTTGAGTTTAGGAGAAAAGCCTTGGAAACACACATACCAATGGACACAAAAACCAAGGGCTTTGGTCTGAGCTGCAAAGATCAAGCAGTTAATTAAGGCAATTTTTTAAAAAAAGCAACCCACTGACATTCAGTCAAACCCACAGAAAAACCCACAGTACATTGACACTGAGTTCTCCAGTCAGTCTGATAAGGAAGAACATCTCAGCTGCCTCTTGATTTCACCGTTCCCCCAAAAAGTAATTTCAAAAATCTAGGCGTTTTGCAGTTTGCATTTTTTGGATGTTGGCATGTTGGAGAAATCCATGAGATAGCACACTGAAATCCAGGTGATCACAGCTCAGAACTCTGGGAAACTATTTTTTGTCTAACTTGCCAAGTTTCACTGTAGAGAGGAAGACCATACAGTGTGGCCATTTGGACTGGAAATACCATAGAGGAAATACATCAAACACAGGAAGAGGGTAAATGTGATAAAGAAGAAAATGTGGAGTGCAGCTTTTCATCACAAGAAGTCTCCAAACCCATCGGAGAGACCAGAAGGTTTGTGATTGGTCTTTGTTCTCTGAGACTCTGGATGGGTATAACATCTATGTCTGGATGAAAGCCTCTCTCTTGATTTTAATATTGATTATCCTTTATACTAGCTACAAGTCCAGTAAATCTAAGTGTCGAGCACAGAACCCTCTCCTTTGTGCTCTGGTCTGCATAAAGCACTTCCCCTGCCCTATTTCTTGTTTCAGTGCAGTGAGTCCATCAGCTGTTCCACTGGGAAAACACAGCTGATATGGCTGGTCTCTTGCTGCTGTGGGGAGGTAAGGGCTACAATTGAAAGATTTGGCAAGAAGGGAATAATTTTGCTCAAACTGACCTCACAGCTGGGAATGTTAAGAATGTCAGCGGGGGAAACTCCATCTGCCTGTTTCGAGAAGTGGAATATCTGTGAAAATATAATACACTCTCACAGACATGCCCTGAGCCTCCTGTTGGGATAGAGAGAGATCACAAAAGCACAGCTTTGTGACAAGGTGTGCATGCACAGAGCCCCTTTCACACCTTGGGCAGGCTGTGGGGGCCTCTCCACTGCTCTCTAGGATGAACAGAGCCTGATGGGACCTGTTCCCCTCAGTGTCTCTGTTGCCTGGCTTTGTTAGCAAAGTGATGAAATAAATCTGCTCTGCATTTCAGTGGTGGTTTGGAGTTTGTCATGGTTACCTGTATGTATCAACTCACACAGTTGCCCATCTCATGGGTGCCCATGAGCCGCGTTGTCTTCACATGCAGATCAATGCTGCTAAGCAGAGGACCTAATTTCCCAGATACTTTGGCCTTCAGTCCCAAGTATTTGTTACAGCTTTTCTTGTGCAGTTCTGGCAAGGCTGTTAGCTGTATGAATGGGGCAACTTGATGCAGCCTATGCAATGAAAATGTTGCCTCAAAATAACATGTCATTTCCTGATCCTAATTAGGAGCTGTATATGTTTATAGAAGCTGTTTTAGCAGCAGAAAACAACAGATTCTTTTGTTTCCAGGAACTGCTTAAAGGCATTAGTGGAATTAATTAGTGGACTTAGCAGAACAGACATCTCAGACAGCGTTGTATTGGCATTTGCTGACTGTCTTGGTCATATTTTGTCAGCTCTTATCAAATCCTTCTGCCACTTGGACAGAATCATTATTAGCTGTATTCCCTAGAACTCAGTACCCAAATTAATTAACAGATTCAGTATCTTGGCATAACACTTCGAAGGTTATCTCTTTGTAGTAGTGCATTTTTCCTGTAGAATATATTTAAGTTTTTTGATAATCCCCAATGAGCAAATGCTAAGCTTTGCTACTTGTTGCAATACATGAATTGTACAACTGCTCTCTTTGGCACAAATAATGGCTTAAAAGGCACAAATAATGCCTTAAAATAATTTCCTATCATTTTCAGAAGCTAAATCAATCAAAGCTAGAAGGCTGTAAAACTCAGAGACAATCTTTTCTCTCATAGGAGCTTGTTTATTGTCCACACCATAATTTTGTTCTTAAAATTGGGTTCTCTCATACTGAGGTGCACAGGGTTTATCTATCTGATATTCAGAGGTAGTATGATTCAGATGACAGCACAAAAAGAATACAAAAATGCATAAAATGCACCACAGCTCCCCTGCACAGCTTGGCTGCCCTGTGGCAATGGATACAATGGTCTACAGCTGTAGCTGTGCACCACTCCAACACCAGAGATTTCTCATTCAATGAAGCAGATGTTGACATCTGCCCTGATCTTTACTGTCTCTGACTAATGGCAAGGATAGCTGAAATTTTCTGAGCTGACAGGTAGGTTCTGCTCTGTACCAGACTTTGTAACTAGCCTAGATAACAGTCCATTCCCAATCGACTCAGTTTTGTTAAAGAAGTGAAGGAGCACTTATAATGACTGAGAATATGTGATAGCTCTGCCTACTTGTGCTGATTATTGTAGTAAGAATCATTCTGGATAATATTTTACACTGGTTTGTGGCCATCTTTTAGAGAAACTTGATATTGAATGTTCCTTATTTCCAAGTTTTGGAATCCTATTAAAGGGCTTGTGGAACTAGAGAAGCAAACTCTTGTGTGCTTTGTAAACTGGAGTTTCACTGATGCTCAGTGAAAATATAGAGTGAGCTGGGAAATACTGACAAAGGAAAATACCCATTTTCACGAGAAACCTGGACAATATGAAAAATGAAACCTGTCCTCTGAGCAGAATCTGAAAAAATTGCTATATGTTTGCTGAGGTTACATGTCTTTTCTTCTAGATAAATGGCTAGCAATGTCACAGTTCCTGTTATTATTTTGTTAGGTTTCTTTTTTTCATTTTTGTGTTTTGGTTTTTTGCCCATGTTGTTTTGCATGTTTCCTGTTGATGGTGTTTTATTTTTCAAACCATGTGTCTTTGCAATGTGTTTTGTCATTTAACAAAACCAGACTTTCCTTGGCTGTATAGTGCTGATCGTTACAGCAGTGATCAGAAAGGACAGTGAACAAAGGAAGACACGCTGCTCCTTATTGATCTTCACTGCATGTGGGTCAAAGTGTTTGTTTTGTTGTTTTTTGTTTCTCATGCTGTCTGAGTTTACTAATGCTTGATTACCCAGCTTAGCTTTGACCTACAACCTTGAAAAATGACAACAAAGAGAAAAAATGTTCAAGACAATCACCAACAAATACGAATCATTAATAAAGCAATTTAAAAAAAAATTAAAGCAAATATATAGAAAACCAAATGTGCCTGCATGACCTTGGGCAACTAGCAGTCTATCTTGCTCAAGTAGCTGTCAGCTGTATTTCTTTCACTCCAGACAGGCATTAGGCTGCAGTGACCTTCTTCTGTGGCTCCCTGAGTCACTCTTCCTTGATTCAGGATGGGAATAACCCAGGGTGCAGTTTTCACATGGGATCAAATTTCCCTTTTTTTTCTACCAAAAAGAGGAAGATTCTAATGATGACCACTTTTGAGCAGCCAGTCCCCTACATCTCTGAGGGCAGCTGCTGCGAGAACCTCTGAAGTGCTTTGTCTGCCTGACAGACCCTGGGGGAAATGCACAGACAGCTGATCTTAGCCATGTGTGTGCACACGTGTGAGTGCATGTGTCCTCTCCTCGGGCCCCTCCCTTCCCATCTTCCAACTGCCTGCGCTTTCCTCCCAGCCTTTTGAGCCCCCTTTGTGAGTGACATCTCTCCCCTCTCATGGAGGTTATACCACCCTGGTGTAATATAGTGATTGAGCGAGGAGAACTCAGACTTGAAACGGCCAGTTACCTGGCTAATCTCTAGTAGAGATACTAGAACAGTGCTTTTGAGCTGACTTAGCCTACTAATTTTAATTATTAGGATGTAATTAATTACCAGTAATTTTAACACCTGTTTTCTATCAAAGCTTGCCTGGATATTTTTGCATGGTGCTGCTTTCTGCTACGTGAACTTCCTTTCCACTGACAAACACAAAGTCATTTTGACAGTGAGCATCAAGTTATGCTTGTCCCTGCAGGACTATGGCTCTGTGAGGAAGATGGGTATGAACAAATACAGACATCTGAGAGCTACACCTTTGCATTCAGTATGAGGGCAGTGGGTAATGCTGTTCTTGGGATGCCCTTTGGGTACCAGCTCTGTACCACGGCCTGGGGCGAAGCAGTGCCGTGCCCCATGGCATATATGACATGTGTGCTCAAAGGGTCAAGAGGCCACCTGATGGTTTTCCCTGTTTGCCTTTGTTTTTAAGCACTGCTGACCACCTTCACCTGCCTGTACTAGTCTGCAAAGATGCATGTAAATCGAGACATGCTGAACTACTTTCCCCTCTCAAAAAATTGTGAGCATGTGTTTTCTCTTTAACTTTCCACAGAAGCATTGTGAGGAAGAAGATGGCCACTGAAGTGGAACTGTGTCAGCTGTGTGTTAGCTGTATGAAGAGTGAGAAGTCTGAGTGTATGTGTGAGCATTTAAAAAACTGGAAAAAAAAACCCTGTGGTGCACCTAGATTTCAAAGTAAACTCCTTTGATGGTATTAGGTTGACTCATGGCTAAGCCCAGTGGAAAGGGCTCACCCTTTTCCTGGCAGGAGAGCTTTTGAGACTGAGAGTTTGACTAGACCAGCCCTGTGATGAAGCTGAACATTCACCTCTAGCCCTTGATTAACTTGGCCAGCAAAGTAGAAAGGGCTGAGGTTAGAGACAGCTCTCTGGAGACAGCACCATGCTAGACACTGCCCAGATATCACCACTGCTCTGTTTCTTTGCCAATCTCTCCTTGTGGAAGAGTAATAAAATCTCAACTCAACTGCTGCTACGCTGGGCAGGAAGAGACCCGCCAGCTTTTGCAGGTTGCATTTCACTATTCCTGGAGACTCAATATTTTATGGATGCAGCATTAATAACTTGATCCTGTTTGTCTGAGGAACCAGCATCCTAGTGCCAGCACTCTGTGATGAGAATCAAGGAGTAGGACTGAAAGGAAGACCCGAGGGACTGAGAAGGAGAGCTGTAGGCAACCATTATTGCATCGCACCAGCTTCCATTTAAGTCATGCAGTCATGAAATAGGTCTACTTCTGCATGTTGGAGGGTCACTCACAATGAAATAACCTAATATTCAGGACACTGACTTTCTCCTGGTGGAGAAAGTTGATGCCTCAACCCAGCATACTTTTTACACTGCCCAAGAAAGTAGTTCATCCTCTTGCTTATTGTATTAATTAAAGTACACATGGAGCTGGGCTGCTGCCCCATCACCGATGAGGCCTGGGGTTGTGCTGGGGAACAAAACTGCCCTGCTTTCCCCCTCGAGCAGCACAGACAAAGATGAGATAAGGGTGATAAAAGGCACAGAGGAAAAAATGTGCTGAAGTAAGGATCTGCTGTCTGAATCTTAGGCAATATTTTAGCCTCTGGAAAATGTTGTCTTTTCCTTGAGTCTTTTTGTAAGTTTGTGACACTGAGACAACAGCCTTGTCACCTGCCTCCCTGCTTCTGCTCCAGTAAGGTAAAGCTAACTTTACTTTCAAACATGATAAAATTGATACATATCTAATAAGACTGTGATTGTTTTCAGCTTGTGCTTACATTTTCAGTCTTCTACTTATGTTTTAGATGCCAAAGGGAATTATTCTAGTTTTGAGATGTACAACTTAGTCTAATAAAAGACATCGCCACCACTGGAATTCTTCACTGAAAGCCTCATTCATCTGAATTGGGGCTGAGCCTTGTTCTCTCTTCTTTCGGGTCACAGCTAAAGGCTTTTGTTGGAGAAATGTCCATTGAAATGAAAAAAACCCGAGTCAAACACAACCTTCTGCAAGGCAGTTAAATCCACAATCAGTTTGAAATGAAAGGTGTGCAGCCCTCCCAGCTCTTGTGCACACTGATTGCTAGCAATGTGTTGGTGATTGATCACTATGGGCCTTGAGTATTGTCCTTTAAAATCCATTGCAGCTGAAATTACTTTGGTCTGATGTGTTAAACTACTTGTCACCCTGATACAGGTTCACAAGTTGGGAATTTCTGAGAAGTGAACAGCAAAATATCGAGCAGATGAGCTGATAGTTTTATGTAAATGTGAGTGTGTGTGTATAAATACATTTAATCACAAAGAGGGAAGAAAAAATGGAGAGAGAAGGTAGTTTTTCATTCTCCACTGTGTAGCTGTAATATGTATCATGTGTCACACATGCTGTCTGGCACTTGAGAGCAGCAAAGATGAGTGTTTTTAGGGCCTTGGCAGCTAAAAGAGCCCAGGGCTCCACTCAGACCCCTGCTCCAGCCTGTGGGCTCACAGCTGCCTGCATCTCAGAAAGCTGCCGCCGGTAGCTAAAATGTCACAGATAATGGGATCAACCTACAGGATACTGCTTCCTGAGGTCTGTGTGATTGCATCTGCACAGACAGCTGAGCATTACGCCAGCGCTGCTTTGGAGCTGCTGCCATGCTGGCACAGCACAGTTTGAGCCAGAAAGCTGCTCTGTGGGCCTGTTTTCCAGTGGGCTGTGCTGCATTTTGGCTGGAGCTGGCTTGTGTTTGTCTTTCTAGGCAAGCAGTGGAGAGGTATTAAGACCTGCCTGTACTTGTTGGAGTAGATGGATGTGCCCTATGGCTGTGGCTGAATCTTTGCCCTATAAGCCTTGCTCGGTCAGACTAAAAAAAATTGTTTTCTTTTGTGGAGCTCTGCTTCGTTCTTCTTTTAGCTTAAGATAAAATCTGTTTTTGGAGTAAGCTAGCTGAGACTCCCTCCACCTGTACAGCCAGTTCCTCTGCTTGATCCCCTCTTCATGTCCTGAGCAAGTCTTTAAATGGAATTTCAGTATACTTAACACTATACCAACACAAGGCTTCCTAAGCAAATGAAACTGGAGTAATGCTTACCTCAGTCTAAATGGTACAGGGATTATGAAGTTGCTCTGGTAAAAATCATGTTTCTGGGTTTGGTTTCAGTGAATCCACAGACCTCTGTTTAATTCCTGTTTTGTAACATTTCTCCTTCGGCGTCTCAGCAGTGCAGTTCCAGGAAGGCTGACCAAGCATGATCTGCCATGTAGGCTGCCTGCAGCAGTGGGAGCAGCTAAATAAAGCTTTTCACAGATTTCTTATGTTGAACTCCAGGGATATATTAAAATAGGAATCAATGGATTTAAACTTGTAAGGTGATGTGGTATGTAGCCTAATTGTGATGTTGGGAGTCATATGTTGGATGTATCCTCTTTGTGGATTGGACATACGATAAATGCAGCTGCTCCATGTCCTTAGGGCAACCTTCCCAGTTTGCTTCTGATCCATTTGCTCCAAAGTCTAGCTGTGAAATGGGATCCTTGAGCTTGGCAGCTCTATGTGGGCATCCAAACAGAAACCAATGTCTCTTTTATGTTGCTTTTTTCAGTTTCTCAAAGCTGAGTAAACTTACAAGGCTGTGACACTTCCTTTGCCACTGAAATACAGCTCTCACAAGTTCCATTCACAAGCATAACTGAAGTGTGAAGGTGGAGTTAAAGTGCTGCTTTCTCTTGATTTCATATTTGTAAACTTTTATTGTATTCACTGATGTTACATTCTCTGGCATTGTGTTTTTTTATTTTCTGAAGCTGCAGTTTGACACTGCGTTGTACGTGTTTCATCATCATCGGTCCCAGAGCTGCAGAGTAATGCTCGCAAGGCATTGTTCAGGCAAGTGATTCTGGCCAAGTGTGAACATATCATGCCACTGTAAACTAGTCATCAGCCTGTCATTGCAGAAACACTGGGGATGGTTTTCAACTGGCTTCTGGGTGAAAAGTATTGTGCCTTCATAAGGAGAATGCACCACCCCAGTACCTTGTTATGGTTTGGTAGCTGAAGTTCAAAAACCCCACAACTGAGGGAACTGTATTATTTTCTTCATTCACTAATTTGTGTGTAAGAAGTGCCCAGAACACTGAAAAGGCACCAGCTCAGGGAGAATTTTAGTAAAGAAAACTCATGAACCAATTAGCGAATACTTACAGGGAATTTTGTTGGGATAGGATTGCTTTCACTCTCTTACAGATAGGACAGAAAGTTAGTTCTTCAGTTATAGCCTCTTTAAAATCTTCAGTGGTTTCTTTTTCTGTCTTTGATATATTACCTGAGGGACCAATTTCGCCAGCTCAGTTCACTTGCCTGAAAGGGTTGTTTATTTTGGCTTCTCCTTGCCCAGTTGGAGAAAACTACACATCACTTTAAGCTGTAGCATACTTTTCCTCCCCTAGCAAGTTGTCTCTGCAGCAGGATCTTTTGCAAAGAGGCACATGTGCAAAGATATATCTGGAGGGAGACCCTGCAAGGGTCCGAGAAGTTGTGGAAAAGCTGCCTGTAGCGACACACATGGCACAGAATGGCTTTATGCCCATAATAGTGATCCTGTCCCTGACAAAATACCTTTTCAGGACAATTTTCCTATAGTTTTATATGACAAAAGTTTAGAAGACTATTTATTCAGTGGTATATGTAAGTGCTCCCTGGGAAGGTAGAACAACATGGTAACTTCACAGACTTGAAGCCTACCAGCATTGTGATCACCTTCTCTGGCTGCTGTCAAGAAGGGACAATGGTCATCCAGTGGTTCCTGATTTAGGCTTGTATTGTCTGGCTAGAAAGTGCAGTTGTCAGCGTGAGTCAGTGCAACTCCATGAAAACAAAAATCTCAAAACCTGTGAGAGGGTACCACCAGTGGTCATGCCTGCTGCAGCTTAAGGTTTTGATTTGTCATGGTTTGAATTTTGTCCTCTGTTCACACCTGCTTAAGTTTGAGGTGTGTAGGAGGCTCCAGCCTGCAAACAAGGAGTGGTTTGTACTAATGGCCACTAATCCTGTTTGTGCTAACAACAGGGGTGCACTAATATCTGTGTGCACTTCTGCACGAGTTTCTATCTGCCATAAGTTAAAGCAATTGCTGAATATACGTAGTGAACTCATTATTGTTTAAGCAGAAGCTGAGTAGAACACATTCAGTGGTTTGGTGGAAAAAATGCTCTGCTTTAAATAGCTAAAGGCATTACAGCTTGTGAATTGTTGTTTCAATGTATATTTTCAAAGCTACATCAGATATGTTCCTACTTGGAAGTGTGATTGGCCGTATTTGCTGGTCTTTGAGACTTTGCAGTTTAAAGTGTGGAAAGGCAGAACCGCTTTGGCATCTCATTTGTTTCAGTGCTTCCTCCTGCTACTGATTTTAAATCTTTACACCTAACTGCTCCTATATCAGAGTCTGTGTCTTCTGAATGCTTAAGTAGAGCAAACATATTGAGGAACCAATTCACTAAATGATAAAATAATGGGACATTCCAGAGCAAATCAAACAGCAGGACCCTTCCTGTCACTGGCTTTGGGGCGTGTTGTCAGGTAAAGCACAGGAGACAGCAGCTCTGCAGTGGAGACATCCTTCACCTTAACTTGACCTCAGCTGCTGGGGGTCTGAAAGTTGTGTCTATGATGTCTGAACATAAGCAAAACACAGTGATGTGTTAAAAAGAGGAACAGTAGGTTTTTCATAGCAAGGACCCTTAGAGTCACTGCTGTTATTTGAAGAGTCTTAGAAATTCCTTTTTAAGGTTTCCTCCTTAGAAACTTTTAAAGCAGTATCTAGACTGAAAAAAAAAAGAAGAAAAAAATTCTAAATGGAAATAAAAAGAAGAGGGGAGAGATTGATATAGGAGTGATGGACTGTTGTGATAAGATTTTGTAGCTGGGTGGTCTCTGCAGACAGAAAAGCTGCATGTGCCAATCAAAAGACTGTTTTGCCCTGTCTTAACCTTTTCCACTGTTTCTGTCTGCCACTTCCCCCTTTCCTCTTCTCTTGTTATATGTATGTTTCTTCAGAGAAAAATCAAATGGATTGTATTTCTCTCTGCTTATAAGTAACTCCCAATTGCTTTAATTGCTCCTGGAGGGCCAGGCATGGAAAGTTTTAAAACAGTTGTGAATTAAAGAGGTTGAAGAAAAAACACTTATCTGAGGCTGAGATGCTTCGTGGGGAAAAGTTGCTGGATAAAACAGATGGGACAGTAATGCAGCTTGCGTGTTCTACTTCTGGTAGTGTTGCCATTTTCTTTTGACTGTTTTTAAGACATGCTTATTTTGGAATTTTCCCCTTAGGAGACAGTCATTGCATGTAAAGAAGAGAAACCATGGTTCTGAGAAAGCCACATTTGCCCATGCAGTGCTGGGGAGGTCTGGTTGATATGGAACCCCAGGGTAGTGATTCTGACAATCAAAATATCTTCCTTGCAGAAGGTGCATTGGTGAGTTTCTAGTTTACTTTTTTTTTCCTCCTGAATCAACACACTTGAAAACCTGCTTTCCAACATTTCTTTAGGCAATCATGTCTTGGAATATTGCAGCATCCGGATTTCACATCACTAAGGTTAGGTTTATTTATGCTCTGACCTGGAAAGAGGAAAATCCATACAAGTTTACTCAGTTTCATTTCACTGAGAATGAAATCTTAAAATTAGCATGCATTGAAACTGAAGCTAGCAGAGATGGTGGAGAGGAAGATGTATTGGGATAGAAAAGGGATAAGTAAACCAGTCAGCACAGTCAGCACAATATTTACATGGTTACAGTGACCTGAAATTAAGAAATTCGCCCTGAGAGTCATCTAAGTTTAGTTATTCAGGGATTTGCCTTGATGGTAAGAGAGTAGTAGGTCAAAATTATAATAAAGATTAGATTCTTCTGAATGCTTAGGAAAACATTTTCCTGCACTTCACCTCACTCTTTCAAACATGATAATTTTAAAATCAATACAAAATACTAGGAAAATGCAAATAGTGGATTTTTTTTCTTATAGCTATACATAGATACCAATTGAAGTTCCCCAAAAAAATAAAAAAAGGAAATTACTTCAGAAGAAAGGGGGAGGAATGAATGTTGTGGGCATGTGAAGAATCCATAGCTGGTAATTTATTCAATTATACTGTGGGCAGTGTGCACATAAAGAAAAAGAAAAACAACCATCTGGATGTAATAATATATCTGTGCAGCCACTATGAGAGTGGAGACTATAAGTAATATTAGCAATTTGCTACCAGACGTAGTGAGCAAACCAAGCCTTAGCATTTCCTTAAAATCTTCATTTTGTTGTCATTCTGTGGCTACTGCACTTTGGGGTTACTGATGGAATATAAATTTGCTTCAATCTATTAATTTTGTGTTTAAATATTATAGTCATGACTCATCTCTGCAGAAGCTTGTAAGTAGAGCAGCCAATGTTTTTAAATATATCAGAAATGAAGATTAAAAAACGGCACCGGGCTTTTGGTGTCCTTTTTGTGTGGCTGAATCCAGGCAGGCAGATGACTGGCAGTGAAAACTGTTTATTCATACAGAGAAAGCAAAGTACAGGGTTCATTTAGGACTTAGAGCATTATGTAAAAGTAAGAGATATTGCAGCACAATAAGCTGTTCTTCCCCATGCAATACCTCCACAAAAAGAAACCAATCAAGCTCTAATTTTCCTGAAAGGTAAAGTTTATATGAAGTTGTTTCATATTTAGATTAAGATGCAGGTTCTTTTTATCCTAATGAGAAAAGCTCTGTTTAATAATAAAATAAATAATATAATAATAAAAAAAAAAAAAAAAAAAAAAAGAAGCAAAAGTTTTTCTAAAAGCTGTCTGGTTTTGGTCAAGATAGCCTAAGTAAGACTATAATTGTAGCAGGAGAAATAATACTGTGCTCTGGAGGCTCATTTGAGTGATAGATGTGGCTAGAAATGAGACTACAGCACCCTGGGAAACTGTAAGACACAGGAGAAAGCTCTAATAAGGCACTCACGCATCCTGGAGTGTGTAATTATTCTGCCTGAATGCAGTTAAAGGATTTAATTAGTATACAGAAGGCAGCATAGCAGTGGAGTCTTCCTGACTATTGATTTTTAATAAGCTCAGAATAATGAACTGTCTTCAGGAAAATATTATCATAAATTTATTTCCTGTGAAAAATTAAGGTATTAAGACATTGTGACCCTGGGACTTTCATTTTAACATGTTTTAAATCCCTTGGGCAAGAGTCCCCTTTGACTTTTTCATTTATGGATTTTGTTGGTCTCTTTTTTCTTTTCTTTTTAGATTTTTCATGGTCAAGACCTTGCAGATTTTTTCAGACATTCCTCAATTTGCCTTTTTAATGTCACGTCTGCCCATGAAGCTCTTCTGTTGTGGATGCAAAAGGGTATATTATGTTGTTTTTTCTGGGGACGTGTCTCCTCCTTTCGAGGGAGCTTGAATACAGTTCTGTTTTTGTATTAGTTCAGCCTCATCCCAGCGATGTGTGAATGCTGAAAGAGAGAAGAAACAGGTCTGCATTGATTCTCAATGGCCACAGCACTGGGAATTGGAGGCCACTTGGGACTTGCTGCTGTTTGGGAGTCATGGGAAGCACTGGCTCCTTTGAAGAAATAAAAGTTTTGTTCATGAAATCTGGTTTCTGGTAGAAAGGCTGTCATGCTCTGCCAGAGGAACTTGGGGAAGGCTCTGATGCTCCCAATATTTGCTCTTAACAGCAACAAGGCAAGGCTGTGTGAGTCACTCAGACCAAGATAAAAATATAAATTAGGTGGACAGTAGAAGTCTGAAAATCTTCAGGAAGAGCATCCCTGGCCATTTGGTTGTGAGAGCAACAACCACAGGAAAAAATCTTTGGGAAGGTGGAATGTGCTGAGATTATTCAGGCTTTTCTAAAAGGGTGGGGAAATTAATCTATACACCAAGAGAAAAAGAAAATAGGTAATCTAGTTTGTGGAAGATAGAGCAAAAGGTAGTGGCACTCCTGCACTGGGCTGTAGATGCTGTGAGACAAAATGTCTGGGGATGTGGTGGGGGATTTTAGGGACTGGTCCAACAAGCACCTGCCAGGAACATCATCAGCATCCTGCCCTGGGCAAGAAGAAAGATTAAATGACCTCTTGCAATCTCTCCCAGCCAGTCACTGTGTCATCCTAGGATGGGTGAACACGGGGTGGGAAAAATCTTGTGTTTTGTGGTGGTGTGGAGTGCAGGAGTGACTCAGAGTCACCTCCCTCTTAACAGGGAGTCAGTGCTCTGTCACCCTGGCCGTCCCATCCTGCAGCTACACATCCTCTAGAGGCTTCCTTAAAGCCTGTGAGACCCCTGAGCTTTCTGCTGAGGGGCAAATGGAGCAAAAGGTACATACTTTATGCTGCTGGCAAGGAACAGGGGCTTTGAGACTGTAAGTGTAGAAATTCTGCAAAAAG
Source organism: Malurus cyaneus samueli (assembly GCA_009741485.1). NCBI lineage: Eukaryota > Metazoa > Chordata > Aves > Passeriformes > Maluridae > Malurus > Malurus cyaneus. Next base: position 16,872,752 of record CM019236.1, read on the forward strand.
AAGATGCCTAGAAGCAGAAGGAAAGGAGAATCTTTTAGCAATTGTGTCACGCTGCTGATGTTTTGAGCTGGTGTTCTACTTCAGTAGAACAGGTCTGGTGGAGAGGCTGTGCTGGTGAATGGCTCTCAGCTGCGAGGGGGCTGGGAAGAAGTTTGTGCTCAGTAATTACTCTGAGAGAGATTCAGCCCAGCTCCTCCATGCCTCTGTACGCGGTTTTGTTGTTTTGGTCCTTAGGAAAACACAGAAGGGAGCATCCTTTTAAAGATATTTTTATTTTCTAGCAGTAAGCGGAGTTTATCTGAGTGCAAAATACACAGCTTGATGCTCCACATCCTTGGTTAAAAATTTTGCCATTTGCTACTGTTTGACATTCATTGTGTCAAACAGTATTGTTGTGTCAATTGACAGGATTGTTGTGTCAAACACAGCTGCTTCTGAGGAAACAACTCAGTTTCCCCTGACAGTAGAAAACTCCCTTTCTGAGCTATTCAGAGACTGATACCTGGATAAACCTGTGGAACAGAGCATCAATTTGTGAAATAATTCACTGAAATAATCCCTGTGAAAGACATTACGTACAGAGTTATTTTTCATGGCTGTTTTGATGCACCAGTTTTTTTTTTCTTAAGTGCCTGTTAACCTGAAAATCATTTTCAGTCTGATACTTTTGACAGAAGGAAGTCTGCAGTGTTCTCCGTTTGTGGCTGCTTTTGAGACCTCCCCAGCTCTTGCTCACAGTCGCAACAGGGTGCCCACTGTCTATAAATGCTGAATAGTTCAGTTCTTGAAAGCTCTATTTTTTATTTTCTCTTTTCTTCAGGAAACTGCCCCAAAGTAACCCAAGTGAAAATTTTAAGTAACAATTTCTCATGAAGCCAGCCAGGTAGCTGTATGTCATCTGTGCTTTTAACATTTCTTTTCTCTCCTTGCTTTCTTCAGCAGGAGTTTGACATGATGTAACCCCTTAAAAGAGTCACAGCCCATTAAAATCAAACCCATCCCTTGGATAATAGTGGATAAAAATAATACTTTACCTTCTGTTTCTTCAAAGGGCTTCCTCTGTGCCCATTTTAATCCCAGCAATCAAAATGGAAGCAATGGTCATAGGAAAATTTGGCTTATTTTCATGCAGTAGACTCTCTCGTAAGATCACCACTTCCAGAGGGTGGGAGTAGGAGATATTTGTGTTCTACCTGCAGGAATGTGTGACTGTGTGCTTTGGACTCAATGAATTGCTGTCAGGGTGTTACTCACAGCTACAGTCAGTAGTGAAGGCTTTTCTGACAGCGGCTCCCTGATTGCTGCTGCAGATGAGGCAGATCCATGTGTGGAATGGGAACACAATATGTTGGGCCACCTGTGTCCCATAGGGAAGACACCCGGTGTGCAGAGACACCAGTTTAAACAGAACTTGCACAATAGATGCTAATTAGCTGCCCTAGAAAGCTCAGTTATGACAAAAGCCCGTTCACCTCTGCCAGCCTGAGACACGGGAAGTGCCCAAGGAGTTTCTCCTTGGCACTCTATGCTGCCGCTGAGCAAATCCTCAGGGCCCTCAGGTGATGCAGATGCACAGGGATGTTTCTGTATGTGTCTCTGCATTCAGCAACGTTTCTGCTCATCAGGGCTGTCTGCTCATGCTTTTGGACTAATTTCAACTCTTTCAGGCTTTCTTTGATTCCCTGTGTTTCTCTTGGCAGCACACACGTGCATACAACTGTGTTTCAGCCCACTCTAAAATCCTTTTATTTACAGCTGGTTACCAGAAAAAATACCTGAATTCTGAGTTAGGTCTGAGGGCTTTTTTTACCTTTGCTCAAGTCTTAAGTTGTCAGTGATTTGGGAAGTGAATACCTTTGATTAAGCGACCCTGGTGCACAAAGGAGTTTGTTTTCCCTGAACGAAAGTAGGAACGGTGATCGGAAACGTCTCATTTCTCACAATGTCTTTTTTCCTCATGCATGGAAGAGAGCTTGAGGGTAGTTACTTCATATCTCAGAACAGATATAAATAAATCCTCACGATGTGAATGAAATATTAGATTCATTCTTACTGCTGCATTTTCTCTGCTGCATCAAATATCTTGAGAGGGCTTTGGTTGAATTTACTCCAGAGAAAGCATGAGCAAAAGAAATAAAATTATGCTTGGTTTGATCTTCAAACCCTGAGCTGACCCTGGTTCACTTGACATTTCTTTTCAGTGCTTTGAGGACTCTTTAGACCTTCAAGCATATAATGCAGTTGGCATGAGCTTGCAGCTCTGTTTTCTGATGTGAGGGATACCTTTCATCCAAGTCCATCAGAGCACTTGCCTACCTCTTCTATTCTACGATTACAAATAGTTTCCCTGCAGCTGTTGGGAGTATTGGCAGGGAGTAGGCTATGGGCATGCTGCGGGCTACAGCCTCGTGCAACTTGATAAATATTTTAAGTTTGGATGGAATTTAGCAGGGGTTGGGACTTTTTTGACTGTTTTTGTAAGATTTCCTTGCAGCATGAAAAGAAGTAGTTTCATCAGTTACAACTTATTAGTAGAGTAGTCCACACTTGCAGCAAAATTTGCAGTCTAATGCTGGACAGTTATTATTCCAGAAGATGCTTGCACGCTTAACAGGTCATGAAAAAGAAAAGAGCACTAAAGAAACCCTTTTGACCTTGTCTGCTTTAATCTTACAGTGATTAAAAATCCTTCTGATGGGATTAATTGTCAGTAATTTAATCCATCTGACAGAAAGGTGAAATTATGAACAGAAACCCACCCATCCAGTCTTGAGGCACGGCCACTCATCACGGGGTCTATAGAAGATGAAACTGCTGCAGCACATGGTGGCAAGAAAAACAGCTACCCTTTTTTGTACACCAGAAATGTTATTTTAAAGGGCTAAAATTGATAATAATTCTGTTTGAACACCCACACACTGGCACTAGCACTCTAAGAGACGTTGCGATAGGAAAGGGAAAGAATTCACTGCTTGGATGACAAAATTGGATAAACGAGCTAAGCTGCCCATGCCAGACTTCATGTATTTTTAAATAAGGATTTTTGAAGAATGGAATGTGAATTGAGAGGGAAAGTGAATGTGAAAGACAATTCCGTATCAGTAATTTTCAGGTGGTTTCCCTTTTCAGTAGGTGTAGAAATATGTCCAATTGAACTTTATTTAATTTTTCCTTTTGTTTTGAGAGATCTGTGCTTTTATAACTTTGAGGCAATTCTGAAGACTCTGCCTCTAGTTTTGGGGCAGACCCAACATCTTCACACAGTATATAATATTGTGCACTCATTAGCCACCTGATGTCAGTTGTCAAGCTCCATGTTTTAATCACAGATCACATGCCATGTTCACAATGATCATGCTAAAGTTCTCAATTTTCCTTTTTATTTCTGTTTAAAATATTAGAGATCACCTGAATGAAACACCCATGCCCATTTTCATTCATGTTCCCATAAGCTTAGCAGGAGTGATTTTAGCTGTAAACAAAGATATTACAATCTATAGATGATTAACAGTTATTTCAATAAACAAGTAATTGAAATATAAAAATATTATGTAGGACTTAAGAAACTTATATATATATTGTTTTTTAAATAGAAGTGAAAAATGCATGCAATGTTCTTGCTTTCTAGTTGGTGTACAAGACTAAAATAATTTAAAACTGTATTGGGAACCAGTGCTCTCCTTTCCAGAAAAGCTGAGATTTTATGTGGAAATAGTTTACCTTTGGAAAACTTCGCTGTGACAAGAACTTTGATCCTGCTTCAAGGAAAAAAATAATCTCAGGAAAGCCCTGTAAGTTAGAAGCATTAATTCCTTTGTATAGGCTGAGGCAGCTAGCTTTTACATTGAGCACTTCTTCACAAAAATTATACAGTGCTTCATTTTACTAAGCCATAGAGATTGTGAAAGGTCTCTGGAAAACTGTGTAATGATTTAGATGAAAAGTCTGTTTTGTCTCTTCCAGCAGGAAGTATGCTTATCAATGTGCCTGCTAAACTGCGAATTTTCTAGGGAGCACTCCATGTACGAGTTGATGATCTTGATCCATTAAAGCAGGCTCTTAGACATGACTCAACCTGCCTGTGATTCAAATGTGTTCTTCAGTTTTGAATAAATGAGTTGTCCAATGAGCTAAATAGTCCCTGTCCATGCTTTTATCTACATCCAAAGTATGGGGTTAACCCGGTGATAGGTGCAATCACATTGAGGTGGTGGACAGAGGGTCAGTCCTACAGGGGCATGAGTAAATGTTATAGGAGCAGATTTTAATTACAAAGACTGTATTTATTAATATGAACATATATCTCTCTTTCATTTTCTGAGAAAATTACCACAATGTTATCAAAAATATTTCCCCCATGTGCATGTAGTGTGTTGATTAACTGGTTTAATMTAGAAAATCCTGAAAGGAAGACAAAACAAGAGGTTTTGAGACAGTGAAATGAGACAGCTGATTAGTCCTAAGGAAGCTTCAAAGTAGATAAGCAGATTAGGTCAGGTTTGCAGTAATAGCAAAGATAAATCATTTAGAAGGATCGTTCATTCTGGGGTACAAAACATTTTTACTGGAAGATTTATGAGATTTATAAAAAAGCACGCTCAGGAACATTTGGATTAATAAACAACACAGCTGCAACATGCCTGTATGTCTTCAATTCATGATTTGATCTTGAAAAAAGGAGAGTTCACTGAACTCTGAAGTTTTGAAAAAAGCTTTTTAATCTTTTTCCATCCCTTTCATTTCTATGTGTAGGATTTTATTTTCTTTTTGACTAACAGAAATATTATTTTTGTTTTCAGATTAATGAACTGCAGAGAATGGGACATGATGATGGGTTTTTTTCCATAGTGCACATGCTTTTCAGCATGCCAATCTGTGCTTCTCTTCATCAATAATAGTGATTTTGTGGATCTTTTCCCTCCTCAAATCACATCTCCACTTTTTCACCCATAGTGATGCAATGGGGGACAGCTGCATTTTCAAATATTCTTGTTGATATTTTGCCTCCCCTCCCTGAAAGCAGAAATTGATGAATGTCTTTGTAAACCTGGCTCTTCTGAGTGCATCAAGCAGGAAGATGGGCAATGTCAATATCTCTCAAATTGCCTTTCAAAATGCACAGTAGTAGGATTTTTCTAAAGGAGTTTTCTTTGAATTTAAGGAGCAAGTAGAAGGTACAATTTCAGTCCATCCACTGAGGCAGAATCTCTAGCAGACTTTTGCAATTCTTTAAAAATCAAGTATTGAGTAGAAATTACAAAACCTAATTTTAAAAATGCATTTGAATCTGCCAAAAATGACTACTTCCATTACCCTGTCGTCCCCTAATAATGTAGGTAGGTGGATTTTTCTTTTTACAAGTTGTTCTCCTTATGCCTTGTGCTCCCCACAAAGGTTCTAAAACCAGAGAGCAGATAAATGTATTAAAACCTCAGAAATGGCTCAACTATCTGAAAATGGAAAGAAAACATATGTGCCATCATTGACTTTTATTTTCTGTCTACCAAAGAGGAATTGTGTATTGTTTTTCCTGTCTTAATGACGAATACAAGTGAGCCATTAAATCTTCCATTGTCGACAGAACCATGTTGTGTGCAAAAACACCTGCCACAGACAAGCTTTAATATATATGATTTCTAAGGTGATAATAATCTTCTCTGAGAATTGTGTCTTTGAAAGGCTAGCACACCCATTCCTTCATAACTCACTGCGTTGCCTTCAGCGATGTCAGATCGTACTGTCTTTATTTGAAAATGATAGCACCTCTGAGAAAAGTATTAGCTGTGCCTAATGACTACCTGCATGTTTTTTTCATGAGGATTGTTTAGCACACAACACTAGATCAGGCAAATTATGTTTATGTTGACTGCTGCAGCGTCAGCATCAGATGGACAGCACTTGTCTGGTGATCTCTGCACATGCACCTGTCCACATCTCAGCAGCCACTTTGAGCTCCTTTTACCATCAGTGAAAGTGGACAACCATGAGTAGTGCTTTAGGTGTCTAAATTTAGATGAGTCTCTCATTTTGCAGGTTACTATTACCTGTAGTAGTTACACTGGCAATACCAGGTTGTTGCCACAGGCCACATGTTCAGTGAAACGCTTTTGAAGTTTGGATTTAAAGTGTTGCTGTTACTCCACTGTGAGAAAATCTTTTCACACCTAAGGCTGCAGCAAAAACATAGTTACATGCTTGAAGATCTTCCCAGTTTGAGTCATGTCACAGGGTATTGTGTGTAACCCAAGCGGGACCCTGCTCTAGAGATGATGGCTGTGCTGCCTGCAGCACTGAGCCATTGTCATGAATCCTGATTTGTGTAAACCAGAGAGAAGTGCAGGTGAGCAGACATGGCTCTGCCAATGGGACAATGCAGGCGTCTCCTCAGGGAATCCCCATGTCCTTCTTGTCACCCCATCCTTCCTGTCTCTACCCTACTCTCAAAATCAAGCTCCTGTCTCATCACCGGGGTGTCAAAACTGTGAATTTTGCTGACAGCAAGCACCTGAGTAAATTTTGAAACACCAATCAGATTTTTAACTATTTTCTTTCTTGTTCTTTTTTTTTTTTTTTTTTTTTTTTAATATATTTCCTATTTTCAGTTTGTGCATACTAATTTGCAAAGCCTGGGGTGTAGGATATTTCTCTGGCAAAATCTAGGGCAGATGAGAAAGTTGCTGCACCTTTAAGAGATGCAGTGCTCTGAATCACTTTATGAAGACCAGACTTGCATGATACGCACGTAACTGTTTTCACATTACTACCATGACATATTTCAAATACTTAAAAATGCTCTTCAGTGCCTTTTCATTAGATAGAAGTTGTAAGGTGCTGGAAAGCAGACCAAAAGAAGCTCCTTCCTTCTCTCTGTGAATGAATCAGAGCTTCTCTAAGTGAACTGGTTTCTTTCTGCTGATAAGAAGTAGCCATCCCTGGAAAGGGAGGAACAGCACTTGTTTTACATCATTGTTTTTTTCTGTCCAGGCTTGGTTTTTATTCACCAGAATATTTTAGTTTGAAGAAAATCTTAGCTTTAAGGAAGTCCAAAGATTCTTTTTATGTGGTTTTGTCCTCAAGTCAGTGTTTTTCCAACAGCTAAACAAGATGATATTTCCAGCTTGTAATTCTTTCTTATACTTAGTTTCTTTTATTTTATTTTCTTGACAGTGCATGTGCACTTGTGTGGGAGATCTGTTGGAGGACTTCTTGCTGTATTGCAAACAAACCAGTCCAGGAATCCTGGCTAGAGAAATTTTGGAATGGCTGATCAGGCACTGGAACTTTTGTAGCAATCTGGGGTGAATGAATCACAGTGAGCTGGTGCATTGTATTTTCACAGTGTATTTACACAGTGTATCCACAATTACTGGTGTGTCCATGAACAATGGTGGTGTGAGAAGAGGGAAGATAATTCAATTTATTGAATAAACTGTGCACTATGTTCTTCCTCTACTTCTCAGCTGAGAAACAGCCAGCACACTCAATGTACACATTGAGTACACATATAATTTCCTCTCCCAACCCTTTTTTTTTTATGATAGCTCTGCTTCTTTTTTATGTTCTTTCTTCAGCTTCTAATTTCATTTGTATGTGGTTGGAAATAATGTATAGTTCACTAGAGGGAGAGAATTCATTGTGCAGTGTGTTGGGAAGAGGAAGCGGGAGAAAAGGACAAAGAAGAAAGATGTATTTAAATTTCACCTGTACAAGAAGCTCCAGCTTTCTAAGCTGCTATGGTGGACACATAAGGAGAAACAGATTGTTGCTGCTTTTTGCCATCTGTTCAGTATGCCACAGATAGCTTTTATCAGCAGGGAGCTATTATCACCAGTTAAAAACCATACTCCCTTTAAATAGTCTCTCCCGCAACCCCTCCAAAAATTATATACACATGTATGTAACAAGAAAGACAATTTCCACCATTTAAATACATTTGTGTATATTTTTCCCTATTGGGCTGAATTTTTGAGCTTGCAGAAGAGGCTCTATCTCATGTCACACATTGGGTTATCTGGCCTTGCCTGTGTGGGATTGTGAGACCACTCCAGCAGCACCCAGCCAGCCCAGCCAGCCTGGACACAGCTCCAGCTGCTCTGCATCAACACGGCTTGGCTTGACAAGTGTCCCCACTGGGCTGTGGTGCTACATAACTACGCAGGACTTTGCTTTTATAACACTTCACCAACCTCCCATTTATGGGTGAGCTGTGCTGAGATCACCATGCAAGCACATTTCTGATCCAACCAGTTCTGGAGCTTAAGTTACCGAAAAAGAAATGTTAAGATTTATGCAACAGAAGAGTACGTAAATCTGTTCCTCATTCCCTATTTTTGTCACAGCAGCTGCAGCAGTAATACCAGCTGTAATGGCAGATCTCTCCATAGGTACTTTGCTATTTCCAGTGAGATCTCCTCCTAACTTCTACCTGCTGCATCAATACCTGTGTTCATTTTGGAGAGACAGAGGTACTTGACTGCATGCTTGGGTAAGGCTGTGTATACATTCCCTGGGACACTAAATTGCAACCGAATGTAGCTCTTCCTCCTGCTAATTCCCACTGTATCTCCCTGAGGCAGTACACTGAAGCCTACATCCAACAGCGAGCCTTTAAAACAGGCACTGACTCCATTTCAAATTAAACCATTTTCCCCTGCATCAAATAGTTTCCAGTTTAAGCTAAACAACTTTTTAGCATCTTTGCTTGTATTACTTCAGGTGCACTACTCCCCCAGAAATTTCAATTGAATCCCCTTGCTTTCTGTATATTACACTAAATGAAGAACACATACATTAGCCTCTGTACTTTCAGCAGGCAATTTCTGTTGAGCAGCTAACATTTCTTTTACCATGTTATAAGCAATTGCCATTCCCATTTGGGAAAATGCACAACTGTAAGTGACACATTTTTGAATTAAAATGATACTCACTACATAGAAAAAGACAGAAGGGGTGATAGTGGCTTAATTTTTTGATAGGATCCTCCACAGATTAACCAGTCTCAGTTCCAGTTTTTTTCTGTTGCAGGATGGGATCTTAACACAAAACAAAAGAAAATAAAAGGTATGCTCAATTGCTCATTGTCCTTGTCCTTCAATCTGTCAAGAATTATGGGACTAGATGAAGAGAATTAAGGGCTAAGAGAAAGTTAATATATTTTTATTTGTAGGTTGTTTTAGAGAACGTGGTTTTGATCTTATCTATGTGGACTGGACCATTGGAGACTATTGAAATTGTTGGTAAGGTCTTTTCTGAAATGTTAATCCTACTCTCCATTGGTCTGAACATTCATCAGAAGACATTGTGCCATGCAGCCAAAGTTAATTTCTGTACTAGTTGAAATCAATTGAATGATTCAGTTTTCATAATAACATAGCCTCTGTCCCACTGGAACTTCTTTCCTGCTGGAACTTTGCTAATGCAAACCATAATACATACTTTGTAAGGTTTTATTTTTGGATTGGTCTCCTCTGTTCTAGGAAAGTCAACAGGAACCTGAGGATTAATGAAGACTTATTAAAACATTTATTTATTAGAAACATACTCCTATGAAATAAGGATTTTAGAGATTTTAGTTACAGTTAATTTATGTTATGGATTTTTCTTGTGTGGTTACTTATTATTAAAATTATAAAAGAGCAACATAATTTGCCAAATATTATATGAATCTTAAGTATATTGACATTAAAGTCAAATGAGGGCTCTGAGATGAGAAGTTTGTCCAGTTTAAAGGATGTCTACATTGGATGACTCTCAAACTTCTTATGCATAAAATTTTCATAAACATGAAAATAAGATCCTTTGATTTCAAACCAGTATAAATGATTTGGTAAAAATAATTTTTTAAAGATTCCAGGGCAAGGAGCATAGAATATATAGTGATAGAAGGCAAAAGTGTTCCTGTTTTGCTTCTTTTGATACATCTCTGCAGAAGACCAGGACCAAGGTGCAAATCAGAGTAGCCTGAATGTTAGTCTTGTACAGGCAGCATCTGGCACCAGTGTATCAAAATGAAAGTCAAAGATAGTTTTGGGAAAGAAATGCCTTGGCCTTAGGCTGATGTGTGATGCCTCAGTGAGAAGCTTCCTCCTGTTCATGCAAACAGTGATACTGCCTGTGATGGATGTGGAAATGACGTTGGGATACCAGAGAGAACCTGAACTTCGCTGTCAAGCGAAGCAAGCAATTTTCTAGTCTTCAGTCACAAAGTAGGCAGCTGATCTAAATACTATCTTATCACTTGTCTGTTCACCTCAGCAGGTATGATTAATTTATAACATATCACTGCTATATTGGATATGACACTTAAATATTTCTCACAGTGAATAGAATCATTTGTTGCTGCAAAACAACCCAAAATATGGCTGTCCTCCTTCCTCCTATGAGTGAGCTGCAATTGTGAGAGTAACTCACCCTCCCAAATCATAGAACTATAGAATCATTTAGGATAGAAGATCCTTGGGATCATTGGGCTTTCTCACGAGTCTCTGAGCTGGTTTGAAGCCACTCCAGCAACTATGGTCACAGTGCCAGTAGGCAGCTACAGCAGCGTTTTGGGTCTCGCAGCTCAGGTTGATTTAGGACAGACTTTTCAAGTTGGATCGTGAAACACTGACGTTTTTCTGCCAGCATAAGGAACATGTTTTTTCAATAATGTATTTATAAGCCAGGCTAGATTTTGCCTCCACAAGAGACAGTAAAATATTAATCCTGCTTCAGCCAGGAGCTGAACGTGGCTGTCAAGATCTCTAGGGCAGAGCTCAGGAGAGGGCCGACACAGACCCTGCCTGTGGGCAGGGAGTTCCTGCCCTGGGCTGACCTAGCCCCCAGCTTTCCAAACTCTCACTGTGCCTTGCTTATGCTCCCTTCTGGGGCTCTGTCCATCTGAACATGGGAACTGAGCACTGTGTCCTGATGTGGCCTTAGCAAAATTGCAGCTAATCTAATGCCTTCTCTCTTGCTGGCCTGGTTCTGACATGCCATCAGATCTTGTTATTCCTCTGAACTGTAATGCTGTCATGCTAAAATGCATAAAGAATTGATGTTTATGGCAGCACTCTTGTCTTTGGGTACTCTATATAAGTGGGTCCAGGTGTTCCTTGCATCTTTCATCCTGTCCTGCTGTTGTGTCTCTGGAGTGCTATACCTGAGTCTGTGTTTTATATACCGCCTGTAGAGAAGGAAAAATAGCCTGTTAATTTTTCTTTTTTTTTTTTTTTTTTTTTTTTGTGGGGGAGGTGTGTGGGAAGAAAGACCTGACAGAGTTCCTATTTATCAAAATCCTGTAATTTTCAGGAATGTTAACTGTTTGGTGTTGTTCCCCAGGAGAAAAAGTTTTTTCAGAGGGGTTTCTCAGCTTTGGAGAGCAGAGATAATAAAATGGGAAGAATTCTATCTGTCTAACATTATCAGTCTGCTCAACCAGGTGCCAAAATTTATACTACCATGTCCACCCAGATAAATCTTGAAATGTTTCTTAGCATGTTTGGCAATCTTTGCTGTTGCTGCTACTGTTTTCAAGTTTAAGTAACATCATTTTGCAAAGCAGCTGCTGGGCTGAGAAGGGAGAACTTGATCTCCATAAACACAATAACCAATTTCTGATTTTATTGTAATCTGACTGAGATTTGACAAGAAAATTTCAGGGGAAATGTTTTAAAAATCCCCATATAAGAAGCTTCTGAAGAGGAAGACTTCAGAGAGTTGAAGTAAAGAAAAAGATGGGCTAGAGGAAAATAAGTTGAAGAAGTAACAGTAGAAAAAAATTGTTAGGGGTTGTGGAGAGGAATTAACTTTAAAACAGTAAGTACTGTGACAAAAATCTTTCAGATTTTAAGGAATTTGACTTCAATGGACTGACATGCTTGAGGGAACAAGCAAAGACAGAAGACTTAGACCAATCCCAAAACTCTCTGGAACAGATGTCTGAGTACAAGCCCTGATCCCTAAATGAAGCAGTGTTTGCCTGCCATGTTTACTGCCAGAGAGCACGGACACCTGAGGGGTGGCTGCCTCATGTTGGGGCATTGGGGAGCAGTGGTCCTCCATATCCTGCCTTCAGGATCTTGTACTGGGATGCCTGTTTTGGCCTTTCTGGTTTGGCAGGTTTTGTAGGAGTCCTGCAGAGCAATGCTCTGTGCCACAAATCCAGCTCAAGCCTGCAACTAGGACCAAGCCTGCAGGAAAGCCCAGTTCCTGCTGAGATGTCCATCTTCAAAAGCACTGTCAGCCAGACAGTTCAGACAACAGCCTGGGAAGCTTGTTTCTCCAGAATTAGGCTGAAATATTTAATGTGTCCAGTTTTCAGCCTCTCTTCTTATCCTGTACATTGTTCTTCACATCACCTTGGGGGCCAGTTTGTTTGGGAGATTTCCTGGTACTCTCTTAGGCTTTCTCATACCTTCCCCTCCATTTTGTTCCCAGAAATCTTCCTGACTGCAATAACTATGTCAACATTAGGCAGTTGCTCAACCAAATATGCACTTGTTTACATCAATCTGTGTATAGCTGCTCCTCATTACTTGATGGTTAATGATCTTACACCTACACAGGAACTCCTGCAAAGTCCTGTTGGTCCTGATACTGTTCCCCTGCAACTCCTAAATGAAAACTACTGCAAAGAACTGCATGTCAGTGAAAGACAGCAACTCATGATTCTTTTAGAAGAGTCTTGAAGACCAAATTAATTGTACAGATTAGTTTTAAAACTAGTTTCTGTCTCCCCTTTCTGAAGTTTTCCTTTGAACATGAGCTTGCTTGCAATCTTCTATTTCCTAGACATAGTTTCCTAATGGTAGCTCTGCCTACAGGTCATAGTCTGAAGCTTCAACAGTTCTCCCCTTAATGTGTCAAACAGATTTAGTGCGATGGAAGTGTTGAGACATGTCCGGAAAGTTCAGAATCTGAAGCTGGAAATATGAGTACCATGGAATATTTCTGTCAGAACTTCTTGTTTCTTCAGATCCAGTGCAACATTTGACACTTCGCCCCATGCTCAGACATTGCAGAGAAAGCCTTCCTCTGTTGTATTTTTTTTTTTAATTTTTTGTCTGGATGGTGTCAAGACTGTAAGAACAATTCATGAAGGTGCTCCATCTCTTCACAGATGACTGGATTGTTGACTGTCCGCAAGTTGTCCTTGCTAACAGCTGCCTACTGATGTACTAAAAATGCTTCTGGATCTAAAATGTGAACTGAGCAGAAATTTCCTAAAACTACCACTGGCCTCAGTGAAACCGGCATCCATGGGATGAGAATTTGGGTAGGCAAAGAACTGAACTGTCACTTTCACATTTGAGTCCCTTAACATTTTTGCACAGAAGACAGGGATTGTGTCAGTTTCCTGCAGTGCTTTATGGCTGGTGATAAATTTGACACGTATTTCAAGAACAATTTACCATTCCTGTTAGATCCATTAACTTTCAATGCATCAGTGATACCTCTGACAGCCAAATAACACATACTAGTAGTTAAGAGGTATTTTTTTCCTGACATGCACAATGTAGCTTTATTTCTATAAAGGAGTAAAGAATGTACAGGAATTTGCTTGATTTGCATCAATTTGTCTTTTTCAAAAGGTAAAAGGGAAGCCAGTCAAAAACCACATGATAAGCTAATTCTGAGTATTATGAGTATTAATTAGATGAGTCTCAACAAACTGTCTCAGTGTAGGTTGGTACTCTGGTGGTCCCTTTTCATGGCTGATTGCATTTGCTGAGCTGTGAATCTTCTGGGGTGATTTGCCCCTAAAAGGTCAAGTGAACTGTATCAACTGAGGGCTTTTGCTAAAAATGATCCCATTTAAAAAGGGGAGGTGATGGAGATGAAGGGAAGGAAAAAAAGTCTTGTTGAAATGCTATGGGCCTTCAAGCAACACTAATTAAACAGGGTGACTTAATAAAAGATGTAATTAGCTGATGGCATCAGCTGTTATATCATGGTGTGCTAGCTACCTCGGGGACCCTGGGGAATTTTCTAGAAGAAAACAGTCATCAATATATAATGCAACATCTCAGGCTTTGCAGAGACTTCTAAGAAGGAAATTGCTGACCTTTTCCCTCGGCCATTTTCTCTGAGATGCTTCCATTCCATTTTGCTTTTAAACTAATTAGAAGCACTTCTAGCAGCCTGGTGAAAGCTCACAGAAATCAGTGATGTGGTCAGCTAGACTGACAGAATTCTGTTTCCTAGAATGGCTCGTGCAGTCCCAGAAACATTCCTCCCCCCATGACAACAATTCTCGAAAATCAGTGATCATACAAAAAGGAGCAAAAAAGGATAAGCAGGTATATAGCCCAGGAATATTTGCACAGTGGCCCTGAAAAAAAATATTGGAGGAAGATGCTTTTAGGCTCAGCACTGGCAGAGGAAAGTTAGAGCTGTAAGCAGCCAGTTGTTTGATGTTTGCTGCCACTGAGGCTTATCAGGACTTCCAGTATTTTCCATACAGAAATATACTGCATAAGTGAAATGTCTAGTCTATCAGTTTTTCCTTCTAAACCCAGCGATATCTCCTATTTAACTATGTCTAATGAGCTAAAAGTAGGAAAGTGACGTCAGTCATGGCGTGCAGCATGGGGGTTTCAGACTGAACTCTGTAAAAGTGGCAAAGCACTTGGCTGTTCTCTTTAGAATGAAGAAATGAGTCATTACATCAGGCACCCCGCTCACCTCCATCAGTTTGCAGCACAGTACCTTTTGCAGAGCTCTGGAGCACACCTGGACTCTGGCCCTGCAGCCACTGGCCTCTTTCTGCTATGTTCAGGTATGTTGGCCCATCTCAAGGTCTCAGCACCAAGACCAAAGTGCCCAGTAGCTGTGGCAGATTTTCTTGCACTGCAGTTTGGTTTGTTTTTAAACCTGAGTGGTCTGATTCACGTGACAGCACGGTGGTGTCAGCACTGTTGCAGCTCTGCCTCGTGGGCAGGAGTGCAAAGTGCATGGGTTTAGGTCACTTTCCTTGGTGTTAGTCACATCAATCCTGGTCCTTTTCATATTCCTAAGCAGGAGGGAGAGGATGGGTATGGGATGTGGGGCAAGTGAACTTCAGCCTTTAAACTCTACAAAGCATCCTGCCTGAAAATCACCGAGTGTTGTGCCAAAGTGCGGATCTACCCTTGAAGAGCTGCATGTACTCAACAGATGAGACAAAAGAGAAAATCTCAGTCAAACTTGAACTCTACTGATTTTTCTGATAACTGTTTTTATGTAGTAACCCAAACTGTACATGGGACTTAAGTCTTGACTGTGCTTTAAATTGCAGTCCAAAGAATTTCCATTTGAGAACTGAAAGAACATGTTGAAAGCATGTTGAACTTTCTTATATCTCCATAATCTAAAAATGAGCTATGTATGTATAACATAGCCTTTTCAAATTTGTTTGAAAATAAATTGCTTCTGACTTGACTTTTCTTGTTCAAAAGCTTTGAGTCTGGCAATTTTTTTTCAGCCAAAGGCCTAATCTAACACAATTTTTTTTTAATGTTGAAAACCTTGAGCAAGGGTTGTTGACAAGGTATATTGTATTTTTTTATAGTATTACTTTCATGTTAGTATTAAATGAGAAGTTATCTGTAAGAAAATAGACTTTTTACTTAAATAGAAAAAATGTGTTCAGGGTGAAATTCTGCATTACTGTCCTTTAAAGCCTGAAGTTCATGACATTGTCTATAATGACTTCTCTTTTGTGATGATTCCTCAGCTGTGTGAGCATAAAATTTATACTCTATGCATTTCTAGGCTATGTTCCATAGAATTTACCCAGAAATACTTAATAAAATAAATTAAGGTGTAATATGGGGATTAAGGATAGAGGGTTCTTAGGATTCTGTGTGAAAACTGTATCTGTTCTTGTATAGTGGAGCATGTCAGGCACTACATGCAGTTACCTATTCTGAACTGCTGTTTGCTTACAAGATTCAGCACTTATTTTTCCTAAAACCCCACAAAATTTCAAATTAGTTTTTGCAACAAATCTTTTGTTTTCAAACAATTTAAGAGTTATTTTGAGATTAATTTTCTAAGCTGAAGGGCTTTCCATTTCCTGCTTTGAGAAACCCAGGCACATTCAGGGAATAATAGTACATATATAATAGTATATAATTGTAAAAGTAATTTGGGATATTATTGCTTTGCCAAAAACATAAATGGGTACACTTTGCTGAAAATGCATATGTTTCAGGGTAATTGTTTTCTTGGAGGAGAAAATTTTTAGTGTTGTAGGGTTTAGCTAGCATGCCCTCCAAAAGCTCTGATAAACATACTCTTGCTGGATATTTTTCTTCAGCATCATGATCCATCATTTTGATTACAGAGGCTTATAAATCGTATTACCTTGTGCACTTCAGTCACATTTGCTGATACTGTATTTTGGCTCCTATGGTATCAATCATTTTAAGCTGGGTTGTTTTTTTTTTTTTTTTAACAACTTTAAAAAATCTAATAAAAAGAATGTGCCTCTCTAGAACTAAATAAAATTACCTTAGGAATGCCTGTGATTCAGGTTGAAGTCTGTTTCAGCTTGAATTTAGATATGTGATACACACAACAGAAAAGGTAGACATATAAAGAGAGAGGTCAAACTCAGGATGGAAGTGGGGAAGCAGAACTGTGGGGCTGGGCATGAAATTCTGGAGGACTGAGAGATTTTTCAATCACAAAACAAATGTTAGTAGTTTTTAGTGGAGATAACCACATGAAAAAGCCCTTAAGTTTTGTAGAAGAGGCTTATGTGGAAGAGATGACAAAATTGAGATGCAGAGAGAAGGAAGGGTGTGCACTCTGATAAAGAAGTGCAAAGAGCGCATGGGCAGATTTTCTGTCTTATCTGTGTTCGAGATTGTGAAGGATGAGTGTGGAGGTTGTGTGACTGTCTTGGTTTGAAAGACAGGTGTCAGCCAAAGAAGGCAGGAACTTCCCTTGGAATGGAGAGTATGATCCCCCTTCCCTCTGAATTATTATAACTTTGAAATTAAGGGGCTTTCAGGCAAAGACACGGGAAAATGAATAATACAGCTCTTACTACTATGTCGTTAACAAGGCAAACAAACACGGTGGCACCAAACAGCCCATGAGCAGAGCAGCAGTGCTGCACGACCAGATCCGGCACCTTCCCCTGGGTGCAGCTGCAGGCCGCGGCTGTGCCCAGGACAAGGGGGACGGCAATCCCTGCCCTGGCTCTGCTGCCACACCATTGCTGATCCAGGCCAGGATGCCATGGCCTTCTTGGCCACCTGGAGCACACCCTGGCTCATGTTCAGCTGCTCGTCACAGCACCTCCCAGTCCTTTCCAGCCCCTCTGCCCCAGCCTGTGGCCTGCCTGGGGTTGTTTGTGAGCCAAGGGCAGGACCCGGGCCCTTGGCCTTGTTGAACTCACCCCATTGGCCTCAGCCCATGGAACGCAGCCTGTCCAGATCTCTGCAAGCCTCCTCCCTCCAGCAGCATCAACACTCACACCCAAATTGGATGTAGTCTGTGAATTTTTTAGTATCAGCCTCAATCCCCTCACTCAGATCATCAATTAAGAATACGCAGGGAGATGTGGGAAAAGGCAGAAATGAGTCACACTGCTGTGAGTGGTCTGGAGCAAAGCTGAGACCTCCCAGCAGCTAAAGGAGGAAGGCTGCTTTCTGGCTTTCAGCAATCTCTATACTGTGTATTTCTGGGACTCCCATTATTCCTGCCGGTCTAAGGCTTGCAAGAGCCACTGCTTGCATCCTTCTCCACCAGCTACTCAGTGTAACATCAGAAAGACTTATGAATGACATGATAAGAGAAGATGTCTTTTTAATGTGATAGTAAGTATTTCCTGGATGGCCTCTTTGTATCTTTCTCTCCTTTGCTGATCTGTAGTTGAAGAAGCAGCAGCATGAAAGATGCAATTCTGCTTTGGCTCTTCCTGGGAAGGAGAGAATGTGCAGAATCTCGGGTGCAGATGCCACAGGTTTAGAGGGAAAATACCGAGATCTTAGAAGAAGGTGAAGACAGCAGTGAGTACAGCTATCCATGTTAGAGCGCCAGAAAACAAGCCTCAGCAGTCACCCATGTCCTTGCTGATCCCAAGGCTTTGGAAGCTTTGGCCCTCAAAGGATGAGTGTTCAGCAGCAAGTGATGTTCGTTAAGCAGAAAAGAAAAATAAAAATGCAAACACAAAATTGTGCAATTGAGATGAAGCCCCCAGAGGGCCCCAAATTCTACAGGTTTTCTTGTTTTCCAGATTTCCTAGTTTTAATTGGAAATCAGAAAAGCTGCTGCAGGGAGGAATAGGGCTGTAGCAATTATGGAAATGTGGCATTAAAGAAGATGTGCACTTAAAGGCATAGTGAGTAATAAAAAGGAATTTGTTTTTCAAGGACCTTATAACTGAGGTCCTTGGCTGGAATCTCTGGGGCAGTCCTCAAACAGAACTGTTTATGCAGAGAAATGGAAATGCATATGAAGTAAAATACCACATATACCTGCCATGTTCTATTGCACTGTATAATAAAACTCCATTAGAGCAGTTGAAAAAAAATGACAGCTTTTGCATTTCTGACTGTGTATTTTAAACTTATAATCTTTTATCTGAGCTGTGAATTTTAATGACTGGATCCTAACGATGCATGGTTCAAAACCCGTGCAAAAATGTTTTCATCTATATTTATCTTTTTTTCAACCATATTTGCTTGTTTTCCTCATTTCTTTGTTTGAGTCCTTAACTGTCTGGTTCCTTTTATGCTACTATGGACCATGATTCAAAATTAGGGGAGCGAGAACAGTATGCAGAATCATAGAACCATAAAATCAAAGAATGGTTTTGTGTTGGAAGGGATCTTAAAGGTTATCTAGTCTCACCCTTCCTTGCCATGAGCAGGGACTCCTCCCGCTGGACCA
Organism: Malurus cyaneus samueli; assembly: GCA_009741485.1. Lineage (NCBI taxonomy): Eukaryota > Metazoa > Chordata > Aves > Passeriformes > Maluridae > Malurus > Malurus cyaneus. The sequence goes on from CM019236.1 coordinate 16,891,619, forward strand.
GGTTACTCAGAGCCCTGTTCAGCCTGGCCCTGACACTGCCAGGGATGAGACATCCACAGCTGCTCTGGACGACTTGTTCCAGTGCCTCACCACTCACAACAAAGAACTTACTCCTAATGTTTCATCTGAACCTGCTCTGTTTCAGTTTGAATCTTTTTCTGTCACTACATGAAAATGTAAAAAGTCCATTTCCATCTTCCTTGTAGGCTCTCTTCAGGTACTGAAAGGCCATAATTAGGCACTCCAAAAGCTTCTCTTCTCCAAGCTGAACTATCCCAACCCTCTCAGCCTTTCCTCATACAAGTGTGCTCATCCCTCTGATCATCTTGGTGTCTTTCCTCTGGACTTGGTCCAACTGGTCCATATCCTTCCTATTCTGGGTTACCCCAGAGCTGGGTGCAGCCCTGCAGGTGGGGTCTGAGCAGAGCAGAGCAGAGGGGCACAATCCCCTCCCTCCC